>OX463841.1:49038087-49638087 GCA_949825065.1 Odontocerum albicorne
TATATATATATATATATATATATATATATATATATATATATATATATATATATATATATATATATATATATATATATATATATATATATATATATATATATATATATATATATATATATATAAATAAAAATGAAAAAACATTTCCGTTGACGAATATCAACTTTAGTCAAAATTTCAAAGCGATCGGTAGAGAACTTCCGGAGATTCATCATCATCATCAATGGCACTACAGCCCATTGTGGGCCCCAGCCTCCTCCAGCAGTCGTTGCCATTCCCCCCTATCCTGGGATGCACTCCTCCAGCCCCTGATACCAATCACGTTTTGCATCATTCTGCACCCCATCCATCCACCTAAGCTTTGGTCTGCCCACGCTACGTCTTCCTTGGGGCTTGGAAAAGAGTACTTTGTTAGGCATTTCCTCTTCTCCCATTCTTGCTACATGCCCCGCCCAACGTAGCCTCCCAATTTTGATGTATTTTATAATGTTGGGCTCTTTGTATATGCTGTATAACTCCTCATTATATCTCACTCTCCAAGATCCATTTTCCTGTATGGGTCCGAATATTTTTCTGAGTATTTTTCTTTTAAATATTAGAAGGGAAGATTCGTTCTTCTTACTCAATACCCAGCATTCAGACCCATATGTGAGGACAGGTCGTAGCAGTGTCTTATAAATGGTAAGTTTTGTCCTTCTGGACAACAACCGAGATATAAGGTGTTTTATCAGACCAAAGAAGCATCTATTTGCCATGAATATTCGACGTTTAATCTCGATAGATGCATCATTAACACTTGTCACTATGGATCCCAGGTAGGTGAAGGTGTTTACACGTTCTATTGTATGAGAACTTATATTAATCGTGGTAGGTGTCTGGTTGTTACGGGGTGCTTTAGTGGCTATCATATATTTGGTCTTATCGGAGTTGATGCGAAGTCCCATTCTGTTTGCGGCCCTCTCCAACTGAACAAATGTCTCCATCATTGCTTGTGGGGATCTACCAATAATGTCAATATCATCCGCGTAGCCCAGTATTTGGCTTGATTTGTAGAAAATTGACCCATTTGTCTGTACTCCGGATTCTCTTACACACTTCTCTAGAGCCATATTAAAAAGTAGACAAGCTAGTGCGTCTCCTTGACGCAGTCCATTCATTGTGTAAAATGGTTCTGAGATATCATTCTGAATCCGGACTCTACATTGTGATTGGTTCATAGTGAGTCTAACCATCCTTATGAGCTTGTTAGGAATACCCAAGTCATTCATGGCCGCATAGAGTTGAGAGCGGTTAATGCTGTCATATGCAGCTTTGAAATCGATAAAGAGGTGGTGTGTATCGACATTATACTCTAGGGTTTTTTTCCAATATTTGACGGAGAGTGAACATCTGATCTATAGTGGATCTCCCCGGACGAAATCCGCTTTGATATTGGCCTACCAGGTTTTCAGCGTACGGCAGCAATCTGGAGAACAGGACACCGGCAAAGACCTTATATGATGCATTCAGTAGGGTAATTCCTCGATAGTTGGCACATTGCATTGTATCACCCTTTTTGTGGAGTGGGCATATGATTCCAGTCCTCCAATCGTCTGGTACAGTTTCTGAGTCCCATGTTTTCTCCACGATGGTATGGATCATAGCGGTTAGTTCAGTTCCTCCGTACTTAGGTAAACTCACCAGGGATATCGTCATGTCCTGGAGACTTATTATTTTTGAGGTTTTTTATGGCTGTTTTTACTTCCATTAGACATGGTGGTGGTATGTTTTCTTCGTCCTCAGCATAGGGATTCTCTGTATCAATGTCATCGGAATGGTTGTTATTAAGAAGTTCCTCAAAGTGTTCGGCCCAACGTTTCAAGATATCCACTGTATCGTTAAGAATTTCGCCATGTCTGTTTTTACAGGCAGTTACCCTTGGTTTACACTCTTTGCGCTGCTGATTAATCCTCCGGTAGAACTGTCTACATAATCCCCGTGAGTTGAGGTTTTCCAGCTCACTGATCTGGGACTGTTCCCACTCTTTCTTTTTCATCTTGTGGATTTTCTTTTCGTCCCTTCTTCTCCGTTTGTATTCCTCAGCATTGCCTCTGGTATTCCGCTGTTGTAATCTGATATATGCCTCGTTCTTCTTCTGTGTTACCTCTGAGCACTCGTTATCGAACCAGTTAACCGGCCTTCCAGATTCAACACATCCAAGTATTTCAGCAGCAGTTCTCTTGACGATAGTCTGGCACTTCTCCCATACACTATTGGGTTCTTGGGTTCCATCCACTTCAGCGAGTTCTCCATTAAGTTTTTCCACATATTGGGTACGCTTCTCACGGTCTTTCAATGCTTCTGTATTAAATTTAGTGGATCTTGTTGATTTGTGCAGTTTAGCCATTGATATTCTGGCTCTAATTTTGTTAATTACGAGATAGTGGTCAGAATCAACATTTGCCCCACGGTATGTCCTAGAGTCTAGGAGGTTTGATATGTGTCTGCCATCCATTAATATATGGTCCTATATACTTCCGGAGATTAGCCATCTACAATTAACGAACATTTACATTTTTATTTATATATTATAGATTTCTGAAAAATAAAACAAACGAGTAATAACAGATATTTTTAAGTGGATACTCAATTTACTCGTATATTGATCTGGGTTTGTTGCCTTTCATTGGTCGTATCCCCAGTAAACTAGGCGTTTGCCTATATCTTACTGAGAAGATATAAACTTGGAAAAATAAATTGATGTTTTTTTACCGATTGTTGTTTATTTAATATCTCTGTTATAAACTCTTATCAACTTGATAGGTTATGATAATTATATGTTTGTACCACGTGAGTCAACCTCTGTAATACCTTCATTTTTTCAAATAAATTAAAAGCATATCTCACAATATCCCGCATACAATCATCAATAATACACCACATCCAAGAGTTCACGCAATTTTTTACTGCCAGTTACCCTTCCTGCAAGCCCAAGTACTTCAATTCCTGTCGTAATAACAACCACGCTCCGATCCATTTCCTGATTTTTTCGCACCCTTTTGCCTTTAAAACATAACATGAATGAAATACCACTTCATATCCCCAGTAAATTAGGCGTTTACCTGAGAACACGTGAACTTGAAAAAATAAGTTGATGCTTTTTACCGAATGTTTGTTATTTACCTTTGTCACAAACTCTCATCAACTTGATAAGTTCTAAGACTTAATTAGTTATATGCATTCAAAGATAATTTTGTCATTCCAACGGTCAATATTTGACATTTCACATCTTACGTTTTTTGACGAGTTACACAAACATTTTATCAGTTTGATATTCCATAGTCGCAGCTTCCGTTCACCCAAAAATAAGCTCCTCTATAAAATCCTTATAAGTAAAATAATATGTATGCTGATAACAGCAAAATTTTTTTTTATTCCAATGTGTCCGCAACCATCGAATTATTTTTTTAAATATATGTTTAAGTTCTTTGATATAAAAAAACAGTTGATCATTTTAATCCGCTCTATTATTATCATACATATGACGAGCTTATCGCATGCACAGCGCAGTCGGCCAGGCAGGCACACACAGGTACTTTAAAAATACTATCAGGACTGGATGCTCAAAATCCATAACGCCAAAACTGAGACCACTGTGTTCACCCGCAAAGTCAAGGAAAGAATCGATGCCCTTATTGATCGGTGGTTGCCTGGTTGAGTGGCGGGACGTGATCAGATACCTTGGCCGGCATTGACGTAGTAAACCCATATGAATACCATCGGACAAAAGGGTCAAACGGGCATTGGGGCTATCAGTTCGATATTCGACCGACGCAGCTTCCTTTCACCCAAAAATAAACTCCTCAACTATAAACCCCTTATTCGTCCTGTCTTGACCTATGCTGCACCCGTTTGGGGTAGTGTGAGCAACACGTATCACCTGAAACTCCAGGGAGTGCAGAACAAGGCATTCAAGATATCTTTTAACACCCATCCCAGAACAAATATCTCCCGACTTAACGCTGAAGAGCGTGAAGACACCCTCCAACACCACATCTTCGCATGGACCGTGAAGTTCTATAAAAAACAACAGAATTACAGCAATCCTCTAATCGCTGCCTTGGGGGCTTACGAGAGTAAGCCCGATCTACCTTTCCGTTATAAGCACAGTATCCCGAAGCATCATCTGTTGTCTGACTAGTCCACCTACAGTATTAGCTGGGAGAACCAATGCCTGAGAGAATGTGATGGAATGCAAGTAGCCTAAACGAGTGAACATGTTTGCTTAGTAATTAGTTGTTAGAATTGTTATCTAGTATTTAAATGCATTAATAGTTTATCACGTTCAAACACGTGTTATGTCGGAATTCGGGAGTTTGATGGTGATGATGGAAAATAGCCACTTTCTTCAGCATTTTATTAGATGACGTTTACAATTATTACAAATTAATATATCACGGAGATAATTTCAATGGGTAAAGTGCTATAGTGACCTCGTTTCTCGCCCATAAAAATGTATCTAACTAATTTGGGCCTTATGGACCCGTAATATACTCATTTTGGTGAAAGAGATATCGTCATCTCTTTCTTATTGAGAGTGCAGGAGTAAAGGGTAAATGTGATCAGATAACATATATTCGTTTTAGATAAATAAACGGAAAACACTTTTCTAGCGCTTCACTTATCTGCAGGGGATAAGAAGCGAGTTCAGTAATACATTAAGACAGTGATAAAATATTCAGTATAAAGAAATCCCTAATGATTAGCATGCATCCTGGTGATAAGTAAATAAATTAGTTGTATATATTGCCAAAGCCACAGTTAACGATTTGACATCGATTAACCTTACGATATACCGCAGTGTCGCTCAGTGCATTGGTTAAATTTTGAACGTTCGTTGCTTTGCGAATTTTCTTTGGTTTGGTATTTCTTAAGTATTTAGCAATACGGGAAATTAAATTACTTCAAAGCATTATGGCTGAATTTCCACTTGATCGCTCTCATACTTCGAGTCGTTCAGAAGCTACCTTTGGGTCGACCGTTAGGTAACCGTGGGATGACCGCGAAATCAGCACGGGACGACTAAAAAAAAGATAAATGCATTCTTCAATATACATAAAGGACTTAATTTTGTCCATTAAATAACTCTAATCATCAGGCAACAGCGTCGTTTCTGTCATTCATACACGTATTCCGTCGCGATTTGTCAGTCGTTCAGCTCTTTCTAGATACCGGACTGTTAGCGCATCGTGCGACAGAGACGACGCTCTACAAAGCCGAAGTTAGCCGATATGGCCGACAGTCTCTTTCTTAAGCCCGATGTGTATTACTTACCGCCGGGTACTCTACACATACGTTGCATATCCATATATGTCACACTCGTTTCGTGTATATCTCTATTCTTTCATACAGTATGAAAGAATAGAGATATACACGAAATAAATATATTATGTACAACGAAAATGGGAGGGGCAGAATAACAGGGTGACTTTATCAAATATATATTTTACATCGATACATAAAGGGGATTAATAAATATACGAGTATATATATTTATAAATTTATTTCTTTGATCTTAGAAAAGACATTTGTTTCACTTTGTGGTGTGATGTTTATAAACTTTTAATAAAATAAATATTGTGAATTATAAATTTTATTTATGTATAAATAAAATAATTGATTTCAATAATAGTCTTCTTCTTCTTATTTTTGGCCTGTTATGGTCCTGTATCATTGTTTGCCTCTTGTGACGTCGACTGCCAGCTGTCTTTCCATCTTTTGGAAGGTCGTCCTGGAGGTCTGCTTGGTTGGGGAATACTATCCCTGGCCATTCTTACGGCTCATGGTTCCGCCATTCTGGATACGTGTTCGTTCCAGAACCTTCTTCTCTGTCGTCTCCATCTGACAATATCTTTAACTTTGCACGTGCTTCGGATTTCTGTGTTTCGTACTCGATCACAAAGGGTTTTACCAGCAATACTACTGAGTACCTTCATTTCGCTGGTTCGAAGAAGATTTTTGGTTCTGACAGTGTCGGCTCTGGACTCTATGCTGTATGTCATTATGGGGCGGACACAGGTCTTGTATATCCTCACCTTACTTTGGATGTTCATATACTTGTTTTTCCAGATAGTGTTCTTTAAACATCCGAAAATAGCTGCGGCCTTTTGTGATTGTTCAAGCACTTCGACATAGAGGTCTTTATTGCACATTATGTATTTAAATTTTGTTACTTGGTCAATTGGTGTGTCGTCGATCGCCATACTGCATCCAACTTGCTCTCTGGCTAGTGTCATGCATTTAGTCTTGCTGATGGAGATAGACATGTTGTATTTTTTGGAAGCAGTGTGGAATCGATGTAGCATTTGTTGCAGGTATTCCTCTGATTCGGCTATGATGGTGGCATCGTCAGCATAGCATATGATGTTTAGCATATTGTCGCCCATCTTGTATCCCAGGTTAAGGTCGGTAACTTCTTCTATAATTTTATCCATAACCAAGTTAAGCAGAAATGGGCTTAAACTATCTCCTTGTCTTACTCCGGTTGGTGTTAGAACGTCATTAGAGAGTTCTCCGTCTACACGAATTCTTGGGGAGCTATTTAGGTTTATGTCTCTAATGGTTTTGGCGATGGAGGGTGACAGGTTCCTTTCGAGCAAAGTGCTTATTACATATTCTAGTTGGATTCTATCAAAGGCCTTGGTCAGATTGATAAAAGCAAGGTAAGCAGTCTTGTTGTATTCCAAAGACTTTTATTTAATTTGCCGTAGTATGAATAAAGCATCTGTAGTAGATCTGTTTCTTCGGAATCCTTGTTGTTCATCTCTATTTTCAATTTGTTGTTCTAATTTTACTCTTAGGATGTTAGTGAAGAGCTTGAGAAATGCGCTTAAAAGAGATATTCCTCTATAGTTACCAGGATCAGATTTTGTATTGTAGCTTAACAGTGACTTTTAGGAGGCGGTGGTTTATATAATCTATATGCTCAATGTGATCTTCATAGTTATCTCTAAGTAGTAGTCCGACTCCCGAGTGTGCCCTGCAACTCTTTTCTTTTCCGCTGTATACAAGAATATAATTAGGGTATTTTACAGTTCCTTGTCCTTTTTTCTTGGTTTCTAATATCCCGCAGATGTCGATTTTGTGGGATTCCAACTCATGCAGAATTTCTTGGTCTCGATTTCTCCAGGACATTATGTTCCAGCATGCCAGTCTAGTTAGGTTTGTTTTTCGAATTGTAGTCCTTTTCCTAGCTTTGGTCGTTACCTTTTTCATTACCTTGTCCGAGGCTGTGTGAGCAGGTCTGTGAGCGTATATATTATTATCATGAGCAGGCTGCTGGCCTTACCCATGATCCCTCCTCGTTTCTCATCCGGGCTTGAAACCAGCAATGGCGGAGTTCTATAAAAAAATATAAAAATTGTTTATAGTTTAATAATAGTCCTCTGCTATCAATCAATAATAGTCTTCTGCTAAATATATGTCCCGTTCAAAACCCATATTTTTTACATCTACCTCCCCCCCCTCCCTCCCTCCCTCCCTCCTGTACCTATTACAATTAGATTTTTTTTAAAACTTAATTAAATTCAACTTCACCTGACGAAGAAGCTTTAAAACCGGTAGTGAACTTAAATAAAACAGTGGTGAATACTAAATAAAAATAAGTATTTTATGTATTTTATTAAAAATTGGCATATCTATTATATAATGCGCGATATATGATACTGGAAAGCCGCCATAAAACAACAAATATATTAGTGTTTTTGAAGACTTACTTCGCGTATGTTGTAGATATCAAATTAATTATGCATACGTTCTTTTGCGAATGTTTGCCAAACTGTCAATTAAAGTAAATTAAAAAGCGAGGAATACGTGTATTCATATATTACATTCTTCGCTACATCTGCTCCGTGCGAGCAGCGGGATTCGATTCAATGGAACTGTGGAAATATGAAGTCATCTCTTCTGAATTCTTGAGGAATTCTTTGGCTTGGTTCCAGAACGTCTGGTTTACTGAAAAAGGTTTTATTTTCGTAGTTCATAGTTTTTTTTTCCATACAGATTCGATTTATGAAGCTTTATTGCATCTGATTGTTTTGAAATACTTGGAACAAATATTTTGCTGGCCATGGAGAGGCGAATACTGAATCGTTGCCAAGAAAATGAAACTACGAGTATAAACAATTTATGTATTTTTTTATAGATAGAGTAGATCGATAATTTCTCTTTTTATCGGAATGTGGACGACTAAGGACGATATACATGGCCTAGTTGGTAAGACGCCTGTTTCCCGACCCAGAGGTTACGGATTGGAACACAAGTTTTTTAAAAAAAAAATTCAAGTCTAGTTTAAAGCCTCTTTAACATCTATCTGCATGGCTTGTAGAGATTGCCACATGGCAATAATACCGCCAGATTTTACTGTATACAACAGTATAATACAATACAATACAACATGGAATAATTGTATAGCTATGTGGTGTATGGATTCTATAGTTGAGATATTTAAGAAATCTATTTTGAACGCTCTCAATTTTATTAGTATGGATATTGTAAGGATTCCAAACGGGTGACACCAATTCTTGGTTACAACGAATATAAAAATTGTAACGAATTTATAAGGAATCCACATTACAGATAATTTTAGTAACTCGCTATATAAATCCTTTTGTTAGCAAAAAATCAAGTAATACTTATAAGTCAGTTTTTCATCCAATATCACTTCTAAGACTTGAATTTATAGTCCGACCTTAACATAAAATACTTAAACCATTCGTTTAACTTAAAATGTTAGTATTCAACTTAAATTTCGTAAAAAGTTCTCATAGCTTCCTTAAATGTGGGAGTAACATAGTTACATAGCCTCACTTGAAAGTTTGAAGCGAACGAGGTCTGACTCTTAATACAAATCACGACATTTCAAAGTTAATAATTAGTATTTAGTATTTAGGCTGGACTTTGAATTCCGGCCTTGGTTGCAAAGAAAATACTTACCGTGTTATACGAGTATATACACAAGTGGCTGCGAGACATGGACGCTCACAGTAAAGAACACACAAAAGCTCCAGACCGCACAAAGGGGCATGGAGAGATGCATGTTGGGATATACTAAAAGATACCGTAAACGAAACACCTGGATTCGCAATATAACACAGGTAGAAGACGTTATAAAGGTGTTCAAAAGAATGAAGTGGCAATGTGCCGGACACGTAGCCAGAATGTCAGACTCCCGATGGGCATCCGAAATAATCCAATGGTACCCAAGAGGCATAAAGAGGCCCAGAAGAAGACCGAAGGTACGCTGGATAGATGAAATCAGGAAGCATGGCAGCATCACATGGCATCAACGAGCAAAAAACCGAAATATTTGGAGCCAACTTGGGGAGACCTTCATCCAGCAGTGGATCGACCCTGGTTGACAATGATGATGATGATGAATGATATACACAAGTTATTTGATGATTTTTTGTTAACCCACAGAGTTGGTAACCCACAACGTGTCTGTATCGGGGATAAGGAGATAATGAAAAGCGTGGCTGGCAGATAACATTTCCTTCAGCCCCACTCATCGAGACTTCGGCTTAAGAACAATTGGAGTATGCACAGCATTTGTAGATCGTACTTGTATTATGGAATAGTGAAGCAAAAAGCTAACCCGAATTTATATTGAGATATTTAATAAAGATATACCCGAATTCATAGTCTGACCTTAAAATTAAATCTCAATACTTTTTTACTGAAGAAATTAATATTACTAGTTTAATTCGTTGCATTCTTTTCATCGATTCCTTAAATAACTGTTTCTGTGATTACCAACTTCGCCAGACAGGTAGTTCCTACTGGCAATATGCCCAAAGTATGTTAGGTCAGGTAGCTCCTACTGGCAATACGCCCAAAGCATGTTAGGTCAGGTAGTTCCTACTGGCAATATGCCCAAAGTATGTTAGGTCGGGTAACTCCTACTGGCAATATGCCCAAAGTATGTTAGGTCAGGTAGTTATTACCATGCGTGTTCTTGAAATATTTTCGATAATCCTTAATTCTTGGGTGATAGAGACGTTGGTCGGGGATTACGGGTTCGATTTTCGTATTAACCTAATTTATTTAAAAAGACTTTCAGTCTGGTTTTCACTTAAGGCCTCTTTAACATATTTCTTATTGGTTAAAAGATATTGGTACATGGCAATAAGTCCACCAGGTTACACTATATAGAACGAAAGTGTATTATAATATAAATATATGTCTTATATAAATGTTTCTTACATATATAATTATAATATAAATATATATCTTATATATAAATGTTTCTTACATATATAATTATAATATAAATATATGTCTTATACATAAATGTTTCTAACATATATAATTATAATATAAATATATGTCTTACATATAAATGTTTCTTAAATATATAATTATAATATAAATATATGTCTTATATATAAATGTTTATTACATATATAATTATAATATAAAGATATGTTTTATTTATAAATATTTCTTACATATATAATATAATTATAATATAAATATATGTCTTATATATAAATGTTTCTTACATATATAATTATAATATAAATATATGTCTTATATATAAATGTTTCTTACATATATAAATATAATATAAATATATGTCTTATATATAAATGTTTCTAACATATATAATTATTATATAAATATATGTCATATATAAATGTTTCTTACATATATAATTATAATATAAATATACTCGTATGTCTTATATATAAATGTTTCTTACATATATAATTATAATATAAATATATGTCTTATATATGAATGTTTCTTACATATATAATTATAAAATTCTTAAGCATTATTTCTAAGTATCTTATGTGGTGCAAACGCCTTATTGAAATTTTATGTCCCACACTTGTTTTCTTTTTTAAGTAATAGATATGACGAAGTCACAGATATACTTAAGCACCTGAATACTAGGCGAGAAAAATGTCTGTCATTCGAGGGGAGTAGCACAGCGTGGGGTAAGAACCGGCGACCTTCCGCACGAAAGTCCAATGCGTTACTGCTCGGCCATGCACCTCATATTATTTCCGACATGTCTCACGTTTTTCTGTATGGTGTGTAATACCTTGATGACATATAACTTTAAACTTTTCAGAAGGCATATATAATGTTTGAAGTTGACCGCATGAAATTGGTTTAGTCATTCCAGAGTTTCCATATTTAAAAAAAGACAGACTTTTCTTTAAACGTAAAATAGAATATTTAATACATAGAAGTGCAGAAGTTAAGAAAATTTTTATAAGTTGAGAACTGAGCTTGGAATTGAAAATGCGTATGATAATGAAAATGCTACGCGTTAATCTTCTCAACTCTCCTCGATGAAATGAAGACGTGGACATTGAACCAGGAAACAACGTGTAGAATCGCAATGGGATTTTTTGCAATGTGGATCCAAAGACGTATCCACAAGATTGCTTGGACAGATCGTGTTAAAAATGTGAAAGTGCTTGCTGTATATATTATATATAAGGACCGAGAACTGATTAAAACTGTGAAGGGTCGCAACTTACTGTACCTCGGTCACATAATTAGGGGTTCAAGATAAATTATAACACAACTGATCGTCCAGGGGAAAGCAAATGGTAAACGAGCCAGAGGACATCGCATGACTTAAGAACTTGCGGGAATGATTTGGGTGGAAGTCTACTAAGTGCAATGCATAAGAATTGCCCTCATGGTGGTCAACCTTCGACATGAGAGGGAACCTCGAGATTCCTTTATAATTGTACAGCACCGGTACAAAGACTGTAAAATAGGTGGACGGCTGCCACTCAATCCTCGGAGATTCCAGTTTGCTTCTTGCGTTTTCGGTGAAGAGTAGGGTGAAGAGATTCCTCTTTGGCAAGTATAAGTTTGTCGAAATAAAACACACACTAGAAGTTCTAGTAGGTGAGAATATATTTTAAACGTTTTCCGCTCTTTATGTGCAGCCCGACGGCAAGACTACACATATTGGATAATGAGTATGGGAATTGTATAGACTCTCATTTTGCGTTGACTACTAACAAGATTATAGTGAAGAAGTATTTTTTCTGGGATGGATTGTATAATTTATGTGGGTTTTGTTTGTTGAGTTCGCTTCATACTATTTTTTTTTCTGTTGTAAAACACTGCTACACGTCAAAGATGACTTCTAAACTGTAATTTTTTATATTAAAAATGTAATTGAACCGTTTGAAATAAATAAATAAACAATTATTTAAGTAATAAAATTCCCTCTTTAAGCGCGATGTATACATATTTAAGCGCGATATATACATATTTTATCGCAAGGTATACATATTTAAGTGTGATGTATACATATTTTTATAATTTTCAATGGTATCATAATATTCTTACACTTTTTTTTTTTTGAAAAATAAATAAAAGAAAATGAGTGTAAAATAGGAGTATATTCAACTTCTTCTCTTTTCCCTAGTGTCATGTCAGGTCCCCCCAACGTTGACAATCACCTGAGAGTAAGTATCTTTGTCCCCGGCAGCCCGAAAAGATCCCCAACGCTCCTTATACGAGTACCAGTCCAATCACGTATATTGCGGAGCCAGGAGATTTGCTTCCTGTCAACACCTCTTCGACCCTCTATTTTGCCTTGGATGATCAGGTGCAGTAATTTGTACTATTCTCCTCTAAGTACATGACCCAAATAGGACACATTTCTGATCAATAAATTATAATTATTTTCCTTAATCTATTATTTTTAACTAAATATATTACAATATTATTTTGTTAATTTTGCTTTACTATAAGATAAGTAAAATAACAGACTATATCATATGCCTCCGGAGTTTAATTATGTGTTTATCATACAATGATTTCAGAGATACAAACAGGTGAGCTTATTGACATATAGGAATTTCTTTCAATCAACCAGAAAGATGTTATAAAACCTACTATCGTATTTTTCGGACCATCAAACGCACTCTTTACTTGTAAAAATCGACTTTAAATTGAGGTGGTCTTATGGTCTAAAGGTAGGTGATAAATTGAAGTAGGTCCTTACAGAAAATAATTTAAACTACCAAAATAAATATGACGCACGCATTTATTTTTATATACGAGTATGTATAGTATATGCATGTATTTAATTTTAATACCTACATATTTATTTTTTTATTCACTCCTTTTTATTTACAACATTTCATAATTTTTCAATACGTATTGAATGTTGCCATATTACTTTGACGGCTTGTTTCGCGCGCAAAACAAATACAGACGTCCAAAACCACCAATAAATGGACGAAAACTGGTGCTATTTCACTCGCTCGCGAATGAGGTGAACATTTTTCTAATATCCATATATGGACATTGTCCGACAATAATATGGCAAGTGACAATGCCAAGACGAGTGAGGATGAACTGAATGCTGCTGGTAGAAGTTATGGTAATAATAATAAGGGTTTGTAAATATTTCTGTATATTAAAATATTCTTTCCTATAATTGTCTCATAAATTTGCGGTTCGTCTTATGGTCCGGTACGTTAAATCGTCATAAAAAAAGACTTTTTTATTTTATATTCCACTGGTTGGTTGGTAGTAAAACGCTTTTAACATCTAGGTCACATAAGTTGTAAGTTATAAAGTCTTTGCAAATATGTAAAATGGGGTCTTAGACTGTTTGTGAAAACTTCAAAGCGTACACCTATTATAGAGATTACGAACATCTTTGCTCTCTACGTCTCTACTAAAGAGATGAATCAATATTTTCTGAGGGTCAGGTCTGTGCGGACCAGATAACATTAGCGCTGTGCCGCGAAAGGTGACATTTACAAAGGAGCGCCTGTGAAACAAAATGAATAAAATCCTATTGAATAAACACACCACCTTACTTTTTTATTGTATTGTTTTGTATTACACTTTTAAAGTAAAAAGTATAACCAGGCGGACTAATCGTCATGTGACAATATCTTCCAATCATCTAGAAAGATGTAAAAGTATAACCAGGCGGACTAATCGTCATGTGACAATATCTTCCAATCATCTAGAAAGATGTAAAAGTATAACCAGGCGGACTAATCGTCATGTGACAATATCTTCCAATCATCTAGAAAGATGTAAAAGTATAACCAGGCGGACTAATCGTCATGTGACAATATCTTCCAATCATCTAGAAAGATGTAAAAGTATAACCAGGCGGACTAATCGTCATGTGACAATATCTTCCAATCATCTAGAAAGATGGAAAAGTATAACCAGGCGGACTAATCGTCATGTGACAATATCTTCCAATCATCTAGAAAGATGTAAAAGTATAACCAGGCGGACTAATCGTCATGTGACAATATCTTCCAATCATCTAGAAAGATGTAAAAGTATAACCAGGCGGACTAATCGTCATGTAACAATATCTTCCAATCATCTAGAAAGATGGAAAAGAAGCCTTCAATAAAAACCAGTCTGGAATAATTTTGATCTAGATTCCAACGGGAATCGAGCCCTCTACCTCCGGAATGAAAGGCAGGCGTCTTATCAACTAGACCACATAAAATAGAGCTTTGAAAGAAAATTTGGAAGGGTAAACGACGAGAAATATTTTGAGATAAATAAGGTTTTATTTAGTTTTTCCTTAAGATACTTTTCAAAAAGCTCTCATATGAAGGTGTATAAAAAAAGTTTTCTTTTTGTTTTATTTTATTTGTGTTTTTTTTTTTATTTAAAAGAACACTTACAGGAAATTAATCAGTGTATACAGAAAAAGGAGATAATTTATATATAAATTGAAATTCCAACCACTAGTATACGAGTACATTTCATACACAGGTCAATCATATTAACAAGTTTATGAAATTATATAATAGTGTAGGTGGATAGAAAATAAATACTGATTATTCCATCAATTCAGTCACCATCCTCCTAAACCCTCACAAAGTTGAACTTAATATGTCCACATCCGAGGCAGTTACTGTCTCTTGACACGTTCTTACTGTTGGATACCCTAGGGATCAAATTTAGGACTAATGCTTTTTTTTATTTTCATTAATGATATGAAAAAAAACTTAAGCTCATTCAAATGTTCAACTATTTGCGGATAATCTTAAATTATTTCTGAACATATCCAGTGGTAATGACTGTTAAAAACTCCAGGATGATATCAATAACGTTTATTAACCCTTCCTTCCCTGTGATGTGTGACTAGTACACATTGCTTCTAAAATCTTTAATATCTCTATAAATATAATAAATACTGGGCTCAGATTTTAGATATTCCTCCGTAATACATTTTCGCATTGAATGAAAAATATAATATTAATAATATTGTAATTAAAACTTATCGGCCCCATCAGAGATATTTTGTGAAAATCGGGAATAAATTCACCAATACAATCAAACGTGTGCAGTGTGTGGCGTAGGTATATTCATTCTAAAAAAAACACTATGAGTGAGGAAGCCACGTTATTCACGTCTCACTCTCACTCTACTTCGGTATATGGGAACGCAAGAATAGAATCTCAGTTCGGAGTTGTGTTTTTTCCTTCGAGGAAGAAACACAACTCCGAAGGAGAAATCAAAATATTCATCATAACATACACAGTGTTTGTGTTTCCGCCCCGTCAGTAGCTTTGGGGCTTTCGTTCGAGGTGGTCGCTACGCTCGTTTTGTGAACGACGGCCGATGTTTTTTTTCATGTTTTCAGCAATTAAATTTCAGAAATTGTTATTACTTTTGACTTCAAATTTAATTAATTTAAGCGATTGGCTATGAATATTTTTATTTTTTCAATTTTAAATCGCTCATTTAACACGTGTATTGAATACACAGCACCGGAACGGGCGGATTTTTTTAGCACAGGAAGGGAAAGGTTAATGGAGCATTTGTAACAAACTCTTCTTTAACTCATCAAAATGTTTTATTTAATTTTTTAGAGCACGAGAACTATTTAATTTCATTATTTCTAAACAAAGCTAGTCTTTCAAGAGAGTGAGAGGAAGCACTTAAATCGTTTGTAGTTTTACAATATTCTATGATTATAAGCATTAATGTAATGCCTCATACAATTTTATTGTCACGATGTGGCCCCTGAGGAAAAGGCAGAGAGTACAAATCTCCAAACTTTTCCCTCCTTCACATTCATACCTCCCGTCAAGCACAATCTCCTATTATTCATGCTCAATCATTTAGGCCCTCGATCGGAGCGTTGTTGTTATTACGATAGGAGTTTGAATACTTGGGCTTTCAGGATGAATGACGTGTGGAAAAGGTTTGTGTGAGCTCTTGAGTGTGGGTTCCTTTTTGTTGTTTAAATTGTGTTGTTTTATATTTGTATTTCTGTATATTTTTGTTTTTTATTTTTATAATTGTGTGCGGTATATTATGGGATGAACATTTTTGATCTTTCTGGAGTGATGATGTGTGAGGAGTTTGATTTCGCATGATGTTTCCAGTTGTAATTGAGTGTCACTGTTCATCAGGTTGAGAATGTGCAACGGGGTTTTTGTTTTTGTGTAATCGAAAATCGGAAAGAAGTATCGATTTATATTTTCATGCTTAATATCCTCAGTGAGATACAGGCAAAAACCTAGTTTACTGGAGACACGACAAATGAAAGGCAACAAACCCAGATCCATTAAAATTGTATGTCCAAATTAAATAACCTGTTGTTTTTTCGCAAATTATGTATATTTCTTGTCATGTGTAAATAAATAAATAAATAAAAAAAAATTAATTAACAAATACGAGTACTTATCTTCTTTCAAAATCTGATTCATTTTATTCAGCCACGTTTTGCTCGGTTTACCTCGACACATACCTTACACTTTGATTTGTATACTTACTTAGTCATTCTTTCATAATTCATTCTTTCCACATGTCCAAACTATCTAAAAAGCTAATTTCTTCATCTTAATGTCTTCCTTCTTCTAACATGTATCTCATTCCTACTAATGTGCCTAAGATACAATATAAACGATATATAGATATAAACACTGTGAAGGCGGATTGAACCTAACGCCAGCGGCTGCAACATCCCAGCCTGGGAGGTATTTCACCATTCCATTTGCCCGATGAATCATTCACTACTCTCGACATGACGCAAAAGGCTCTCTTCGAGAAATTGAGACTGCGTAAACAGCAGAAAGACACCGTGATTAAATACTCGGCAGAGCTTCTACAATGTTTTTTTTCATATAGTTTAATAAATAGCTTTAATCTGTATCAAAAAGTTAATTAAAAACGTTTGATAATACTCAGAAAATTAGGGTTTTCTCTCTCCGAGAGTTGATTGAATAAATATTTATATCACATTTTCAAGTCAATCGTTTTTATTATAGAAATGAATATTTGCATTGCATTGTCAAGTCACCGAGTTAGAACTCGTGTTTTCTATTTAGAGGTTTTTTTAGGTTCGGCTCTCTATGTGACAAAATTTTCCCTAGTAATTTTTCATATTGGATTACAATTTATTTCTGTTTGATTGATATCAACGTTATTTCTTGTCAAAATAAACGACACTTAAATGTATTTTACATATCATGGTAACAATTATATAACAAAAAAATATAGTGTAGGAACTACTGTCGTCCCTGAATATTGTCAACACGCACGGTCAACGACCGACGAAACGACCTTCGGATATGTCCAAAGGTCGCATACCAAAACATCGATATTGTTTACCCACGAATACTATTTACGATACATTCCACAGTAGAAAGATAACGCATCACGCTGTCTCGCCGTTTTCGCCAACAAATTATATACCCACAATATTATTCGCGACGTCTGCAATATTTCAATCGACCATCTCTGCACGCACAGGAGTGAGATAAAAATATATTGCGGGCGCACTCCCGCGCCCGTTCTGAAATGTATAAATACCTACTTACCGATAAATAAAGCATCATTAATCATTAATCACTATTTATTATTCATCGATTCATTCACTCTCTGCTTCCGCATTGCTAATTGACTTTTTTTATTTAAATACCAAACAATCAAAATCATCATCACGTCCCACTAGAACCATTTCGCTAAAATAGTATGAACATCCTTCGAAAAAATCTAACAATTTACGATACACATCTTTCAATATATGATACATTTAAATACAAATTTATAATAACGAATACAACTAATAAAATTAAATTAACAATACAGGACTTAAGTAGGAAACAAATAAATATATCTCAAAGGCAACGAAAATATAATACAAAATTATAGTGCAAATTATAAAAAAATACTTAGATAAAATAGAATAATCAGTTTCTTCAACATATACTATATATCATCATGCCGTTTCCCTGCTGAGAGAGGAAAGAACGTCAGAATTTCCTACCATTCAAAAAAACAATCTTGATTGACAATGGCGTAAATAATTGTCCTGTACATTAACATTATGATGGCCAATGATACAACATATGCACCATGTCCTTGCCAATCATTACTCGTACTAGCCGATGGTACCACATGTGTATCATGATTCGGTCAGTGGGTAGTGTCCGGTGATACAACCCTTGTACTACGTTTTCGTCAACCATTATTGGCCGAAGGTACAACCCATGTGTTATTTTATTTTTTGACCAGAATGCAAGGGTCTCCAATGAAGGGGCACATACATTTTTTTATCTATTGGCGGACCGGTTGATAAAAAAAAGAGAGATAGAGATACGGCCCCCTGGCTCGGCGGTTACACAGACCTGTGTAACCGCCGAGCCTGTATAATGTTAAACAAACGTTTGTGAATCAACAATGAGTTTCCTATTTTTCCCATTAGCAATTTGTATATGTTTAAACAGGTTCGTAGACCTTTTCTTATACTTAAGGAGTAATATCCAAGTATAACCATTAGAAATGATGTGGGATACCGTCATGAGTTAAATCCATATTCTACAAAAAAGGTGTCGCAGAAATCAACTATCAAGAAAATCTGGATTGCTCTCAGGTTCCCAATGATTGAGCCGCACTCTTATCTACTGCGAATCAGTGAATTAGATATACGAGTATATCTCATAACAGCGCCATCATCGAATACCCTAGAGACGTATCACAAATCCCAGAACTTTATTGGCAGATAAACATATACATGATTCTGCGTGTTATTTATTTAACACTTTTATTGCAAATTCAATCTGGCGGACTTATTGCCAGGCGGCAATCTCTTCCAGCCGACCAGACAAAAGTAAATAAAGCAAGTTATATGGTTGCAAAAAAAACATTCAAATGACCTTCATCCCCCCCGAAATACATATAAAAAATAACATTTTATTATAAATTTACTTGACAAAAGAGCATTTGTGACCAAACTCAATTGTTCAAGTCATAAAGTTGCAAATGAAGCAGACACCAAATAAAAGGACCTAAGAACCCAGTGTTTTTTTTCCAAAAGATTTTAGTCTTGTTTTTACTCTTTCCTCCTCTTTTACGTCTTTCTGGTTGGTTGAAAGAGATAACCATACGGCTAAAATCCCGCCAGGTTGTGCAGTATATATCGAAACTGTAATAAAATAAGAATATGAAAAAGCATCATGATTTACTGTTTTTTTTTAATGTTTTTAAAGAATAAAACCCTAGTAAATTTTCTTTCTCATGCTTGGAAATTAATCGTTCTTATTCGAGATGAGTAGCTAAACACTCTTTTCGAACTGACGTCCTTCAGCACAGAAATTCAGTACATTAACCGCACCAACAGTGGCAAATCAATATAATATACTCATTCATATACTATATGGTCAGTCCGCGCTGAAGTAGCGCAAATAATTCTAAAGACAACAAACACTTACAAACTCGTTTGATTAACTAGAAATTCACGTGACGACAATGCAAAGTAAAGTTCAGTTTATATTCGGTTTTATGAATATACCTGTAAAGCTAAGTTGTATGCCAAGAATTATTAACACTCATTTACAAGGAGTCTGGACTAGTTTCAATGTATTTTTTTAAATTAAGGAAATATAATATTTTTTCCAGTGTATTTATTTGTAAATGTTATTACATATGTGTCATAAAAAATACATCCAATACTAAAATAAAGGTACGCCATCAAATAAATTCACGTAGAATACAATGCAGAAAATATGTATGTATGGAGATTCAACCCAAATTTCGTTTTTTTTAAATACTATAAGGAACACCCATTCGCTTGTATGGAATTAATTATTTGAGATGGAATTTCACCATGAAATATTTTTTACATTTATTCGATATAGGTACATATATGTGTACAGTACCGGTACTAAAACTAAAATAGGTGAATGACTGGCGCTCAATACTCATAGAACATTCCTTTTCATATAAAGTGAGATGTCATCAATAAAAAGAAAAGGAAGGGACGGTGGAGAGGAAAGGAAAAAAAAATACTGATTAGAAATTAAGAGTTTATTCAGTCGCTTCTTAAAGCATACCAAGGATGGAGCGAGTCTGACATTGGTTTGTAACTGATTCCAGAGTCCTCACTGCATGGACAGTAAAGGATGACGTAAAAAAAGAAGAGCGGTGAACCGGAAAGGCTAATAAACAATCTTTGTTTGAGCGAAGCGCTATTCCATGATCGGAAAGACGCTGAATATTTTCTGCGTGATAAGAGGGGGAGGCGGGACAGTTAAGTATTTTATACAATACAGACAGTATGTGAATTTGGCGTCTATTTCTAACGCTCAACCAGTTCAATGCCTTCTGGTGTGAAGTGGTATAATCGTACTTTCTTAGATTAATAATAAATCTTAGACAAACATTTTAAAGACGCTGTGATTTGTCCAGCTGTTCCTCTGTAACATTCAAGTAACATACGTCTGCATAGTCCAAAATCGGAAAGAGTAGAACGTTTTAATACTCAGTTCTAATTTAATCATAAGCAGTAGTAAAATTAGAGAGAGATAAATTAGAATATTCGCACGTCCACCCTTTCATTACGAGTATAACCAAACCCTACCTTAAATCTTAATTTATTAAATTCCTAATAAATACGACTTATCGTCAGACACTCCATCTCGAACATATTAAGTAGATACGAGCACTAGCGACCTTTCTACGGCTTCATCAGTTAGTCAAAAT
Organism: Odontocerum albicorne; assembly: GCA_949825065.1. Lineage (NCBI taxonomy): Eukaryota > Metazoa > Arthropoda > Insecta > Trichoptera > Odontoceridae > Odontocerum > Odontocerum albicorne. The sequence goes on from OX463841.1 coordinate 49,059,088, forward strand.
CAATATTCAACAAGCAATTCTCCGGTTACGACATGAATAAGACATTAAGTATGAGATGAAGGTCTTAAGCATTTATAGGAAATCTCGTGTGGCTAGGTTGGACATGCGACCTTCCTTAGGTTATCCAAATTTTACTACCGACCTTGTGTTCATTATTTTTTTTTTATTTTAAGGGTCAAATGACCTTTTCGGCACAAAAATTAAAAAAAACAGCAAATAAAATATGAAATTGACATATAATCAGTTTTAAACAATAGAAAAAATACTAGTGGAAGAGAAACAATAATTTCTTCTATATACTCCTATAAGTAGTCAAACTACAATGCCCATCCAAAAAGTCCATACAATGCCCACATTGATTGCCCAGTCTGTGCAATATTTTTTGCAAAAGCTGTACAAATAATTAGTTGCAATCGCTATCCTATGGAACAAAATATTTTGCCGGGTGGACCTACAAGGAACGTGTAACATTACAAACTGGAAGTGAATCTTCGAAATCTTCGAAAATACTATAATTTCATTTTGTGGTACCATTTTTTACATAAAAGGAAAAATAAGTAAATAAAAAACTAATTTTATATTGTATTTTTGTGTGTAACCAATTTTCATAATAGCCCTCTGCTTAATATGTTTCCAATTTAAACCCCCCCCCCCCCTTGTCTTAAAGAATCAAATTCACTTTAATTACTATAATTTCATTTTGTGGTACCATTTTTTACATAAAAGGAAAAATAAGTAAATAAAAAACTAATTTTATATTGTATTTTTGTGTGTAACCAATTTTCATAATAGCCCTCTGCTTAATATGTTTCCAATTTAAACCCCCCCCCCCCCCCCCTTGTCTTAAAGAATCAAATTCACTTTCACGTTTTTTTCCCCGCCCCATTCACCATTGTATCACATATCTCCCCCCTTATCTTCCCCTACCTCATATCTCTTATATTATATTATTTACACTTGTACAGAATATATTTTAACAATTAAGTTTATCTTCACCTGACGATGAGGACGGTGGTCTTCGAAAATAGTTGTGAACCTAAAAAAAACCTGTGGTGAACACAAAAATATAAAATAAGTTTTTTATTTTACTTATTTTTCCTTTTATGTAACTAGAAGTTAATTCCGGACTATTGAAATACGAGCTGATAATTTTAAATAATGTTACAAGAGTAAACATTTTTCTTCTATCTAACAAGGATGTTAAGACTCATCACTTCTAATAGACGATAGTCCAACTCAGTTATTGGAATCAGCAGTTTAATGTATAAAAATCGTAAAAAAATTGTTCTTTGCATGCTATCTTTCAACGTGGATTTCATAGTGGGGTGACCATATTATCGAATTATCCTCACTCTTTCAACCTGTAGCAAGCAACTGCAGAACAAAAGAGAAGGCGAATTTGCTCTCTGAACGGCTTTATATAAGTTGTTATTTTATAATTATAACCCTCCTCCTATAATCCTTCCAATTTTCCATACATTGGATGCAGTGGCGGACTGGGCCGATGGAATATCGGAAATTTTCCGATGGGATGATGTACAATTGGGCCGAAATATTTCTTGTACAGTACCAAATAAAAAAAATGGAAATAAAACAAAAGATACTTCATTTGATCAGTCCTCCAATAGAAGGGAAATATTAGACTGAAATAGAAAAGTATTAATTTTACACTTGACGACGAAATTCAGATAACATTGCGAGTAGTTACGATTGCGTGAAAACTCGGGTTAAATCATGTAAAAATTGCATGACATGTCACTTTTATGCTCTCAATTCGTTGGCCTATAAACAAACTTTTATAGCGTCTAAATATTTTATAACCTTTTCGGCTACATAGATATCCAGCGAGAGGCATTTTTCCAAGTTAAAATAAATACTGTACTGATACAAAATTCCTTAAGTAAATCGCATCTCGTATCGTTTATAATGATACTAATAAAAATATAATTTACGTAGTGCCGTTTAGAGACTTGCTTCAAGGGCGTTTTCCCTGTCTTAAAGTCTCTTCAAGGGCGCTCTAACTCAGGAGTCAAACCCACTCGTATTGGCAGATTAAACATATTATAAAATAAGTAATAGATCGAGTGTGCAAGGATAGGAAGATGGTGGTTGTAGCCATTAGATTAGGTACTTTTCCGTAACTGCATATGTTGAGAAAATATATTTGGTAAGAAAACAGCGTACCTACATTTAAATTTAAAAGAAGACGAACTACAAATAAACCTTTGTAGATATTTCCTTATGAGATAATAATATTAAGTGTTAACATAAGTTGTGTCTGTTTTTTTTCCAAATTTAAAAATGAGCACCAAAAGTAAAACAAAATGGTAAAGATTATACGTCATTCGAAAGAAAATGTTCTGCTCTACAAGATATTGTGTTTGCTTTTACGTTACGTATATTATTTTATTTGATTACAAGCCTTCAAAATGGAATGTCAAGTAGACGGAAGTGAGCATTTTCGACACCTCCTTCTGTTCGCGTTCAATCGAGGGAATAAAGCTGCCAAAGCTGCTCGCGATATTTGCGAAGTGTACGGTGAAGATGCTATAAACGAAAGGACAGTTCGTCGATGGTTTTTGCATTTCAAAGACGGTAATTTCGACCTGAAAGACATGGAGCGTTTCGGATACGTAATACGGAACGAAGTGATCAGGCATGAATGTGACCTTAAGGCTGATGTGCTGAAGATAAATAAGACTACTTGAAGGAAGTCTGGCGCTCTGCCCTCTCCGCATAACCCAACAAAAGAACGGAGTAATGGTATGTATGTATATTTCGAGTTATCTTCTCTATGATAAAAAGCATAAATTCGGTTTTATTTAAGATCCTTACACAATACCGCCTGGATGTGCTGTGTACAACGGAATCGTAAGACAATAATAATGAAAGGGAAATATATATAGCGCCTTTCAGAGAGCAAACCCTTCTCAAAGGTGCTCTAACACGGGACTTGAACCCACTATTATTGACAGATTAAAAGTAGTACAAAATAAGTACATAAATTAAGTATAAGGATAGATAAGTTTCCTCCTCCATCGTCCTGTCCGTCATGTCTGAAAATAGTAGCAGCCATCGATGACCCTTTTAATGGTCTCCTTCCACCTGGATCTGTCCTGGGTCGATCGAAGAGCATCCAGACAGGAAGGTCATGGTAAGGTTAAAAATAATCATGTAACATACATTATAGCATTAAAAAACATATAATTAAATAACTATCTTATGTATAAAAAATATGAGGGGGATTCCCGTTGTATTTGACATAAAAAAAGTCCAGTTTTAATTGATTTCCCGGACCTATATTAATTGGCAGTCTGGTTGCATCCATCGTATATCGACATATTTCCTCATATCATTTTGTTGATGGATATTCCCCGGGCCAACCTTGATTTACGGTCCACTTAATATTTAATGGATGCACACACCACGAGACGTAATCATACTGTTCAAATTTCAATGTCTCACGCGATCGACTTAATATTTTAAACAAGAAGGCCCCCTAAATTAAGTGACTCACACCATAAATAATAGAACATAACCTCTTATGTTCGTAGTAACCTTGAATTCGCGGAACCGGTTTGGTATCCTTCCTACAATATCCATACAAATAAAATTGAAAGAGTTCTCTCAACTATAAAAACGATGTAACTAACAATCATTTTAGTCCTGGAGGCATACCTCAAAGTCATAAAATTATTTCCTTTTTTTGACAGAAGAGAAGTTTTAGATCAACTCTGTCTTGAGAACTTGATTGATAGTCCATTCCTGCTGACTGATATTTAATTTTACGTCCCTCCGAGATCATCAAAATTCGGCAGACTTTTTTCCCCAAGTATTCCAGAACCAACTATATTAATCGAGCTTCATAAATCTGACCTGCCAAGTGATATCAACTGAAGACTTTACATAAATATTAATATATGTATTTGAAAGTTTAAAAAATAGGGGTGTTCAAAGATAACATATCCTAGACATACTTATCCCTTTCACTGGATCCTTCCCTTTTATTACTCTTTAGAATTGTTCAAACTATTATAAGAAAATAATACAATATAATTGGCTTTAATTTTGTATTTGTATTCATAAATCTAAGTATTTGTGAAAGCTGTATTATTTATTAAATAAATAAACAACGATATATTTTTTTAAATTTTAATAACAAGAAAACCCCCGTGGCCTAGCTAGTTATACGTCTGTCTCCCAGCCCTGAGGTTGCTGTTTCAAATCCCGCTGGGACGCAGATTTTTTTTAAAAGATTCCAGTCAGGTTTTCACTTTAGGACATTTTAAACATTTTTCTGATTGGTCGGAAGAGATTTCCACATGGCAATAAGCCAGCCAGGTCGTACTGTATGCAATGAAAGTGTAATACAATACAAGATGGAAGTGTCAGGCACGTGTCGTCACTTTTTCAGAATGGGTATTAATAAGGATCCCGACTATGAGTGTGGTTTAGAACAGTGCTCCGCAACCGGTGTGCCGTGGCACACTGGTGTGCCGTGAGCCGGATACAGGTGTGCCGCGGTCAAATTCAATGTATTGGACATTTTACAATTTTTCATTATGTATTTAATACACAATGACAAATTATTTTTCATAATATTGTCTATTTTTCAAAATGTAGTATAGAATAATTATTATAACTAAATATTTTTTCAATGGTCCCCCAGCGCCTGGTGCCAACTGTTGAAAACTGCGTAGTGTGCTTTGTACACACCATGGCCGCACCAAATTAGTCATAGACAAAGAAAAATGACCCTTATGCGCGTCGCTGAAGACTCATGCCTAATTTAATACCTATATATTTAAGCTTTTGGTGTGCCGCGGAATTTGAGGAAGAATTTTGGTGTGTCGTAGGTGAGAAAAGGTTGCAGAGCACTGGTTTAGAAGATGAAACTATAGATAATGTATTTTTCGGTTGTATGTGATAGATTTACTTAACTAAACGTGATATATTTACCGCGCCCAATGAATATTGCTTCTTCTACTCCTCATATAGATCGATTATTAAGATTTTGAAATGTAATCAGTTAAAACTTTAAAATACAGTAGTATTATACTTTCGTTGTATACAGTACAACCTGGCGGGTATATTCCCACGTGGCAATCCCTATCAACCAACCAATAGAATGTTAAAGAGGCCTTAAGTGAAAAATCAGACTGGAATCCTTTTTCAATAATCTGGATTTCAGCAGAATTTGAACTCTCAACCTCCGGTTTGGGAAACAGGTGTCATATAAAGTAGGCCACAGAGGTAGTCATATTTTAAAATTTATTTTATTATATTGACTCATAATTGCGTAAGTGAGTTTGATGTGGTGACAAATTTGATGTGGTGACAAATTGCGTAAGTGAGTTTGATGTGGTGACAAATTTATTTTATTATATTGACTCATATAATTGCGTAAGTGAGTTTGATGTGGTGACAAATTTGATGTGGTGACAAATTGCGTAAGTGAGTTTGATGTGGTGACAAATTTATTTTATTATATTGACTTATATAATTGCATAAGTGAGTTTGATGTGGTGACAAATTTGATGCGGTGACAAATTGCGTAAGTGAGTTTGATGTGGTGACAAATTTATTTTTTTATATTGACTCATATAATTGCGTAAGTGGGTTTGATATGGTGACAAATTTGATGTGTTGACAAATTGCGTAAGTGAGTTTGATGTGGTGACAAATTTATTTTATTATATTGATTCATATAATTGCGTAAGTGACTTTGATTGTGTGACAAATTATCTAGTGTGGATGGATTGCCTATTAAAAAAAAACCTATGATTAATATTTTATTCTAAATTATACAAGTTACGTGTGGTTTTACGAATTCAAACAACATACGTCATTGAATATATATTTCCTAGAAGTTCCTAGTGATTCGATCTTTCCTAGAAGTTCCTAGTGATTCGATCTTTCCATTTGCGTCGTAGTTTTTTTATTGCTGAAAAGTATCGTCATGGTAACCTTAACGTACATATCAAAACGTCAGCTCTAAATTTAAGTTCTGCAATAAGCCAATCCCGACAAAATCGGGATTCAATCGTCAGTGTTGGTATTACAGATTAGATTTTACTATTTGCAACAAATTGTCTCTTCAAGATACTTCATCAGTAATAATTGAAGAGTAAAACTCATTCAACTCAACCACTCAAGAGCCAAAAAATACGTAAAGAGTTATAAGAAAAAAAACTGCACATTTTCCACAAAACGTTTTATTTATGTAAAATAAAAAAACAAACAAATTATATAAAGCTATTTTATAGTTTGAATTCATATATCATATATGCCATTTATGGGTATATTGTCGCTTGTTGATAGGCTGTTTTTCCATAAAAAATAATGAAAAATCAAAAACATGGTTGTTATGTTATGTGGTTTATAAGTTTTACTCTTCAATTATATTGTATTTCACATTCATTGTATAGTGCATGGCAGCGCGGTAACGCACTGGACATCTGTACGAAAAGTCACCGGTTCAAAACCCACGCTGTACTACTCCCCTAGAATGGCACAGGTATAAGGGCACCTATGACTTCGATCTCTATTCTTTCGATACATATTATTTCAAAAAGAGAAAAAAACATACCGGTGCGGTTTGATCGTTTCACTTTGGTATACCATCGAATCCATTACAGCGGTGTAGTTGGTGAGTTTGCTCGTGGGCAACGACTCACTCACTTTAAAAAAACTCCTCGGCACAGCTTCGCTTTCCAACTTATTTAAGGTTGAAATAGTGAGAGGATACTCCACTACGAGGCCCGGCAACGACCGCGAAACCGTTTAACCTGGTGGATTTATTGCTACTTTGCAATCTCTTCCTACTGAGCATAAATATTAAGCATACTGAGCATAAAGAGGACCTCCGTGACCTAATTGGTAAGACGCATATCTCTCAACCCGGAGGTGAGTGATTCGATTCCCATTGAAACCCTTATTTTTCTTTTAAACAGATTCAAGTTGGTTTTCGCTTAAGGCCTCTTTAAAATCTTTCTGGTTGATTGGAAGATATTGCCACATGGCAATAAGCCCGCCAGGTTGTAACGTATACAACAAAAGTGTAATACAATACGAGTAATATATCATAGACACTTAAAGGCCGAGGCCACACCAAAGTGCTTCGCTAGGTGCTAAACTAGGTTTTACGTGACTCATATACTATGTGACTTCATGCCTGGCCACACCAAAGTGCTACGCACAAATTCCTTTGACAGTTGGGAACGGTTGAGTCAACACACCATTTTACTCTCAAAACTAACCAATTTCATTACAACTTACCATCTTTATTTACTTTCTGTGCAACTTCATTCCAAAGTGATTTTACTACAGGTACATTTTTCTATAATTTGCTCGATGGGTTCCACAAAGGCTCCCTTTTATACACAGCTGTCATTAAAACTTCCGCCATCTTGTAAATTAACCAACACGTCTGTTCGTTAGGAGATTCACTCGATGACTAATCGTCATGCAACGTGGCGCGAAGCGTGCAGTGTGGCCACTGCGATAGTATGCGGTACGTTGGTTCGTTAGGATATGTCGCCTAACTCGCAACATAGCTCTAAGCATCAAGCGAGGCTCCTACCTGTGTGGCCGAGGCCTAAGTGAAAACCAGACTTAGGTCCTTTTTAAAAATCTTGATTAAGCGGGATTCGAACCCACAGCCTAACATAGAGGTCAGTTGTCTTACCAACTAGCCCAAAGAGGTCGTCAATGATGTGTCCAGTGTTTAGCAGTCATTGTTTTTTTTACGTCTACAATGTTAATTACAGCTATATTTTTACGTTTACAATGTTAATTACGGCTATATTTTTTACGTTTACAATGTTGATTACAGCTATATTTTGCAAGTCTTAAATCGTGTTTCAGATCTGTCGATACATTCAATGTAGGTAGTTCTAGGTCATCATTCAATAAAATTGATTGGTCTTGTAAAAAGCATGATAATTTACAGTATTGATATAATCGAAGGCTTTTCTTCATCAACATCCTTTTTCAAGAACATCCATAATACGAGTATTAGAGTTAACATCCATAATATTAGAGTATTACTTAACTAGCAACTAAATTAATTGCTGAATATTTAACAATAAATAGCTTTGTTATTGTACTAATTAAATTAATCCCGCTATAAGTATTTCAACCTCACATAACCTCTGGATAGAGTTGGGTTCCAACAGGAATCGATCCGGTAACCTCCGTGCTGGTTACCAACTAGGCCACGGAAATCATCATTCGCAGAAAGTTAAATAATTTACTCACGTCTTGGTACTCGTACATTATTTCATAAATACATACCATCACACCGTTTCCCTACTAGGATAGGCAGAGAGGATAGAGCACTCAAACTTGAGAAACTATGATCTAGAAGAACGTGGTATGACCAGATTTATAAAATCGTCAAAGAGGGAAGAGTGAAAACTCTTCATAAAAGGAGAGTATTCATGACGAAGTTTATGAGCATGACTAAAGCGGAAATGTTGTGCTACAATAAAATGAAGTGGATAAAATAACAATTTACATAGCGCCATTTAGATAGCAAACTCTCCTCAAGGGCGATCTAATTCAAGATTCGAATATATTTGACAAGACCTCCAAAAAAAAATTGTTTTTAAGTGTTTCTTAGAGCTACACACGCCACCCATATCTCAAACACTAGGAGGCAGACCATTCTACGCCAGAGCACCACCAATGATAAAAACTTTATTAAAACACCTCGCCCTGTTGAATTGATTTGGAACAACCAATTTATTAGATGAAAAAGATATCGATCTTAATGTTCTTCTTATCTCCGAGGTTACATCCCTCAGAGACAGATTCAATTAAGCCAACTTAGACTTTTAGAAGCGGAACAATATGGCAAATAATAAATAATTAATAAATAAATATAGTGTGGCGGTCGCCCACTCGGAACACTGTGGGCGTTCATACATACAGTCAATGACGGATGAAGTGACCTTTGCATTCCTCGACAAATCTAAATAAACAAGTCCGAAGCTCCCACGCCGGCCATTCAACCCATAGCCCGGAGCGGACCGCATTCCATACTAGAGCGAGAACGCACCACGCTGTCTCGCCAGTTCTGTATTTGAATGATACCTACATACAACATTAATCGTTTCGCTAATGCAGAAACGAGACGAAGGATATCTTGCTCGCATTCCCGCACACACGCGGAAATAGTATAAATACCTACGTTTACTAATAAAAACTCTCTTCTTCTTCCGCATTGCGATCCAAAACGTGTTTTATTTATCAACAAATCATCATCATCTCTTCCCTCTAGGATACATATCCTACAATATGTTTATTGATAGCAACATAGTATGTACATAATATATTTAAATACACTTCAAAAAACACATGAATGGCAGAAAATACATTTAAGAGGGAAACTATCAAAAGGTCTGGGCTCATCTAATAATATCCCCCGGCCAAGATACACCCCACCAATATAAGGCGATCCCAGCCGCAAGGACACCAGATGTTTTTCAGCACACACCCTTGCACATGTAGAATAAGAAGAAAAAAAAACAGAAAATAAATTATTATCTAGCACCTGTATTAAAAACAGTCCGGATTCTAGATTTATTTTAATCAGGCGAACCAGAATAAATAGAGTTTCAATGGTTCAGACGCAACACAAAAAATTAATTAATGAGTTTTTCTTTCTCTTGTTGGAAGACATGTCTTCCCTCTATCCAAACCAATAGTCCTCTACCCATCCCAAATTATATTACATAAGGTTTTCAGACAATCCGATTGATTATATCAAAAGCTAAGCACTTTTCCTTGATACTCGTAGATCCGAAAATATTGTGTCAACGTAAAACCCACTTTATGATTGATGTAGAATAAACCCTTCTTATAAAATAAATATTTAATTAAACTTTTCGTGATGATAGAACCGCTATAGATTATGCATGAGCTTCCGAGAAATTTAGTTTTCTTCATAAAAAAATGTCCAGAATATACGTCAAGTCAATATTAAATGACACTTTCATGTGTAAATTACTGTTATTATACATTTTTTTGATCGATAGTAAGCTTTATTGACATTTTTTTCCACGTTGAAAAAATCCTTCCTAACAAAATATTCTAAGACACGAAACATTTTTTTATATCATACTAGCTGTACCCAGCCACGCGTTGCTGTGGCTCAGTCTGGTTAAATGGAAAAGAAAGAAAAGAGAAAGCACACGTTTCAATTCTGTTTAATTTCACAATGCGTATACAATATTTTTGATGTCTTGTATACAATATTTTTGATGTCTTGTATACAATCTGGGTATACAATATTTTTGATGTCTTTCAGGCACTCTCAGTCTGTCGCGTTTACCACCGTGCTTGCAAATGATTGCGTCACTCCAAGAGGTCAATTCACGATATGATTTGAATTCAAATCAAAGATCGATTGCACTGAAAAAGAAGAAAAAAAGTTAGAACAAAAACATATAAAATTGCGAAACATTAAAAAACGAACTCAATAACATTGTTAAGTTCGGATACATCTTTGTTCTTGCCGCCAACAATAGCTCACTTAGCCAATCGTGATTCTTATAATTGATTTGAATATAGGGAAATACTTTTTCAAACAATTCCTCTTTTAACGTCACTAAATTGCAGAAATTATAGTCTTCCAACCTTAGTTCTATTACCGTCATTTACAACTGCATCTCGCAAATGAACGTATACTTCAGAGCGAAGCTTGGTCTGATTCAAACGGATGAACATCAAATGTTCTGTTTTCTATGACAGTTCACAAATTTGCCCCAATACAACCTTGTAACGACGTTCAGTGATTATAATTATTTTATCGACTTTAATATAAGGCTCGATTCTAATAAATAGAAATTTATTTAGGTAAATACATTACAAAAAACTAACAATAATGACAAATTAATACATCTTGTTATAAATCTCTATTTTTACATACGATTGATGTGAGAATATCTCATCTGATCGATCGTTTTTCAGCTCTACACGCATATTTGTAGTTAATTTCAACGTCTTTACATTTCGCCACAAAGTAGAGTATTTCAGACAACATATAAAATTGCGAAACATAAAAGTAACTAATTAAATGTTAAGGGAAGACAGAGAGATAATTGTAACTAATTAAATGTTAATCAAAGACAAATAGATAATTGGAACTAACTTAAAAAAATCTCCATTTCTACATACGATTTTGAAATATAAACAAAGATAGAAAATCAAATTCTATATAAAAAAGATACTTTTGATATTCCTACTGACCTCTTTCAGCCACTATCAGCCTGTCGCGTACATTCTGTTGAGAAAGAACCAGTTCTGAAGCTGCAGAACGCAATCCCCGTGCATCCTCAAGTCTGGATACACGTCGTTCTGCTGCTTCCTCGACATTTTGATGAACTAAAGCAGATCGATTGCACTGAAAAAGAAGAAAGAAACTTAAAATATATAAAATTGTCAAACATTAAAAAAGGGACTGAATAATATTCTTAAGTTCGTAGACATCTTTGTTCTTGGCCCCAACAATAGCTCATTCACTAAGCCAATTGTGATTCTTATAATTGATTTGAATATAGGGAAATACTTTTTCAACCAATTCTTCTTTTGACGTCACTAAATTGCAGAAGTTATAGTCTTCCAGCTTTAGTTCTATTACCGTCATTTACAACTGCATCTCGCAAATCAACGTATACTTCAGAGCGAAGCTTGGTCCGATTCAAACGGATGAATATCAAATTTTATCAACTTTAATATAGGCCTCGATTCTAATAAATAGCAAGTTATTTAGGTAAATATATCACATAAAACTAATAATAAATCTTGTTACAAATTAGCAAAAATGGGCAGTTCGTTAAAAATCTAATGTGACATTTGTTAAAAGTTAGTTGCATGAAACTTTTACTAATTCAAATGTATAAAACATACACAGATATATATCATTAATTCAAATGAAAATCAATAATAACAAAAATAACAAAACCCGGTTTAAAAAACCCGAATTGAAAGATATTTAATATTCGGAATTAAAATAAATTGAAATCTATATTGCGTGTGTTACATTCAACAGGGGGCGCTCTTATTATATTGTCTGTTTTATATACAACTGTTTATTAAATTTCACAATGCTTGTGGATAAACAATATTTTTTGTTGTCCCATTGTCTGTGCAGATAAAGAGATTGTCTGGTTTGCCGACTCTAGAACACGCAACATATAATTGTCCATGTGAGAAGCAATCCGTCTCTAAATCTAAACCGCACAATTCTAAAGATTGGCCCTGGGCCTTGTTGATGGTGATCGCAAACGCTAATCGAATTGGGAATTGCAATCTCTTAAATTGAAATGGCATATCCGTTGGAATCATAGGAATGCGAGGAATGAGGACATCTTCACCTTTGAAAGGTCCTATCAAAATTGTCGCTTCTACGACGTTGCTCATTAATTTTTTTACTGCAAGCCGCGTGCCGTTGCAAAGCTTTGGCTGGTTGATATTTCGCAACATGATAATTGGCACGCCGATTTTCAATTGCAGTACGTGCGGTGGCATCCCTGGCAGATCGAGTGAATTCAAAAATTCTGTTGGATAATTAATCGCTTCATCTGCTTCCACAACAGTGTCGACGGACTTGTATGTGACTACCTCGCTTTGAATGTTAGACTGAATAATATTGTTAAGTTTGTAGACGTCTTTGTTCTTGGCGGCAAGAATAGCTCGTTCACTCAGCCAATCGTGATTTTTATAATTTATTTGAATATTGGGAAATACTTTTTCAACCAATTCTTCTTTTGACGTCACTAAGTTGCAGAAGTTATGAGGCAATGAAATTCGTCCTGAGATCAGATCAACTGGTACCTTTCCATTCCCGATTTCCAGCAAATTGATGTGAGAATATCTCAGCTGATCGATCGTTTTGCAACTGGACACGATATTTGTAGTTAATTTCAACGTCTTTACGTGTCGCCACAAAATAGAGTATTTCAGGCAAGCATTTATTTCATCCGCCGGTGTCGATCGAGGAATTACAGGTAATGTTTGCCTGAAATCTCCTGCAAGCAATATTAATGCGTTCCCAAACGGTCTGATGTTTCCACGCAAATCTCGCAATGATCGATCACGAGCTTCGAGCGACCTTTTGTGTGCCATTGTGCATTCATCCCAAACAATAAGTTTGCATTTCTGCAATACTTTTCCCATGCCGGATGCTTTGGAAACGTTGCACGTGGGAGCTTCAATGAATCGCATGTTCAATGGCAATTTCAAAGCGGAATGAGCAGTTCTTCCACCTGGTAGAAGTGTCGCAGCTATTCCTGACGACGCAAGAGCTAAGGCTATGCCATTTTGGGATCGAATTGCTACCAGAATCAATCTAATTAGGAACGTTTTACCAGTTCCTCCTGGCGCATCTAAGAAGAAGATTTCTCCAACCCCTTTATTGACAGTTTGCATTATCTGATCGTAAATGCCTTTTTGCTCAAGCGTTAGCTTAGAAATATTTGATTGCACATACGACAAAAGATCACCCGTGTTGTAATTTTGTTCACGACGCCATTCTACGTCGAACAAAGCAGCAGCAGATCGATTCGGTGATGGCATTCCCAATTGATTGAGAACTTTGTTCGCTATTTCTAAGCACAAATCTTCAATCATTATCAACGCTTCGTTGTAGATTTCTGCTGAGAAATCCATGTTCGTATTTGAATTTTCCTCGCGTATTCGACGTAAAATATCTTCAGCTATGTGCGATTTATATTTCTCCCATAGCTCTGTTGGACATGAAGGAGAGCAGGTGGTCAATATGATTGCAAACAATGCACGAATTTGATGTGGATGTGACATGTTGCACGCGTCATTAATGCATACATCCCAGTGTCGGTCGTTCTCCAATAAATTCAGAGCTTGACATGCACTGCGGAAAGTGGCATGTGTAACGCCGTTGACAATTCTCAATTGCTGGAAAGACGTTGGACCGGGCACATTTACCAACAGCATGCGGAGAAAGAAGCATTCATCTTGATTGGGATGCACGGTGTACAGTCTGCCTATCGTATTTTCTTTGAATATGCCAGGTTGTCCGTTGATTCGCTCTCCTCGTTTGCGTCGTTCAAATGATTTTCTACTCGCATTCCACGTGTAATACGTAGGCACTTCCGAATACAGCAGTGTTTTCGCAAACGCGTCATTTTGACATAACGTGAAGAAAGCAGTTAATGTTGTAGCCGGTGGATTCAGGGCTATTTGTTGCACATTTGCAGATGTGAAATAAACGCGTTGTCCATTTTCTAGATGCACTGCTAAGTGAACAACAGCTGGACTTCGTTCATGTATGGGAAATGAAAGAATTCGCCATACAGCTTCATTGCTGCTTATGTATCTTCCAGCCTGATACTGTGCGATTTCATCGATATGTATGACCGCATTCCTATCACTTCTTTCTGGTTGCACGCCAAAAATTGCCATGTCGCTGCCTTTATTCACGTACTTACAAATGTATTTGATCGATTTAACGGAGTTACAGTATTCCACATTTATGTGCGCTTTGTATGTTTTTGATAGCAAAGGCGAATATGGAACAACCCAACGGTTGTCTACTTCGATGTTACCGTTTCGCATTTATATGGTTGCTAATTTACCGCCATCTTCTGTTGATCTTCTTCTGTATAACGGATATCCATCGTTTCCGGTAACTGTGTTGGATACTAATGCTCGAGGATATCGCTTAGAGCATTTTCCGTCTATCATGCATGGTGAATTTGGATTTAGTGTACCGCAAGGTCCATGTATCATATTTTTCGTCACAACTTCATGCAAATTCTTATCGACGTCGGCATCGGGTATTTCAGCGCATATTACATTGTCGATTTCGTTTGAAGTGATTTTTTTATAAAACCAGATTAATATATGTGCATGTGGCAATCCTCTCTTTTGCCATTCCACTGAGTACATCCAGCAGCGCACAGACCCAAACACTTCATGTTTTACCATGAAATTCATCAGCGATTTCAGCTTCTGTCTGAAAACACGTGCTGTGATGTCATGCCTATCCACTGGCGATTGCTCAGGAAATAAGAGCTGCTGTATATCGTCCCAAGCTGGATTGGACGTAAATGTAATGAATAGATCTGGACACCCATAGTGACGAACATACGCAATTGCATCTTGAGCATACTCATGCATATGACGTGGACTGCCTGTATATGAAGATGGCAAAATCGTTAGTCTTCCAACGTTAGTTGTATTACCGTCATTTACAACTGCATCTCGCAAATGAACGTATTCTTCAGAGCGAAGCTTGGTCTGATTCAAACGGATGAATATCAAACGTTCTGTTTCAATTTTTGCATACATATCTACGATGTATTGGTGAAACAATTGACGGCATTTCAAAATGTGATTGTCTTCATTCTCTCGAATCATTAATCGGTATGAATAATAGTTCATTGCGCTGCATTTCTTATTTGTTTTTTCGCCACTGACTGGATTTATCATCTTAACGTTGTAGTGATATCCATCGGCACCGTCCCAAAAAATGATTGGATATTGCAGGGCATCGTAGCATCGATGAGTTTCGGCAACTTTTGTCAATTGATCGTTTCTCCGATGAAGAACAATATCTCTAGGTTGGAATTGATCTCCGACTATAACAATTGCCACTTCATCTATAGTTGGAGCATTGAACCTTCGCACATGTTCTCCAGTAGGCGTTTTGTCAGCATGAATAACAATCTTGTGTGTATCAGATGGCATCATGTCAATTGCTGTTTTGAACAAACGCACTAAATTGTTTTTTTCATGAAGAAGCTCTTGCAGTTGGGAAACGATGGACCTTTTAATGCCGGTAGAAATTCCGCAGCGTGCATTCAATTCATCATTGCCATCACCGATGAAATACATTTGTAGGAATTTATGTTCACCATCTGGCAATAGAAGCAGGGAGCCGGCTTTATGATAAATTTGTCCTTTCACTTTGAAGGTTGGCATGAATTGAGCTGTTACGATTTCTGCGCCGAAAGACGTCATTTGGAAGCATGAGTTGTATTTCCTGATGTTAGATAGGAAATGCTTTGATTCAGCGGTATATCCGGCAAGCAAAGTTTTTAATGGCTCTGGCGGTTCTCCAAGTTGAGACAGTTTAATTTTTCCGGCGGCACAACACATTCCTTTCGTTTCTCCATTAAATTTTAGAGCTTTGCAATGAGGACACACTTCAGTCATAGTGCCGATGAGAACATGCCGACTTAAACTATTATCCTCAGCTGGGTTGTACCGGAATGCAAGGCGATTGTAATCGCGTGATTGCTGAGCACGGAGTCGTGTTTGACGCTGATCTTCTGTTTTTCGTTGACGTATTTCAGCCATTCTCAGCCTATCGCGTTCATTCTGTTGAGAACGAAGCAATTCTGAAGCTGCAGAATGCGATTGCCGTAATCGCAACCGTATATCCTCAATTCTGTCTGCACGTCGCTCTAATGCTTCTTCGGCACGTATTTGAGCCATTATTTGTCTGCTTCGCTCGTTTGCTGATGCCCGTTGTTCCTCAGTTTGAGTTGCAATTACTCGCCGCATTGCTTCCGCTCCGCGTTTACGACGACCTAAGTTTGATTTTCTGCGAGGCATTATTTTGATAAACTAAAGCAGATCGATTGCACTGAAAAGACAAAACTTATAAAATACACGAACTAAAAAACAAAGAAAAAACAAAGAAAAAACAAAAAAAAATTTAACAAAATATTTCCCTTCAAACGCAGTTGTTTTCTCTTTGGCTTGGCGGATTCTCTCAGTACATTTCGTGGCATCTCTGGAAGAAAGGAATCAAATTAATCACATATTCGGTTTGATGTTTCTGAATAATATTATTATATTTCGGAAACTCTAGGATGAGTCCTAAGACAGTTGACAAATTTGCCCTAATACAACGATGTAACGACGTTCAGAAATTTTAATTATTTTATCGACTTTAATATAAGGGGATCGATTCTAATAAATAGCAAGTTATTTAGGTAAATACATTACAAAAAACTAACAATAGTGACATTGTTACAAATCTCCATTACTACATACGATTTGATAGATTTTGAAATATAAACAAAGATACAATTAAATTGTGAAATAATATTTGGTGACGTTTTAATAAAATGTTCGTAATTAGTATTAATTCACAGTGGATCTAGGCCCATTTAAAGATACTATACATACAAATCATACAATACATTAGAAAGTCAGTATAATAAAAATTAGTAATTAAAACGTCAGTTTAGAGAAAACAATTTTTCGATTTATAAAAAATATCAACAGCTTACCACGTTACAGTTGACAAATTTGCCCCAATACGATGGGCTGGGCTGAAAAAGCTAGGGTGTAACATCTGGTGTCCCCGTGGCTGGGTTCGCCCTATATTGGTGGGGTGTATCTTGGCCGAAGGGATGCTATTAGATGAGTCCAGACCTTTTGATAGCTTCTGTATATAATGTATTATCTGCAATTTATGTGTTTTAAAAGTGTTATTTAAATATAATCTGGACATACTATGCTGCTATCAATAAACCTATTATTTATTTATTTATTTATGTAACAACGTTCAGTAAGAAAAAAGAAAGTTAAAACATATAAAATTGTGAAACATTAAAAAAGGAACTGAGCAGCGTAAAAGTTTGTTTAAATTTTCTTTTTTTTTTGCGATATTTCTACGGGTACTTCTTTCTAATGTACCACCAAATAATTTATTTATTTAATTAATGACATAAAAGTGTCTTTATATACAAATGAACATGTGACAGGTTATACAAATACTTAAAATTATTGACAAATAATACAACTTTATCTTAAATTAACATGAGAATACAAAAAGCAGTAGTAATAATAAATTAAAGTCATTGTTTTAAAATTATTTAATAATTATATGTGTATTTGAAATATGAATCAATAATGAAAGTTTTTCATCAAATATAATTCTTAAGTCCATTATTTTTAAACTTAAACAACTTACCATAATCACTAAGTCAATTTTATGACAATATAACTATTTTTTATTATTTTTTATCAAGTTTTATTTTTACGTCGTAAAATACATCGCACTAACGCAAATTTTATCGATTCTAATAAATAGCAAGTTATTTAGGTAAATACATTACAAAAAACTAACAATAATGACACTGTTACAAATCTCCATTACTACATACGATTTGATAGATTTTGAAATATAAACAGTGATACAATGAAATTCTGCCAAATAATATTTAGTGACGTTTTAATTAAATGTTCGTAATAAGTATTTTTTTTAAATGAACGATTTTACTTCATATTTTTTAATTTAAATATAATATCAATAACTTACCACATTTATTGAAGTCAATTATCTATTATCTTATCTATATAATATATATTGAACGTAAATATAAATCAGAAACGCAAATCACCAGTCAATACATTACTAAAATGGCCGAAGTTACTGAGCAATGACGTAATTTAAAACTGTCGATAAATCAGTTCGCAGTTGTTTCGTGTCTCGACTTATAAAGGTACGTAATACATATAAAATTTGTACTATTTATAAAATTAATTATTAAATTTTTATTTATATAGATTATTAAACATAAAATTATTAAATAATTTATTTATATAGATTAAATGATCGTAAATTCCGAAACGTCGAAAATGATATCTGACAGTTTATTAATTCCATGTCGAAACACAGGTTCGCGTTGGTATTTATTTCTGATTTAAAAAAAATTTATATACACCGATTTATATATATATAAATAAAAATGAAAAAACATTTCCGTTGACGAATATCAACTTTAGTCAAAATTTTAAAGCGATCGGTAGAGAACTTCCGGAGATTAGCCATCTATAATTTACGAACATTTACATTTTTATTTATATAGATTATATGTGTATTTGAAATATGAATCAATAATGAAAGTTTTTCATCAAATATAATTCTTAAGTCCATTATTTTTAAACTTAAACAACTTACCATAATCACTAAGTCAATTTTATGACAATATAACTATTTTTTATTATTTTTTATCAAGTTTTATTTTTACGTCGTAAAATACATCGCACTAACGCAAATTTTATCGATTCTAATAAATAGCAAGTTATTTAGGTAAATACATTACAAAAAACTAACAATAATGACACTGTTACAAATCTCCATTACTACATACGATTTGATAGATTTTGAAATATAAACAGTGATACAATGAAATTCTGCCAAATAATATTTAGTGACGTTTTAATTAAATGTTCGTAATAAGTATTTTTTTTAAATGAACGATTTTACTTCATATTTTTTAATTTAAATATAATATCAATAACTTACCACATTTATTGAAGTCAATTATCTATTATCTTATCTATATAATATATATTGAACGTAAATATAAATCAGAAACGCAAATCACCAGTCAATACATTACTAAAATGGCCGAAGTTACTGAGCAATGACGTAATTTAAAACTGTCGATAAATCAGTTCGCAGTTGTTTCGTGTCTCGACTTATAAAGGTACGTAATACATATAAAATTTGTACTATTTATAAAATTAATTATTAAATTTTTATTTATATAGATTATTAAACATAAAATTATTAAATAATTTATTTATATAGATTAAATGATCGTAAATTCCGAAACGTCGAAAATGATATCTGACAGTTTATTAATTCCATGTCGAAACACAGGTTCGCGTTGGTATTTATTTCTGATTTAAAAAAAATTTATATACACCGATTTATATATATATAAATAAAAATGAAAAAACATTTCCGTTGACGAATATCAACTTTAGTCAAAATTTTAAAGCGATCGGTAGAGAACTTCCGGAGATTAGCCATCTATAATTTACGAACATTTACATTTTTATTTATATAGATAGATAGATAGATAGATAGATAGATAGATAGAAGATAGATAGATAGATAGATAGATAGATAGATAGATAGATAGATAGATAGATAGATAGATAGATAGATAGATAGATAGATAGATAGATAGATAGATATAGGAACAATATATAATAATCAGTTAAAATGGTTACGGTAATTTGTATTTTTTTTTATAAATTAGAGAAAAACTAGAAACTGGGATGTTTACCTAAAGTCAAATTATATTTTAACAAATATAAGTCCGACGGTACATTTGCGGCGATTATTTGAAACGTATTTTATTTTCATTGATATAACTGACTTACGGTTAAGTTAATTATAGACATTATTACATAAAAAGCGTAGCCCGGAGAAAGAAAAGCTAGTCACCCTAACCGTGAGGGATAAAGACATTATACACCGAGTGTATGGCACCGGTACAAAGACTGTAGCAATAGGTGGATGGCTGCTGTTCAATGCTCGGAGAATTCTGCTCACGGTGAAAAGGTCGCAGGTCGGTGAAAAGCAGAAGAGATTCCTCTTTAGCAGGTAGTAGATGGTCGCAAGTAAAAGGCAGTAGACAGAGTGAACTGAGAGTGTATTTTTTACGTTTGGTGCTCCTTATGTGCAGCCAATCGCTCATCGCAAGCGCTTGTTTCCGCCCGTGCATGCCGTCATAACTTGCGAAATATCACAATTTTCGCAAGTTTTTTCGAATGCATGGGCCGGCCAACTTTTGATACTGTCAATTTTGGAACATTTCCGTTACGATCGCAACACAGCACGGACCCCAACAAACATAAAATTATTACATAAAACAACAAAAATACCAATATTATACATCAAAATAACCAAGAATTTATACATGTAAAGCAAATAAGAAACAGGAAAACAAATACATCATATGTTTTTGGCTGACGTATACGTCCGATACACATATAAACCAGAATTTATAATAAAATACAAACAAGAATTTATCCGAGTAAATTTACCAAGTCACAAGAAAATCAATCATATTTTATGGTGACGCATACGTCCGATACACCGAGTTCGAGACAAAGTAGAAGATCATAACCCTTACTCAGTATTGAGTACAGCTAGTTGTTTCCTCAATTATCTCAAAAGATTAATAATTATTTTGGTACAATCACGTCGATTTATTTTTAGATTTTAGTCTATAGATCAAAAAATGTTATGGACTGGCAACTGCGTTATCAATTCATATCAATCATCACTTGACACTGGCGTATGTTCCATAATATATAGGAGTTCACGACCATTATTCAAGGTGAGGTGCCTATTCTGGTGCCTATTCAAGGTGAGGTGACAAATGGTGGGGTGCCTATTCATAAGTCTGGTTTACAATTTCATTGGAGCATTAGGAATCCTTTTAATTTGTATTAAATGGTTGTTTTTGTATTTATAGAAGCGCCAACAGTTTTTATAACTGGATGGTGTTATTGTTGACGCAGTAAGAAGTTATTTTGTGCGATGGGCAGGAATTTTTGAAGTTCTGGAAAGTTAATTTTTCCGCCAAGAGGACTTGCCATTATGCCAAAAGAAAATTAATTGTATACATATTATGAGAAAAATACGAACTGATAATAAAAATTATATTTTTATGCCATAAATTATCATTAAAAAAAGAAGATAGAACTGTCAATTTAGCGACGTGTTATTGTTAAGTATTGTATGTTCTTAACCTCTAAATTGCGGAATTAAGAGTTACTACATAGTTGGACATGTTATGCCCAATTACAAAAAATATTTTTTATAATATTATTTTTAAAGTAACAAGACATTTTCATACCAAATTGAATAAAAGAAGCGTTTACAACATGGATAAAGTTTATTTTAGATATAATGTCGGAGAAAATGTTTATCATCTGTCATTCGTTTATACTAATCCAGATTTTGGAGTAGAAAGACAATTTAATTTTTCTAGACAATCTAACGAAAATGTCGGCGCATTACTTGATCGGGTGAATACCAATATTGAAAAAGTATTAGGCAAGAAAAAATCCAAAAAGAATAAAAAGTCTGAGGAATCCTCCCCTGAAATTGCGAAATTACCACTTAACATTAAATTAATTCAAAATAAAGAAGAAATTCATCGAGATGTAAAATTCGTTGATTTATTACAAGATGGAAATCATACGGAATTGTGTATTTTAGATAAATCATTGCCAATTCTTGTGAATGCTCCTTGGATAGAAAATTTAAATTTACCATCATGCATTCTTGCGGGATTTCCTGTGTATCCTAGTAAATTTGAAGGAATGTTTCTTGACAACAAGCTCTGCACGTTTCGTTGGTTTTCCACCACTGTGAAAGATAAAGGTCATTTATTTCACGCCCAATGGATTCAAGTTAGCGAAGGTTTCACGTACATTTCTTCTAATGATGACATTGGGAAATTTTTGAAGATTCAGTGTATTCCAGGTAACATATTTCAAGTATTTGTAGACGAAAATTATATTGTATGAAAGGTTGCAGCTTTAACTTTGTAGACTCTTTAACCTGTTCACCGCGTTAAAAATCAAATTCCACGAATCTTGTGCGCGGCACAATTTCAGCGTTTTTTAATTTCTAAGTTTAAACACATATTTTGTTTAGAACCACTGATATTTGATTACAACACCAAGTAAACATGACACTTAAGTAATTTTCTGATAATAAATAATAGTCATTACTCTTAAGGAGACTCATTAAATAAAGGAGATAAACTAAACATTACGTAAAATAAACAAAGGAATGCTACGATCAAATCAATGCTTCATGACACTCACCCAATCAAATGCATATAGCACTAGTAATGTTTATTTACGTAAGAGAGACTCATCGCAGGACTCGATCCGCGCGACAGGTCGTTACATGTGACGCACAGGCGTTTGTGCTTCCCGCGGGGAACACGTTAAAAATTAAGCTTAAATATTAAATGATTAAAAATCCAAATATTATATAACATAATGACAACAGGAACAATGTCACTCATGATTCCCTGTGAAGTGACTCAGTTATATCTACCAAATATTATATAACATAATGACAACAGGAACAATGTCACTCATGATTCCCTGTGAAGTGACTCAGTTATATCTACCAAATATTATATAACATAATGACAACAGGAACAATGTCACTCATGATTCCCTGTGAAGTGACTCAGTTATATCTACCAAATATTATATAACATAATGACAACAGGAACAATGTCACTCATGATTCCCTGTGAAGTGACTCAGTTATATCTACCAAATATTATATAACATAATGACAACAGGAACAATGTCACTCATGATTCCCTGTGAAATGACTCAGTTATATCTACCAAATATTATATAACATAATGACAACAGGAACAATGTCACTCATGATTCCCTGTGAAGTGACTCAGTTATATCTACCAAATTTATTAAAGACTTTAACCTTTCCCTTCCTGTGCTAAAAAAATACACCCGTTCCGGTGCTGTGTGTTCAATACACATCAATACACATGTAAAAATAAGCTATTTAAAATCGGAAAAATAAGAATATTCATAGCCAATTGCTTAAATAAATTAAATTTGAAGTCAAAAGTGATAATAATTGAAAATTAATTGCTGAAAACATGAAAAAAATCATCGGCCGACGTTCACAAAACGGATAAAGCGACCACCTCAAACGAAAGGCTCTAGCTACTGAGCAAGAGAAGCGAGCGAACTGTGAGCGAGCTATTTATTGCGTTCCCATATACCGAAGTAGAGTGAGACGTGAATAACGTCGCTTCCTCACCCATAGCGGTTTTTTAGAATGAATATACCTACGTCACACGTTTGATTGTATTGGTGAATTTAGTCCAGATTTTCACAAAATATCTCTGATGTGGCCGATAAGTGCTAATTATAATAATATTATTTTTTTCATTCAATGCGTAAATGTATTACGGAGGAATACCTAAAATCTGAACCCAGTATTTATTATATTTATAGAGATATTAAAGTTTCTAGCTAAAGAGCGCTCTAATTCGGGGTGCACTAATTCCAACCGACTATTGTTGACTGATTAAAAATATTACAAAAAAATAAAACAAATTGAGTGTAAGAATAGGAAGGTGATGGCTGCGGCTATTATATTAGAAACTTCCCCGCATCTGCGTATGTTTAGAAAAACATATTTAATAAGACAACTGCAAAAAATCTACCATGGGAAGACGAACCACAAAGATACGTTTATAGATCTTCTGATATGCGATAGTAACACATTCGGCTTTATGTGGAGTATAGTGTATGTGTGTAGTGTTCATATTCAACCATCAATTTTGATGAAGAAGATTTCCCAAAATGGGTTGTCTTAAGTGCTTCATAAAACTGCACTTTCCACTCATTTCTCTAAAAGTTTGAGGTATGCAAAATGTTAAATGAAAAACCATCATGAATTCTAATTTTTTTATGAATAATAATTTTTTTATGAATAATTAATTCTATATTACATTTTACAACAGTTAAAAATTTATTCAATTGAAATGTTAAAAAAACAAACAAATATTAAAGATTATCAATTAATTTAATATTGCACCACAATAATATAACTATTACAATAACAAAATATTGCACCACAATAATATAACTATTACAATAACAAAATAAACACATTAAAATGACGATAAATATACTATTATCGACTTAAACAAATAAAAAAAAGGACTATAAATATAATGGAATATTGTGCACAACTTCAGGAACAACCAAATAGTCAAAAATGTTATAAATCAGATTTTACTTTAAGAATTCTAACAGAAGAAAACAAATCACATCTGGTAGCTACAGCAGCACCAGAGCGTGTAATTGAATTCTTAGATGTGGAAGACATCAATATCAGCTAATTCATTCTGCAAGGTTATTCTGTACGCGAATGGTGATACCTGGCTTGGCACCCCTAGGCAAATGCCTAAGTTTGCCTGTTACTACTTACCCAAAAGTGATGTTAGTCTGTTTATTTAATAAAATCTTTAAATATATTTCTGGTTGATTAGAAGAAATTGTTACATGGCGATAAACCCGCCAGGTATTTGGAAGTTCAGTTGGATTCTACCACCACCCATGCTGTTATGGGAAACAAAACAAGTCCCCGTCTAGCGCGATTAACACTAGAGAATCTATATTTTCTTTTTTTTTTTATGAGTGCAATGTCACATGGTGACAAAGAAGGGACTACCCAAAGGGAATCCCTCTCCGGAGATGACACATCTAAGTGTGAAAAGAATAGTAATGACGATAGACTTGAGGTCCTATACTTATAAAACGACTTAAGTCCTAGAGTCCGAACAGCCTAAAAAGTTTCCAGTACTTTCACAGAAAATTTCAAATGCAGCAAAACTATCTTTTGATGCCACTAGATTGAAGTAGCCAATTGGTCTGAAGATGAACCGATGTAAGGCTGAGTGTAGTTCCCTTATTAACACGAGAATCATCGCAGTACCACAAAATGTGCTCTGAATCCAAATGGCTGCAAAAATTGTAACAGGACAAAGGAACAAGATTGAAGCTAAAGAGTTTGCATTATAGCTCCCATGGCCAGAAAAAAGTCCAATAATTCAGGTAAGGAGCCGAGGCGAGCCGTGATGCAAAAAAATTTAATGTCTTATACCACAGAGGAGGACAACCAATGATGTTACCGAGTTAATAACTGGACCTCTAGGCAGTCGTTAATAAGCGCAAGAGGGGTCATTCCTGTTAAGGTGGGCATCACTTATACTTGCGGGCTGACCCTTACCGAGAAGGATAATCGCGGCACTACGCTGGATCTCCAGATCCAACAAAGCGAGCCCCGTTAAGTCCAACAAAGCGAGCCCCGTTATATCCTATAAGCCTTGGCGATAGCCAACAGCGCCCACTGTTGACCATCGATCGACATATCTTGTTCAACTGAGAGACAACTTTTGTGTACTCAGCACATTGGAAGCGTAATATATTCATTAAAAGAAAGCTTTTATTTGCAGGAACTGGAAATTTAATAGGCCCTGAAGTAGAAGCAATATCTACCAATGCTGTCGAGGCTGGACCTGGGTTTTGTCCTTTTGAAATACGACATTCTTTCACTAAAGAAAAACTGCAAGGAACAAGGTGATTCATTTTTCCATTTTATGATTTTATCTATTTATTAAGATTTAGAGAGCACTCTTGAGGAGACTTCTCTATATATTGCGCTATATAGTATATTTTTAATAGAATTATTATTGACTTATAAATCAAGAAAATGAGCATTGGCAACTAACAAAAATCTATTGTGCATCTTCATTATTTCTTCACATTTTATCTATATACGAGGGTCGTCCAGAAAGTAAAGAACGATTGCGCACCACGCCCTGCCCGATCCCCCACCATCTCGGTTGTATGCGTGCCAGTTAGCTCCTTCCCCCGCTTCAGTGCAAACCGAGTTTTCTTGCTGAACAGTCGTGCGTCTTTGTTCTGTAACCTTTCAAAATGGCGGCGCCCATCGGAAATCCCGCCAAATGTGAAGTGCGTAGTGTCATTCGTTTTTTGAATGCACGAAATGTTCGGCCTATCGAAATTTATAGACAAATAAAGAATGTTTATGGTGATAGTGCAATGAATGAGGCTTCAGTGAGGATATGGTGCATAATTTTTAATCAAGGGAGAACCAGTATGCATGAACACAGCGAGAACATCAGCACGAACACAGCGAGAACTTCAACGTCTTAAGTGGGAAATGTTTGGACATCCTCCTTACAGCCCTGATTTGGCACCAAGTGATTTTCACTTATTCCCGAAACTAAAGGAATTTTTGGGTAGAAAACAATGAAGCAACGTTCGCAAACGATGAAGACCTCAAACAAGAAGTGACATCCTGGCTCAAGTCTTTGGCGGTAGAAGAGTATAACATAGGAATTGAAAAATTGGTTCCACGTTACAATAAGTGCCTTGACAACTATGGCGACTACATTGAAAAATAGAGTAAGGTACTGTGACTTTGTAAATAAAGTTTTGTGTTGATATCTTTCGTTTTTATTTAATTATGCCAAAACGTTCTTTACTTTCTGGACGACCCTCGTATTTAGAACTAATTTAACTAATGAATCATGAATAACTAGTGATGAACAAACTTCCAAGTGCCACAGTTTTTGACTCCTGTTAATTTATGTGTTTATGTAACACTCATTTATCTAATTTTTTTACCTTTCCTATTGCAGCTAAATGACGGGAAACCGTCATGGATAAAACTCTTAGGTGTGCAATAAGTTTTCATATTATAGTCTCAGGATAATCTTCAAGAATTTCTTTCATCTGTCATTGTTTGGAACAGTTAAGGGACTTGCGAATGGATAATTTTTTTATTAACAGTTCCTTATTTAACACTGCTAAGTTCCTTATTTAACACTGCTGCTAAGACGCCCCTGGGGCGTCAACACATTTTTTGTAGAGACGCTGATGACGCCCGTTGCGCGTCATTCGATTCTCTTTGTTTGTATGGTACCGAATATTTTAAGATTTTAAGGTTTCCGTAAGATTTTAAGGTTTCGAAAATACCGTAAGATTTTAAGGTTTCGAAAATATGATTTTTTTCAGTACCTCTACACTATTCTATAAATACATATCGCAGTGAATGTGTTAAATGCTGTTCCTCTGTGCTTCGGCTGCACTATGCCACAATTTAAATTCTTACAACAAAATAATTCACACTTACTCCCCAGACAACGTATTTTCGAGGGTTGATGAACAAACCACCTTGTTAATACTAACAGCATTACGAGTGATGTAACCGCTTTTATAGTGAACAATGATAAAACAGGAATAAACCTGTCGAAAATCCTCTTGTGATTGTGCGAACATGAATAGTCATAGATTGGACATTTCATGTGGTACAATATAATGCAACTAACATAAATCTATTGTATATCCTCATTATTTCTTTACATTTCACAAACCCTGAATGCAAGATTGAAGATTTTGGCATGTAACCAACTTGTAATTGACTGAAGTGGTTATATCGTGACATACTGTAGAGTTGTGAAATTAAACGACCGGTGGGCCGCATATAATCCATGATTTGATGTTTTTGTAGCTTGGACGGCCTCTATAGGAAAATTAAAAAAAAATAGAATATTAATATATCATATTTATTTGCAGTTTCAGAGTAGTGTCTTACAATATTTTAGCGGATCTATATAGTGACTCGGATTTCTCTCGAACTGTGCTGTTTCCATATTGTCCAAAATATGCTCTTGATTTCAACTACAGAAAACAACTCTTAATTAAAGAAATACTAGGTATCCTGTTTTTTTTTTTTTAATAATTATTACCATTATAATACAAAAGATGAAAATGAGTTAGGAATAGGAAACAAAATGAACAAACGGATCACTAAAAAATATATACTCATCCGAAGCAATATCAAGATCTGCTAAAAATTATGGTCACAACAGTGTATTAGTGCCAACATTGGTATATGGGAATGAAAAATGGATGTGGAAAATGACTGAAAAGAGCCGAGCAAATGCATGCACTGAGAAGAATATATGGTGTGCTGTGTATGACAGAATAAGAAATGAAATAATGAAGGACGAATGTGAGCTAAAAACTAATGTGTTAATTTAGGTCAAAAAAGAATATGTCGAAGTGCTTTGGATATATAACTTTTTGAAACGCACAATATCTCATTTCATCTTTCCATCATTAGAGCGCCCTTACTGAGAGTCTTCTTTCTAAACGATACTATATAAGTCCTTTTATTATTATTTTGTTATAACACATCGATCAATAAATCCCGGGACGTACTATTAAAACAACATTTGTTTGCCAAAATTCTTCTTTATTCATTAATATAGTCTCCTTCAAGAGCGATACATTCATTCCAACGCTTTCCTAACTTTTCTATACCAACCGTGTAGAACGATTTATCTTTAGTTTCAAAATAGGTATTAGTTTCGACAATCACTTCTTCATTGGAGCCAAATCTCTTTCCCTGGAGCATCTTTTTGAAGTCTGCGAACAGCCAATAGTCGCTGGGGGCCAAATCTGGAGAATACGGTGGGTGCGGAAGCAATTCGAAGTTCAACTCATGCAATTTGGCCATTGTTACCACTGACTTGTGACACGGTGTATTGTCCTGATGAGAGAAAACTTTTTTCTTCACATGGGTTCGTTTTTTTGCAATTTCTGCCTTCAAACGCTCCAATGATCGATGAATATTATACCATGGGCATCCCAAAATACAGAGGCCATAACCTTCCCGGCCGACTGTTGAGTTTTTGGTCGCTTTGGACGACTTTCACCAGCTGCTCTCCACTCAGCTGACTGCCGATTTGATTCCAGAGTATAGTACTGGATCCAAGATTCATCCATTGTCACATACCGATGCAAAAACTCCTGTTTATTTCGCGTAAACAGTGCCAAACAACGCTCTGAATCATCGATGATTCTGTTCCATTGTGAGCAAACGCGGCACCCATTTCGAGAAAAACTTTTTCATAACCAAATGTTCATGCAAAATAGTGTCAACACTACCAAATGATGTCAGCTATGTCACGCAACTTTACTTTGCGATTTTCTATCACGATTTTGAGTTTTTTTTTATGTTTTCTGGTGTAACAGCCTCATTTGGATGACCAGTGTTCAGCATCATTTTGGTCTGTATGACCGTGTTTGAAATCAGCATACCACCGACAAATGGTTGTTTTCGACGGAGCAGAGCCCGGATAACACTTTTCAAGCCATCGCTGAGTTTGAATGGTATTTTTTCCCATTAAAAAGCAATGTTTTATCAACACACGAAATTTGGTTTTTTCCATTGTTTTGAAAATAGCAAAAGTAGCGTCACTAAAACCACTGTAACTCAATGACACAATGTCGGAATGTCATGAAAGTTTGACACGTAACTTCTAAAGGCTGGTACTAACTGAGAATGGTATGGTTTTGTTATTAGAGGCGCCATTTGTTGGTTAGTCCCGGGCCTTATTGATCGATGTGTTATATCACATTATGGTATATCTATTAGGTGTACAAATAAGTTTCCGCCGTTTTTTATCAAAAATTGGGCATTTATTGTGAAAGAACGGAACCTCATGTTTTATTCGAAGTATTGCCCATCGCTTGCCACTACTTTTTCCCATCTTTCTGGCAGCATACGGATACCGCGTCGGAAAAATGATTCATCTTTTGAGGCTATCCACGAATCGACCCAATTTTTGGTATCTTCATATGATGTGAAGTGCTGCTCAGACAGGCCATGCGTCATCGATCGAAACAAGTGGAAATCAGAAGGCGCAATGTCTGGTGAATACGGCGGGTGGGGTAAAACTTCCCAATTGAGTGTTTCCAAATAGGTTTTGACCGGCGCCGCAACATGTGGACGAGCATTATCATGCAGGAGAATAATTTTGTCGTGTCTGGAGTAGCAGTGGGCGTGCTTTTCCTCGAGTGCTCGACTCAATCTCATCAATTGTGCTCGGTAGACAGCCCCAGTAATGGTTTCGTTCGGTTTGAGCAACTCATAATACACGACACCAAGCTGATCCCACCAAATACACAACAAGAGTTCTTTTCCATGAATATTTGGCTTAGCTGTAGATGTTGAAGCATGGCCAGGGGTTCCCCATGATTTCTTCCTTTTTGGATTATCATAGTGGATCCATTTTTCATCACCAGTGACTATACGGTGCAGAAAACCCTTTCGTTTATGCCTGGCAAGCAGCATTTCACATGTGGAAAATCGGCGTTCAACGTTTCTCGGTGTCAGTTCATATGGAACCCAATTTCCTTGTTTTTGAATCATTCCCAATGATTTCAACCTATGTGAAATTGCTTGTTGAGTCACTCCTAATGTAAGTGCAAGTTCTTCTTGCGTTTGGCACGAATCTTGATCCAATAATACTTCCAATTCCGCGTCTTCGTACACTTTCGGCCTTCCGCTACGTTCTTTGTCTTCGATGTCAAATTCACCGTTCTTAAACTTTTGAAACCACTCACGACAACTTCTCTCACTTAAGGCAGCCTCACCATATGCTTCTACAAGCAATCGATGCGCCTCAGCTGCAGATTTCTTCAAATTGAAGAAGTAAATCAAAAGTTCCCGCAAATGACGCTTATTCGGCTCAAAACTTGACATTTTCGCACACAAAAGAATATATTATACTGCTAAAAATTCACTAATATTTTAAGGTTATGTTGTTGACAGATGTTCAAACTTACGACAATGACGTATTACATCTGACAATTTTAACCATAACTTACTGGTGGCGCCAACTTCTGTCAAACGGCGGCAACTTATTTGTACACCCAATATATTATTTGTCTTTATATGACTATTGCAGGATATAACAGTGACATAATTTGTCTACAAGAAGTTGATACTAAAGTGTTTCAATTACACTTGATCCCATTATTCTAAACGATATAATATATAATTAAAGTCCTTTTATTATATATCATATTATGGTACATCCATATTATTTGTCTTTATTTGACTATTGCAGGATATAACAGGGACATAATTTGTCAGCAAGAAGTTGATACTAAAGTGTTTCAATTACACTTGATCCCATTATTCTAAACGATATAATATATAATTAAAGTCCTTTTATTATATATCATATTATGGTACATCCATATTATTTGTCTTTATTTGACTATTGCAGGATATAACAGGGACATAATTTGTCTACAAGAAGTTGACACTAAAGTGTTTCAATTACACTTGATCCCATTATTCTAAACGATATAATATATAATTAAAGTCCTTTTATTATATATCATATTATGGTACATCCATATTATTTGTCTTTATTTGACTATTGCAGGATATAACAGTGACATAATTTGTCTGCAAGAAGTTGATACTAAAGTGTTTCAATTACACTTGATCCCATTATTCTAAACGATATAATATATAATTAAAGTCCTTTTATTATATATCATATTATGGTACATCCATATTATTTGTCTTTATTTGACTATTGCAGGATATAACAGGGACATAATTTGTCTACAAGAAGTTGATACTAAAGTGTTTCAATTACACTTGATCCCATTATTCTAAACGATATTATAATATATAATTAAAGTCCTTTTATTATATATCATATTATGGTATATCCATATTATCTGTCTTTATATGACTATTGGAAATAAAGATTGGTAACGTGACTGTGCCTACAGAGAGCGTGGTGTGTAATTTGGGTGTGTATATGTAATATGACTAAAGATTCGAGGCTCACGTTAGAACTAAATTACAATGGGCTTTTTCACGGCTTAAAAATATTTATCGCATCCGTCAAAACCTATCCATTGGGGGTAGACGTAGAATAATCGACACGCTCATTATCCCAATAGTCGAGTATGGTGATTGCATCTATGGACCGTGCCTTCTAAGGAGAACCGTAAGGAAATTGCAAAGATTGCAAAATGCTTGCTGTAGGTATTGTTTCAACATTCCCCCCAGAGGACACATCACCCCTTTTTTGAGAGCTTTTAAAATTATTGACATGAAACAAAGACGGATTCTTCACTTAAGCGTACTCATCCATAAAATTACCAGTACAAAAATGCCACTTTCTCTTCGAAAAACTGAATTGGGCTAGAAACTTTCATGGCTACGAAATTAGAGGCAGAGAGACTCTTTTACTTATCCCAAACCATAATCTAACACTGTTCAGGGGATCCTTCTCATACTCAGCCAGCAAATGCTGGAATGAGTTGCCCCAGGCCTTGAAGGAGCGGGTGAATAGTTACACCTTCAGAGATGCTCTAAAGCGTTATCTTCTGGGTGGTTAATGGGTTTCTCAGTGGTTAATGGGTCTCTTGTTTGCTTTTCTTTTCTTATTTTCTTTTTTTTCTGTCTTTTCGCTGGTGGTGAATCGAGGATTGTGCACACATGTTTGTGCGTTATTTCCTCATTAATTCTTTTAAAACTGCTTATCTATTTCAATGTATTACTGCTTAACTATTTCAATGTTGTCTCAACTATCTTACTTCCCATTTGTCATTATGTAAAATTTGGACTCCTTTGAGGCTTTTCTTTTCTTTTTTTTTCTCGCTCTTGCTGACAGTTAACCTGAGGTGGTATATGTGGGTTTACTTTTTATTTTGTTTTCTGCCATACGTTTTTGTTTTTGTTTTTCTTTTCTTTTCTATTTATTCTTTAATCTAGATATGCGAGGGTGTGGGATGGAAGCCCCCTCATGCCCTTGCCGTCGGGCTCGCCCTACATTGGTGGGGTGTATCTCGGCCGGGGGAATGTTTGTGGGATGAGCCCGGACCTTTTAGTGTCTTCTCTCTTGAATGTATTTTTTTTTTGTCATCTATTTATTTTCTGTGTTTATTTTTTTTATATATTCTTGTTCTACGTGTTAAAGGGTGTGGGCTGAAAAACATCTGGTGTCCCCGTGGCTGGGTTCGCCCTATATTGGTGGGGTGTATCTTGGCCGAGGGGATGCTATTAGATGAGCCCAGACCTTTTGATAGCTTCTGTATTTAATGTATTATCTGCAATTTATGTGTTTTAGAAGTGTTATTTAAATATAATCTGTACATACTATGTTGCTATCAATAAACCTATTATTTATTGCAGGATATAACAGTGACATAATTTGTCTACAAGAAGTTGATACTAAAGTGTTTCAATTAGACTTGATCCCATTATTCGGGGAAAGTTTTTATGAAGGAATTTATTGTAAAAAGCGTGGCCAGGTTTCTGAAGGACTAGCGTGTTTCTTTAGACAGGATCGATTCAAGTAAGTGTGCCTAGTTTTTTTTTATAGTTACATAATTTGATCCCAAAGCTTATAGTATACAATAATCCCTCCATTTATATGGTCTCCATTGTTGTGAATTCACTTTAATGGGTTTATTTTTAAATTCATAATAGTGACATGTATTCAATAATTTGGCTTTTGAATAAATATTTTAATATACAGTAAAATTCCATTGATTAAATTCGTAATATATATTTTTTGCCATTTCCTAGGTGCCGACTTTTCGTAACAAATACTAATGTCAATTCGAAAATCTGCGTAATTTGTAATGTTTCTTCGGCCAAAAAATATTTGTGAATTCTAATCATTTGAAATTTCCCGTGCAAATGACGGGCCCACGTAATCGCCGGTCCTGGCAGTGCGACGACCGGTGGATTATGCGCTAGCGAATGTTTAAATTCCCGGGACTCCCCTATATCCAAAGATTCAATATTGAAATATCTCAAAATTAGAATCAACCTGCAGTTGTTCTCGGTGGACTTACCCATACTTACGATAAACAAGTTAGTCTGTATAAACAAATGCAGTTGTTCTCGGTAGACTTCCCCATACTTACGATAAACAAGTTAGTCTGTATAAACAAATGCAGTTGTTCTCGGTAGACTTCCCCATACTTACGATAAACAAGTTAGTCTGTATAAACAAATGCAGTTGTTCTCGGTAGACTTCCCCATACTTACGATAAACAAGTTAGTCTGTATAAACAAATGCAGTTGTTCTCGGTAGACTTCCCCATACTTACAATAAACAAGTTAGTCTGTATAAACAAATGCAGTTGTTCTCGGTAGACTTCCCCATACTTACAATAAACAAGTTAGTCTGTATAAACAAATGCAGTTGTTCTCGGTAGACTTTCCCATACTTACGATAAACAAGTTAGTCTGTATAAACAAATGCAGTTGTTCTCGGTAGACTTCTCCATACTTACGATAAACAAGTTAGTCTGTATAAACAAATGCAGTTGTTCTCGGTAGACTTCCCCATACTTACGATAAACAAGTTAGTCTGTATAAACAAATGCAGTTGTTCTCGGTAGACTTCCCCATACTTACGATAAACAAGTTAGTCTGTGTAAACAAATGACCTTGTAAAAATGAAATAAGTGGCAATTATTGTGTTTTTTTTATTATTTGTGCGCGTTGGCTGTCCACAAAAAATTGTACATTTTTTAAATATATTTATTATACGTTAAATATATTATTATGTCTCAATATTGAGGAAATATGTTGACAAAACTTTACTTAATTTATTCTGCACAATATTAATATTACTTTTACCCTTTTCCTCCCAAGTCCAAGCTTCACTTCCATACTTTAAGGTGGAACACTATTATGTATTGTCATTTTTGCTGCTTTTGATATATACTATAGCAGCACGATTGTTATACGAGGCGTATCCAGAAAGTAAGTGTACTGAGGCTCTCACGACCGGATGGATTTCGACATGTTGGCTACACTTCCGTGTAGACTGACCCTTCCCCTCCGCAACGAGACCGGTTCGAGGTCAGTACGTTGAGAAGTGTCGACGCGACAACACGTTTCGTGAAAAATGTCAAACCAATCTCCCGCCAAGTGCGAAATTTTGTAAAAAGGCAAGATTTTTTGAGGCGCTGCAAACTTCATGGAGATGAATTTCTCCGCTCCATCGTTACTGGAGATGAAACTTAGGTTGCACACTACACGCCTGAAACCAAAAGGCAGTCTCAACAGTGGCGTCACACCTCTTCACCCTCCGCCAAAAAGTTCAAAACCAGAATTTCAGCCAAGAAAATCGTGGCATTCGTGTTTTGGGACTGTCAAGGCATAATTTTAATTGAATATATGCCTCAAGGGGAGACCATCAACTCTGCAAGATACTGTGAGACCCTAAAAAAATTGCGGAGTGCGATTCAGAACAAGAGAAGAAGCATGCTGACAAACGGAGTCTGCCTGCTGCACGACAATGCCAGACCACACACGGTCAACGCCACGAAGGAACTGCTCGCCTCGTTTAAATGGGATGTCCTGAACCATCCCGCGCATTCCCCTGACCTAGCACCTTCAGATTACTATCTCTTTACCTCCTTGAAGCTGCACATGTGTGGAAAAAGGTTTTCAACCGACGAGGAGGTAAAGGAGGAGATGGAGAAGTGGACGGAGGGGTTGACGGGAAACTACTTCGAGGAAGGCATCAAAAAGTTGATACCCCGCTTCACCACCTGCATTGAGAGGAATGGCGACTATGTCGAAAAATAGCTTACATATGTACTACGGTAACCACGTAATTTTTTTGTTTAAATAAAAAAAATTGTAACCTACAAAAATTCAGTACACTTAGTTTCTGGATATGCCTCGTATAATATATATCATTGAGTGCGTTGTTTATTTGGTTCCCTGTTGCTACCCTTCTTTCAATGTCTAATAGGCAATCCACGCGAACTAGGCATTATGTCATTATGCAATTATAGTATATGAGACAATATAATAAAACTAATTTAAAAAAATTACAAATAAACTCGCTCATCACACATAAATATACTGTCCAGATAACAGAACTCATCAACCTGCTAGGCATGGCTAATACAGCTCACTTATCATATATCTTAAATCCCCTTCATTTACCCTTATCTTCTGTATGCAGATGTTCACATACATTTCTTGCACTCATTCAAACCTACTAGGCATAGCTCATACAGCTCACTTATCATATCTCTTAAATCCCCTTCATTTAATATTATCTTCTGTATACAGACTAAATTGTATTTTGTGCTGTTCCTTTGTTTTATCTTGATAATTTATTAGATGCCTCTTTTAACCCTTATCTTGGCAAAGTTCAATTTATCCAAATATTAACGTTTTTCTTTGGTGATTCCTTGTTATATGGTAAGTTATGAAGGAAAATTGAGGAAAAAATCAAAACTTTTCCTTATAGTTTTTTTATATATAACACCCACGTTACATTGACAAAATATCCTTTTTTATAAAACACAAAAAGGGCTATAAAATAATTCTATAATCTAAAACATGAACAACATTTACATAGCTGAATTATCAACAAATAAAATGATTTGAATATTTTTTCTCTACATCTAGTGATCAATAAGATATTTAGATTATGTACCCCAATATGATGATCGGTTGCGACAGGATGATGAAGATCAATAAAATCTTTTATTAAAAACATTTCAGATTGCTTGAGAGTTTATCCTGCATTCTTGGAGAAGAAGTGAAAACACCGGCTTTTTCACACATTTGGTCAATGATCTCCGATAACGAGGCATTTGTTTCCCGTTTGACAGGCAGATCAACCGTTGTACAAGCTGTCGTGTTGCAATCTGTGGAAAATGATGAAATTGTCGTTGTTGGCAATACTCACTTGTACTTCCATCCCGATGCAGACCATGTTAGATTAATGCAAGGCGGACTCGCAATCACTTGGCTGAATAATGTCATTGAAAATGTCAAAGCACAGGTACTTATAATAGTTATAATGTTAAAGAGATATTTAGTCATAATACAGTGTCCAAAAAAAATGTGTACACACTTTGAATGATTATAAATTCAGTATTTATTAATGTACGAGGGGGGTCCGATAAGTACTTAGCCTACAAAAGAATAACAAAAATTTTGGAAAAGTGGCGATTTATTTCTCAACATAATCTCCTTTGAGTTCGATACACTTGACCCAGCGATGCTCCAACTTATTTAACCCGTCTGAAAAATACATTTTCTGGAGGTCTGCAAAGTAGGCCTCCGTGGTGGCGATAACCTCCTCATTCGACACAAATTTCTGCCCGGCGAGTAACTTTTTCAAATTTGGAAACAAAAAGAAGTCGCACGGGGCCAAATCCGGAGAATATGGTGGATGGGGCAGCAGTTCGTAGCCTAATTCTACCAATTTGGCCGTGGCGACGGCGGAGGTGTGAGCCGGTGCGTTGTCATGATGGAAGAGCACTTTTTTCTTCGCCAAATGGGGCCATTTTTTCTGCAATTCGGCGTCAAATCGGCCCAATAATTCGGCATAGTAGAGCCCTGTGACCGTTTTGCCCTTCTCCAGGAAGTCGATATAGATCGCACCTTTTGAATCCCAGAAAACGGTGGCCATCACCTTTCCGGCCGATAGGACAGTCTTCGCCTTCTTCGGAGCACGTTCGCCGGGTGAAGTCCACTGTTTCGACTGTTCCTTG
The DNA here is from genome assembly GCA_949825065.1 of Odontocerum albicorne. Taxonomy (NCBI): domain Eukaryota; kingdom Metazoa; phylum Arthropoda; class Insecta; order Trichoptera; family Odontoceridae; genus Odontocerum; species Odontocerum albicorne. The sequence continues at coordinate 49,096,855 of OX463841.1, forward strand.
GTCTCGGGTGTGTACCAGTGTATCCATGTTTCGTCGACGGTCACGAAACGACACAGAAACTCCTTCGGATTGCGCTTAAAAATCGTCAAACACTGCTCTGAAGTGGTCTCACGGTTGCGTTTGCTGTCCAGAGTGAGCAAACGCGGCACCCATCGCGCCGACAGTTTTCTCATGCACAATACTTCATGTAGGATATGACCCACGCGGTCTTTTGAGATGCCTACTCTCTCAGCTATCTCGCGCACCTTCAATCGGCGGTCTGCCAATACGAGATCATGGATTTTTGTCACGTTATACTCCGTGGCAGCCGTTTTCGGGGCACCTGGGCGTGGCTCATCAAAAACCGACGTGCCACCACGTTGAAACTCGTTAAACCAATTTTTGACGGTCAGCATCGAAGGAGAAGAGTCACCGTACACAGCATCCAAGCGCTCTTTGATTTCGCTGCGCGATTTCCCTTTCAAAAACAAGAATCGAATCACCAACCGATATTGCTCTTTTTCCATTTTTCTCAAATCCGGGGACACGCTCGCTTCCACACGCGGTCAAAACAAAACTACACGTCCGATTCGGCTGAAATTTTGACAGTAGCTGTCAACGAGAATGTATTACGGGATAAAAAATTGCTCTTGCGATAGTGGTGCCATCGGGCGGTGAGGCTAAGTACTTATCGGACCGCCCTCGTATGTCTAAGATTAAAATTCCAAATTAAAGAAAACAGATGCAGAATTTTTTAGTTATCGCAAGTGCTTAAATTAATTACCGTTCTGATACATGCACTGCTGGTAATATGGAATCACATCACAAACAATTTGTTTTGGTATTTGGATGCATTCTCTTTCGATGGCTGCTCTCAATTCATTAACTGTTGCCAGTTTTGTGCCATAAACTTTATCTTTAATGAGTCTCCATAAAATAGTGCATTGTCATGTCTGGGAGTAGGAGGGACGTTCAATGTTACCTCTACGTCCAATCCGTCTGTTTGGCACATTTCCTTCAAGATAGGCCGTCGCATCATGATGGTAGTGGAGAAGTGCACTATTTTGCTGGAAATAAATGTTCTCCTCATCCCTAAACTCCTCACGAATGCATGATATGTCAAATTTCTGCACCAAGTTCAAGTAAATAGCACAGTGTGAAAATGTATTTACATTTTTTGGAACACTATATATATATATCACCATAAGACATATTGCTGCTGGTAACAAAGTCAATGGTGTATTTAGTACTTTTTTTTTTACCACTAATCAATTTATTCACAGTGGCGTGCTAATGCCAATTGAAAGGGAGTGATAACATTGAGATAAATGTGGTAGAATTCACGTCTTGCGTAGAACATCTGGTATTATACTATAATGTGTGATAAATTAAGAAGATAAAGAACAACTATTAGTTAAAGATGAACGTTATAAGTAGAATTAAGAAAGGAATTGAGAGATAGTTTGTGCATATTGAGAGAATCAGTTGTGAAAGACTTAGGCTAAAGCCACAACAAAGTGCTTCGCTAGGTGCTACGTGACTAATAGACTAGGTGACTTCATTCTTGGCCACACCAAATTGCTTCGCACAAATTCATTTGACATTTAGGAGAGGTTGAGTCAACAAACGATGCCACTCTCAAAATCTAACCAATTCATTACAACTTACCATCTTTATTTACTTCCTGTGCAACTTCATTCCAAAGTGATTTTATTATAGATAAATTCTTGTATAATTTGCGCGAGTGGTTCCACAAAGGCTCCCTTTTATACACAGCTGTTATTAAAACTTCCGCCATCTTTTAAAATCACTTGGTGATGCAATAAAATTAACCAAAACTTCTGTTCGCTAGGAGACTCACTAAGTGACTAATCATCATGTAGCGTGGCGCGAAGCGTGCAGTGTGGCCATTACGATAGTATGCGGTGCATTGGTTCGCTAGGATATGTCGCCTAGCTTGAAGCACCAAGCGAGGCTCCTACCTGTGTGGCCGAGGCCTTAGGAAACAAATATAATGAATGGTGTGCGAGCAAGAGATAGACTGAGGAAAGAGTGAAAGGATATTGTTGTAGAAGTTTTAATTGAAAGAAAGGGAAAAGGTATGAGAAACGTGAGAGCATGTATGACAAGATGCAATATCTGAATGTATTTTTAAAACCAGGATATTAATACAGTAAAAATCCTTTTAGGCAGGTAGTAGATGGTCTCAAATAAAAGGCAGTAGGCAGAGTGAACTGAGAATGTGTTTTCCAAAGCGTTTAGCGCTTCTTATGTGCGGCCGATCGCTCATCGCAAGCGCCTGTTTATGCCAGTGCATGCGGTCAAAACTTGCGAAATGTCACAATTTTCGTAAGTCTTGCACATGCAGAGGCCGGCCGACTTTCGATACTGTCTCGCGATGGCGGCGCGCAAGTCATTTCTGTTACGGTCGCGAGACAGCATGGACCCTAACAAACATAAATTTTACATAAAAATCATCAATAAAAATATACATACAAATATTTTACCAAATTTTAACTATACGAAATATAACCACAAATTTACATGTCAAAAACAAACACGAAAACAAATACATTATATGTTTTATGGTGACGCATACGTCCGATACAATGGCAATATTTATGACTACCATATATCAGCCTAGCAGATGCATTGAAAATAGACTGGAGTCTAAAAATTTGGGAATCAGGCAAATCAGAATAAATAGAGTTACAATAATCAGATGCAACACAAATGAATTAATAAAAGTTTTTATTTCCCTTGTTAGAAAACTTCGAATTTTAACTCTCTTAAGACTATAGGAACCCAAAGAAACCATATAATCAATTTGTCTATTAAAGAGAGCTTACTATCAATACAGATGCCAAGAAATTGAATATCTTTTTGGAAAGGTACCAACACCCATAACTGATAAAGTATCCCAAACACCCATAACTGATAAAGGTTCCGTTTTACTTGAATTTAATTTAAATTTATTTCTTGGCATCCAAAGATGTTAGTTTCCTTGAAAAGGTGGTCGAATACTTCACTATATTGAAATAGAGAGAGCTATCGTTACAACAGGTCATGATATGATCAATAACTGTTTTTTTTTTTATTTCTCTTCACAATAAAAGCTTGTTCAAATATTTTTAGATGCCTGGCAAACGAGTATCATTGATTTTTTGTGGAGATTTCAATTCTGTTCCATCCTGTGGTATTTATCAGCTTTACACTACAGGCGTAGCACCTTGTGATATTGAAGATTGGAAAAGCAGTAAGTATTTACATGGTGTATCATAAAATTATCATAAAAATTCTTGCGGTTTTTTTAGAATAAAAATAAAAAACGTGGAGGGATTATCATTAAAAGTTTTATTCTTTTAAATAATCACTTTCACAATCTACAACCCTTTCCCAACAAGATATGTAAAAGGTATGTCAATTCTTTTTTTATTAAATGTGTTTATAAAAGTAAATAATTTACTCACCTCCGTTTCAATATGTACTTTATGAACCTTTCCCTTCCTGTGCTAAAAAAATCCGCGCGTTCCGATGCTGTATATTCAATACACATATAAAAATGAGCTATTTAAAATCGAAAAAATAAAAATATTCATAGCCAATCGCTTAAATTAATTAAATTTGAAGTCAAAAGTGATAATAATTGAAATTTAATTGCTGAAAACATGAAAAAAACATCGGCCGACGTTCACAAAACGGGCGAAGAGACCACCTCAAATGGATGCCCTAGAGCTACTGAAGCGAAAGAAGCGAGCGAATTGAGATTCTATTTCTTGCATTCCCATATACCGAAGTAGAGTGAGAGTGAGACGTGAATAGCGTCGCTTCCTCACCCATAGCGGTTTTTTAGAATGAATATACCTACGTCACACGTTTGATTCTATTAGTGAATTTATTCCCGATTTTCACAAAATATCTCTGCCTATGCACGTACGTAATGCACGTGCCAATTACGTGTCAAATACTGCTAACCCGTATTCCATATGTGGCGGTAAACAATAGCAGTCATAAAAAAAAGCAACATATTTTGTCCATCACAGGTACAAATAGCCACTAAAATTCTTCTTATACTTATGACGTACGCGACTTACGACTGTTCAACTTTACGACCACAATCCGCAATTGGTATTATAAGCATTTTTTAAACCCATCCGAGATGTCTACAACAAGGAAAATGTGAATTTCTCAACGTGCCAAGAAACAATGAAAGGCTGTTGATTTGAAAATAAAAATGATGGTAATTAAGCAGTACGAAGGTGGAAAAAAAGTATCTACCGGAGCAAATTTTTAATGGAGATGAAACAGAATTATTCTGTAAACGAATGCCAACACGCGTTTACATCCATATAGAAGCCAAAAGCATGCCTGAATTAAAAACTTGCCGCCAAACACAACTCCACTCATTCAGCCTATGGACCAAGGTTATACTGCTACATTTAAGGCTAACTATCTCAGAATAACTTATAGATGCTGACACAGAGCTATCGTTGCGAGAGTTTAGGAAGCAGTACGATTTTCTTAGGTGTTTCAAAAATATCGCTCTTGCCTGGGAGGCTGTGACAAAGAAGTGCATGAATGGTATCTGGGAAAATTGTGATGAGCGTTACGCAAATACTTGAAAAATTCGATTGTGAACAAGAACTTGAAGTTATAGAAAAAATAGTAAAATTGGCGAAAGATCTGTCTTTAGAGTGTGAGGCAGAAGACATTGAAGAATTACTAGATCATGAGTCTGGAGAACTTACGAATGAAGAACTTATAGAATTGGATCAAGAAAAATTAGCGGAAGAGAAGCAGAAAAAGAATAGGAGGAGGAGCCAGAAAGAAAATTCACCGTTAACGGACTATCTGAAGGTTTACTTATCTTTGGAGTAAACTTCTTCCACATTTTGAAGAGATGGACCCAAACATCGAACGATTTGTAAGGATTGAACGGAGGGCACACGATGTGGTTTGCCTATGTCGGGAAATATGCGAGGAGAAGAAGAAACAAACAATCTAGACAAACAAGCGGCCAATATTTTTTTGTATAAAAACAACTGTATTTTCATGTTTTATTATTGGGTGTACAAATAAGTCACCGCCGTTTGACAAAAGTTGGCGCCACCAGTAAGTTATGGTTAAAATTGTCAGATGTAAAATGTCATTATCGTAAGGTTGGACATCTGTCAACAACATGACCTTGAAATATTAGTGAATTTTTATCAGTATAATATATTTTTTTGTGTTCGAAAATGTCAAGTTTTGAGCCGAATAAGCGTCATTTGCGGGAACTTTTGATTTACTTCTTCAATTTGAAGAAATCTGCAGCTGAGGCGCATCGATTGCTTGTAGAAGCATATGGTGAGGCTGCCTTAAGTGAGAGAAGTTGTCGTGAGTGGTTTCAAAAGTTTAAGAACGGTGAATTTGACATCGAAGACAAAGAACGTAGCGGAAGGCCGAAAGTGTACGAAGACGCGGAATTGGAAGTATTATTGGATCAAGATTCGTGCCAAACGCAAGAAGAACTTGCACTTACATTAGGAGTGACTCAACAAGCAATTTCACATGGGTTGAAATCATTGGGAATGATTCAAAAACAAAGAAATTGGGATTCATATGAACTGACACGGAGAAACTTTGAATGCCAATTTTCCACATGTGAAATGCTGCTTGCCAGGCATAAACGAAAGGGTTTTCTGCACCATATAGTCACTGGTGATGAAAAATGCATCCATTATGATAATCCAAAAAGGAAGAAATCATGGGGATCCCCTGGCCATGCTTCAACATCTACGGCTAAGCCAAATATTCATGGAAAAAAACTCTTGTTGTGTATTTGGTGGGATCAGCTTGGTGTCGTGTATTATGAGTTGCTCAAACCGAATGAAACCATTGCTGGGGCTGTCTACCGAACATAATTGATGAGATTGAGTCGAGCACTCGAGGAAAAGCGCGCCCACTACTACGCCAGACACGACAAAATTATTCTCCTGCATGATAATGCTAGTCCACATGTTGCGGCACCGGTCAAAACCTATTTGGAAACACTCAATTGAGAAGTTTTACCCCACCCGCTGTATTCACCAGACATTGCTCCTTCTGATTACCACTTGTTTTGATCGATGACGCATGGCCTGTCTGAGCAGCACTTCACATCATATGAAGATACCAAAAATTGAGTCGATTCGTGGATAGCCTCAAAAGATGATGATGATGACTGACGCGGTATTCGTATGCTGACAGAAAGATGGGGAAAAGTAGTGGCAAGCGATGGGTACTACTTCGAATAAAACATGAGGTTCCGTTCTTTCACAATAAATGCCCATTTTTTTATAAAAAACGGCGGAAACTTATTTGTACACCTAATAATACATATAACATTTAACCAATTTTACTGTAGCATATTTTTTTAATTAATCCTAACAAATGTCGACATGTTTATTGTTCGCTGACGACTTGAAAATTTTCAAAAATATCAATTCACCTCACGACTGTGCACAGTTACAACAGGACCTAGACTCCCTAGTCTCCTGGAGTGAGCAAAATCATCTTCTGTTCAACATTAATAAATGTGTCTGTGTATCTTATAGTCGATCGTTTTCACCAATCCACCATCAGTATACTATACAGGGAGTGGCACTAAACAGAGTTTCTGAATTCAAGGATTTGGGCGTAACCTTCGATGTCGGACTCACGTTCGTTAACCATGTATCACGTTTGATATCGGACTGTTACAAACTACTCGGTTTTATAATGAGAATATCAAGAGAATTTAATAACACCGATATCCTCCGAAACTTATATAATTATCTAATTGGAACCAAATTAAAATATGCATCTACGGTTTGGGCTCCTAATCAGCTCAAATATAAAAACAATATAGAACAAATACAAAAAAAATTCCTCAGATATCTATGGTACAGAACAAAGGGTGATTATCCAAAATATGCTCACCATGCCGAACTTCTCACGGTGTGTAACTATAGAAACCTTGAAACAAGAAGGCAAGAATCCATTGAGATATTCCTAATAAAGGTTTTCCAAGGTTCCTTTAACTGTCCCGCGATTCTAGAAGCACTAAGTTTATATGTACCCAATAAATATAGCCGTGCAAGGAATCACCCTCTGTTCTACATACCAACTTACAGGACGAATATCATGGCTAAACACTCAGTCACGCGTGGTATAGACATATTGAACCAACTGAATGACACGGTTGATATATTCTCGGTACCCTCTTTGTGTAACAGGAGAAATATCCGTGCAAAGTGGATAAAAATACGTTAAGATATCCGAATATCAGGAATGCTAATGATAAAGAAAACAAAGACAAACTCGAAAAATAATAAGAAAAGAAACCTCATAAACGACGGTGGTGATACACTGATTATAATAAGAACATAGAAAACAGTCTTATGTTATGATATCATCACGCACTATAATTCACATGTGTACCGAAATTATTGCATAAACCGACTTACGACCAGATCAACTTACGACCTGTTTATCGGACCCGATTGTGGTCGTAAGTCGACAACTACCTGTAATCTGTAATTTATTTAGCCCATCACTGTTTATTCCACTTTATATAACAGTACGACCCTGGCGGTTTCAAGGTTTTCACCTCATCATCACGGGAGCATAAGCAAGACTTGTTTGTGCTCCCATGATGATAAGGTAAACCGTGAAATCGGTAGGGTTATACCATTACATAAAGTGGAATAAACCGTGTATGACTAAACAAATTACAATGTATTTAAACCTCCACAGTGTTAATGCCTTAACTAAAATAACTTCTTATAATCAGTTCATACCTAGACTGCATTGCGTTTATGTCTTGTCAAGTTGTTTCCCGTGATTTTAGGTATTTTTATTACGCTAGCTTCTTCGTTATAGGTATTTTTATTATGCTAGCTTCATGGTTATAGGTATTTTTATTATGCTAGCTATTTGGTTATAGGTATTTTTATTACGCTAGCTACTTGGTTATAGGTATTTTTATTACGCTAGCTACTTGGTTATAGGTATTTTTATTACGCTAGCTACTTGGTTATAGGTATTTTTATTACGCTAGCTACTTGGTTATAGGTATTTTTATTACGTTAGCTACTTGGTTATAGGTATTTTTATTACGCTAGCTACTTGGTTATAGGTATTTTAGCAAGTGTATTGGGCATTTTCGGAATAAAATCTTTCATATGGGCACAGAAAAGTTAGGAAAGATACGAAGTATTATTGTCCAGATTTTAAAGTAAATTTTTGTTTGCCATGTTTAAAAAATTGTCATACCATAAGAGTATCTTGAAAAATAAATATATTTGTTTGAAAAACCCTGTGTTGATGACGCCTGACGAGCATGTTACAAATAATTACATAAAAATAACTGAAAACATTTTATTTTTACATCTTTTTGTGAAATCTACTCGGACAAAATTCACACTTTGAATAATGTAATTTTAAAAAACCTCAATATTTTACATACACATGTAGAGAAAATAGGGGGGTTAAATGGGAGTTGTACTTGAGAAAATTTAGCATGGTTCCTGTGACAGTTCACAAATTTGCCAAATTAATACATCTTTTTATAAATTAACAAAAATATGGCAGTTTGTTAAAATCAAATAATATTTGGTGACGTTTGTCAAAAGTCACTACGTTAGTCTGCATTGGCTGGGAATGGGGTATACGATACTTGGATTTTCGATTTTTTATACCTCTAATTAAATGTTCGTAATTAGTATTAATTCATAGTGGATCATGGCCTATTTAAAGATAGATACAAATCATACAATACATTAGAAAGCCAGTGTAATGAAAATTAGGAATTAAAACAGCTTAGAGGAAAACAATTTTTCCATTTATAAAAAAACGATTTGTAAAAAAAACTATTTTACCCCATCCCTTTGAGACATGAAATTTCAAATGTCACAGGAACCATCCTACATTTCCTCAAGTATAATAATATTATTCTTTTGTTTTCCTAATAACTTCAATTGTTTCTCTTTTTGCACCCCCTGAAAATTTTCATTTATGTCCTGCCACAGTTCGTATATATTTATAATTTTCGTTCCATATCTCCAGATAAGGATGAAGCTGTCGGCAATGTGACGTTAACACAGCCATTGCCTCTATCCAGTGCCTGTGGAACACCCGAGTACACAAACTACACAGTGGAGTTTGCAGATTGCCTGGATTATATATATCACGACAAAACCAATCTGGACGTAGTTCAGGTAATAAAAATACGAGACATATCCAGAAACTAAGTATACTGAATTTTTGTAGGTTACAATTTTTTTTATTTAAACAAAAAATTTACGTGGTTACCATAGTACATATGTAAGCTATTTTTCGACATAGTCGCCATTCCTCTCAATGCAGGTGGTGAAGCGGGGTATCAACTTTTTGATGCCTTCCTCGAAGTAGTTTCCCGCCAACCCCTCCGTCCACTTCCTCATTTACCTCCTCGTCGGTTGAAAACCTTTTTCCACCCATGTGCAGCTTCAGGGAGGTAAAGAGATAGTAATCTGAAGGTGCTAAGTCAGGGGAATGCGCGGGATGGTTCAGGACATCCCATTTAAACGAGGCGAGCAGTTCCTTCGTGGCGTTGGCCGTGTGGTCTTGCATTGTCGTGCAGCAGGCAGACTCCCTTTGTCAGCATGCCTCTCCTCTTGTTCTGAATCGCCCTCCGCAATTTTTTTAGGGTCTCACAGTATCTTGCAGAGTTGATTGTCTCCCCTTGAGGCATATATTCAATTAAAATTATGCCTTGATAGTCCCAAAACACGGATGCCATGATTTTCTTGGCTGAAATTGTGGTTTTGAACTTTTTGGCGGAAGGTGAAGAGGTGTGACGCCACTGTTGAGACTGCCTTTTGGTTTCAGGCGTGTAGTATGCAACCCAAGTTTCATCTCCAGTAACGATGGAGCGGAGAAATTCATCTCCATGGAGTTTGCAGCGCCTCAAAAACTCTTGCCTTTTTACAAAATTTCGCACTTGGCGGGAGATTGGTTTGACATTTTTCACTAAACGTGTTGTCGCGTCGACACTTCTCAACGTACTGACCTCGAACCGGTCTCGTTGCGGAGGGGAAGGGTCAGGCTACACGGAAGTGTAGCCAACATGTCGAAAATAAAATCCATCCGGTCGTGAGAGCCTCAGTACACTTACTTTCTTGATACGCCTCGTATTTATCGATACATTCCAAATTTATCAAATCAAATTTAAATTTTGATGAAAAGCTAGAAAATTTTAAAGATGAAAATGTTTGAAAAATTCGATAACTTCCGTGCTTTAGTTGGTTAGACGCCCATCTTCCAACTTAGAGGATACGGGTTCTATTCTCGGTGGTACCCAGATTTTTTCACTCACAGGCGACGGTCTTGAGCGAGAAACTCTCATTCGTCAGTCTCTTCAAAGATAAGTCAATTTCCGATTTTTTTAATAGAGTACTTTGAATGAGCGTGTTTTATTCAGCTGCGAAATTTATGAGCTGTATCTATTTCTCATTTTTATTAATGATATAGGTTGAGTTATAAAGAATTCCATGTTTCTTATCTTTGCTGATGACAAAATCTTTAAAAATGAAACGTGACAGCTTATCAAAATATTCATTAAGAAAAAAATGATAAATCAAAGGTCAAGAAGCAGTCATGGAATCGCTACACGAGAACAAATCTAACCCAAGCAAAGATAACATTTAAAATGTATTTTGCTTAAGTGTTTTGCAGTGTCGGTTTGTACGTGACGGCTTTGTTTACCAAAACAGTGGAAAAATTATTAGCAGACAAGTAGCAGTATAAAAGTATCGCGCCGCGAATCGTGATATTACATCAAACAGGTGGCTTTTTATTTAAGGTGGTGTCTGTCTTTGAATGTCAGTGATGTGGTGGTTAGCGATTCTGGTCATCAGTCTGTCGGTGAGGAACGGATACAGCATCCGCGAGAGCTCCGGTAACACCCGGGTTTCGGTGGTGAGCGGCGACGCCAGCCTGCCGCACCACGGCCGCTGCGAGCCCATCATCATCCCGCTGTGCATGGGCCTGCAGTACAACCAGACCATGATGCCTAACCTGTTGCAGCACGCAAATCAGGATGACGCGGGTATGGATATCCACCAGTTCGTGCCGCTTGTGAAAGTGCGCTGCTCTCCGAACCTGCGATTCTTCCTGTGTTCGCTGTACGCTCCTGTTTGCACCATCCTGGACCAGCCATTACCACCGTGCCGCGCGCTCTGCAACTCGGCGCATAGTGGCTGCAAACAGCTCTTGAATGCCTACGGATTCGCTTGGCCAGAGAACTTCAACTGCTCCCGTTTCCCGGATCATGGGGAAACGTTATGCGTTGGTAAGAATACTTCGGAAACCGAACATGAAACGGAAAGAGCTAATAAACGGGACGCTCGTTCCGGGGGCCAACCCCGGAACACCGACTGTGGGTGCACGCGACTTCGGGTTTTTGTGCCCTATGCAACTGAACGTGCCTAAAGAATTCGACTATGCTCTGGAGGTAGGAGACAAGGTAGAACCGGATTGCGGAGCACCTTGCGACGCCATTTTCTTCAGCGAAGGACAATGGCGATTCTCCCGCATGTGGGGTGAAATTTATGAGCTGTATCTGTTTCTCATTTTTATTAATGATATAGGTCGAGTTATAAAGTATTCCATGTTTCTTCTCTTTGCTGATGACCTCAAATCTTTACGAAGATTCGTTCCTATACTGAATGCTTAGACCTACAGTCATATCTCAAGAACGTTTGTGATGTAGTATCACAATACTAAATTATATTTCAACGCATCAAAGTGCAAAATTATGTCATATCATCGCTCGCATGTGTTGAATTTTCATAGATGTACACTAAAATCTATACCTTTACCCCGCACGGATAATATTAAAGATCTGGGTGTCTTGTTCCACAGCAATCTCGCATTTGGTCCTCACATAGAACTTATGTAAGATTTGTGATGAGAACTCGAAGTCGTTTGAAAACCAAATGGTACTCAAAATGCTGTTTAATTCATTGACTCGTAGCAAACTAGAAAACAACACTTGCATTTGGAGCCCGCTGGGGACATGATATTCTGAAAGAAGAAATGTAGAAATTCAGAGAAATCAAACAAAGTGTATGGATGTGGAGGTAGCTAAGGAAGAGTGTCGAGATAAGAAGTCTGGCACTCTGTCCTCTCTATCTACCCCGCCAGGTAAACGACATGTGTAAGCGAAAGTGAAATAACCTTTTGATAAAATGGCTGCGAGAAATACATCCACTTTCTGATGAGGGATCAGAAAGTGGATGTATTTCTCAGGGATATACTACCTTGATCAAAAAGTTTTAGGACCGGCCACCGTGTGGCGCTGTCAGTCACCCGATTGGAATTCTTTTTTTTTTTTTGTTAGGTTACCACATCTATCATTGACACTTCCCTCCAAATTTCAGCGTCATAGCTTGACATTTCTAAAAAAAACGCTGTACTGAGTACATCTGCCTTTGTGCGTGTTTTCGATTTTTTACAAGTTTGAAAATGGCATCAACGAGTTTGCATTCAATTTTGTGTGAAAAACGGATTTAACGGTCCGCAGACCTTGGAAATCTTGGAGAAGTGTTTTTCGGTGGCACGAACGCTTCAGAAGTGGTTGTGAGTCGGTCGAGGATAACGAACGCAGTGGCAGTCGAAAACCGATGAAAACATCGATAAAATCAAAGAAATGTTGGCCGAAAACCGCAAATTGACCATCAGAGAGCTGGCAGAGGACTTGAACATCGCTTATGGATCCGCTCAAGACATTTTGGTTAGTGATTTGGGCCTCAGATGTGTCGCTGCAAAACTGGTGCCGAACGGCCTCAATTTCATGCAAAAAAAGGACCGCGTTGAAAACGCGAAAGACATGATTTCCATGAGTTTTTTACCAAAAACAACACGAATACTATTCAGCAGCCTTTGAATTCACCTGATCTGGCTCCCTGCAACTTTTTCCTGTTCAACCGACTTAAAAAACCGTTACGCGGAACGCGTTACAGCACCCGAAAGGATGTCATGAAAAAATCGAAGACAGCTCTGATGGACATACCGAAAATTGAGTACCAGCGGTGTTTCGAGGATTGGATCAAGCGCTGGCGTAAGTGCGTTGCAGTCGATGGGGAGTACTTTGAAGGGGACCATATCGATTTTGATGAATAAACTTATATTTTCGATTTTATGAATAAAGTCCTAAAACTTTTTGATCATGGTAATACTCTAGCTTGCCACACTATCAGGTATGTAAATATGAAACCTTAATTTGCTCATAGATGGCTCTAGTTGTCAATGTAGTGACTGTCAAACCGCGTCATTGGCGCCTTTTTCTTGTGTTTACATTTGTCAAAGACTTTTAACCCACAACAATACAAGTTTAATGCAACTCGTACATATGTTTTCATAGCGTTGAACATGTCTGTTTTTGTGCCTGAAAACTACGATTTGCGGACAGCATTGATTTTCTGTTACCATTTGAAGAAAACTGCTGCAGAATCGCATCGAATGCTTGTCGAAGCTTACGGTGAGCATGCTCTTGGTAAATCACAGTGCTTTGAGTGGTCTAAAAAATTCAAAAGTGGCGATTTTGACGTGAGAATCAAAGAACGTGGAAGACCACCGAGAAAGTTTGAAGACGCCGAATTGCGAGCATTGTTGGATGAAGATGACGCTCAAACGCAACAACAACTCGCGGATCAATTAAATGTGACACAAAGGACTGCCTCCATGCGTTTGAAAGCCATGGGAAAGATCTAGAAGGTGAGAAAATGGGTTCCACATGAACTGAATGAAAGACAGCAGGAAAACCGAAAAACCACTTGCGAAATGCTGCTTGCCAGGTACAAAAGAAAATCGTTTCTCTATCGAATTGTGACTGGCGATGAAAAATGGATATATTTTAAGAATCCTAAGCGTAAAAGATCATGGGTAACTCCAAGCAAACCAGCGACATCGACTTCAAGGTCAAATCGCTATGGACAGAAGACAATGCTCTGTGTTTAGTGGGATCAGAAGGGTGTTATCTATTATGAGCTGCTAAAACCTGGCGAAACCGTTAATACTGAACGCTTTCGACAACAAATGATGGATTTGAACCAAGCATTGCATGAAAAACGACCAGAATATCAAAAGAGGCAACACAAAGTGATTTTGCTTCATGGTAATGCACCATCGCACACAGCAAAACCAGTCAAGGAAACGATTGAGGCGTTTAGTTGGCAAATACTTTCGTATGCGGCTTACTCACCATACTTGGCTCCGTCCGATTACTACTTATTTGCATTGATGGGACACGCACTTGCTGAGCAACGCTTCACTTCTTACAAAAATGGCTCGATGATTGGTTTGCCTCAAAAGAGCAACAGGTTTTTTGGCGCGGCATCCACAAATTGCCAGAGAGATGGGAAAAATGTGTAGCTAGCGATGGGCAACATTTTGAATATAAAAATTCCAGTTTCATATTTACAGACCTGATAAATATACCGCGTTGGTGACCCATAGTATGTGTCTTACACCACGCAATATTGCATAGTTGGGAGTGAAGGTGTTACCTTTTAATGGCTTGTAAGTTATTGAGTGTCTGAGTGATTATTTATATCTGCCATTCAGTGTTTGTATTTATTTTTCCATTTCAAAAAATGTTTTTCTGCTTTATTTTTTTAGGTGGTTCCATTCCCTAGTGTCGAAGAGTTAAAGCAAAATGGTGCAATTCCGAGTGTTGTCTTCCCATCTGACCACGTAGCTTTGATAGCCGATTTAAAATTCAAATAATTTGATTCAATTGCATTTTATTTTGTGAATTTTTTTTAATAAAAAATGTTTAATTTGATTTGAATTTCATTTATCCTTATTTTCATATTTCATTGTCCTTCACATAAAGGTTAAGACCCAAATTCATAGCCGTTCACTTTACTTGAGAAAATGTAGGATGGTCCTTGTGACATTTTAAATGTCATGTCTCAAAGGGATGGGGTAAAATAGTTTGTTTTTACAAATCAAATAGTTTTTTTATAAATCGAAAAATTGTTTTTCGCTAAACTGACGTTTTAATTCCTAATTTTCATTATACTGACTTTCTAATGTATTGTATGGTTTGTATCTATCTTTAAATAGGCCAAGATCCACTATGAATTAATACTAATTACGAACATTTAATTTTAGGTATAAAAAAATCTAAAATTCAATTATCGTATACCCTGTCCCTAGCCAATGCAGACTAATGTAGTGACTTTTGACAAACATCACCAAATATTATTTGATTTTAACAAACTGCCACATTTTTGCTAATTTGTGTATTAATTTGTCATTATTGTTAGTTTTATGTAATGTATTTACCTAAATAACTTGCTATTTATTAGAATCGAGGCTTATATTAAAGTTAATAAAATAATTAAAATTACTGAGCGTTGTTACAAGGTTGTACTGGGGCAAATTTTTTAACTGTCACAGGGATCATGCTACATTTTCTCAAGTATAAGTGCTAAATCACTGCTCCTTTTTTAATGTGTGTTTAGAGAAAATACACGAATCACTGCTCCCAGATTAGAGCGTGGTAATTATTTTTTAAAATAGCGACATTTCTTATCAATACACAGTGTGGCGACCGTATGCGCGGTCACTGAACCCACGAGACGACCTTTGCACACCTTCACAATCCGAGACAATCAATGGACAAAGTCCACGCGTCAGTCATTCAACTCGCTACCAACCGAGAGCCCATTCCATGAGGAAACGAGAGAGCAACACATCTTTTGTGCTGTCTCTCAAAACAGAAAGAATACCTACACGCGACAACAAACGTATTGTAAATGCAGAGACGAGACAGCAATATATCGCGTGCGCATTCCCGCACACATTCAATAAACATTATAAATACCGACGTCTGTCAATAAAATTCCTCTTGACACATTCCGATTTCGACGAGTTTTTATTTATCAACAATCATCCTCAACATCTCTCCTTTAAGGAACATACGTTCCTAAAACAGTACACGGCGGTAAGTAATACACATCGGGCTTAAGAAAGAGACTGTCGGCCATAATCGGCTAACTTCGGCTTTGTAGAGCGTCTTCTCTGTCCCTAGAACGCTTAATGACTGACAAATCGCGACGGAACACGTGAACACTTCGGCTTGACAGAGACTACACTCTACAAATCCGAAGTTAGCCGATTATGGCGGACAGTCTCTTTCTTAAGCTTGATGTGTATTACTTACCGCCGGGTGCTGTACAATAGCTTTACTATATGATTCTTTTATTTTGCGATAAATAGTGGTTCAACCATTGAATAAAACTAAGTTTGTGCAAAATTAGATGAATATGATCGGATATTCTCAACATGGAAATACAAATAAAAAAAAATTTAAAATATGTTGGAAGTAAAAAAAGTTCTTTGAGTTTTTTTTCTTCAAAACCTAAAAATTTTTATGCTTTTAAAAAATAGTTAAAAAGGTGACTGTAGTCCAAATTAATTTCAAAAATTATATTAATTATTAAAGAAAGTAAATTTCTTTAAAAAAAGTATATATTATTTTATTTAAAAAAAGGACATTTTTCTTAATACCTCTAATGTTTGACATAACACATCGATCAATAAGTCCCGGGACTAACCGACAGATGGCGCCTCTAATAACAAATCCATACCATTCTCAGTTAGTACCAACATTTAGAAGTTACGTGTCAAACTTTCATGACATTCCGACATTGTGTCATTGAGTTACAGTGGTTTTAGTGACGCTACTTTTGCTATTTTCAAAACAATGAAAAAAAACGGAAAAAAGGAAAACGATCAATATCGAATATTACATAGCGTTATTGGAGCGTTTGAAGGCAGAAATTGCAAATAAACGGCCCCATATGAAGAAGAAAAAAGTTCTCTTTCATCAGGACAATGCACTGTGTCACATGTCGATGGTAACGATGACCAAATTGCATGAGTTGTATTTCGAATTGGTTCCGCACCCACCGTATTCTCCAGATTTGGCCCCCAGCGACTATTGGCAGAAGTGATTGTCAAAACTAATACCTATTTTGAAACTAAAGATAAATCGTTCTACACGGCTGGCATAGAAAAGTTAGGAAAGCGTTGGAATGAATGTATCGCTCTTGAAGGAGACTATGTTGATGAATAAAGAAGAATTTTGGCAAACAAATGTTGTTTTAGTAGTTAGTCCTTGGACTTATTGATCGATGTGTTAATAGTCACTACAGTAAGGAACGAACAGAAAAGAAATATTTGGGAAGTGACTTAAACATAAAAACAATGTACAACATGTTCGT
This sequence comes from Odontocerum albicorne, assembly GCA_949825065.1. NCBI lineage: Eukaryota > Metazoa > Arthropoda > Insecta > Trichoptera > Odontoceridae > Odontocerum > Odontocerum albicorne. Next base: position 49,114,110 of record OX463841.1, read on the forward strand.
CGAACAATGGACTGTAGAGAACATAACTCCGTGTAAAGAATTTATAGGAAATATTTAATGAGAATTTAAATTTTTCTTTTCATTCTCCTGATAATACTTGTGACATGTGCGATAGTTTAGAGGCGAAGTATAGAAATTGTCCAGACAATGAAAGAGACAATGTGGAAAACGAAAGGAAATTGTACGTAGAAGAGGCAACAAGTAGATACAGGCTTAAGGCTGAAGTTAAAAAATAGCCGAAGGAACTTGTAAAATAAGAGTAGTGATGGCGGATCTTCAAAAGTGTCTATCAACACCTTATTTGACAAATAGTCCAAGTTTTTATTCAAGAAAACTTTGAACGTTCAATTATACGGTACGATAGTGCCACGCGACAATCATACCGTATGTTGTAGGATGAGACACAAGGAGGCAGAGGTGGCAATGAGATGGCATCCTATTTCGTCTAATACCTATTTAAAACCATTACAGATGGAATTGAAGAAGTAACCGTTTGAACAGACAATTGCCCTGGACAGAATCGTAACATAATGATAAGGTCATGTCATATTTTTATGCTTTAAAATGTGAAGGTGATCAATCAAAAATGTTTATTACGTGGACACACTCACATGGAGGTGGATGTAAGCCACAGTGTGACAGAAAGAAAAATAAAGTTCTTACAATCCATGACTATCTTTACATGAGTGTAATTTCATAAAATCATGCAGCAAATCTTTCCGTGTAATACCTATGAAATTAGATATGTTTTGGTATTATCCATCCTTACAGGCTGCAGGAGCACCTTTTACATATAGAAAAAAGTCATCGCAAGGAAGCCCTGTATCTTTATCCACGATGGTATGGGTGCAGGTGAGGAGGGGAGAAGAAGGAAAATTGGTTTATAAAACATTTAAAGAAAATGATTTTTTAGAATTGGATCTCAAAAGGAATGTCCGAAGGTCAGCAGCAGCAGCAGCTGTGCCTGATACGTTGCCACAATTAAGACTCCAGGAACCCTATATTGTGATTTATTAACAATGTTGCAATGCAATGGGTTCCTGAAGAATACAAAGAGTACAACTCACACTGAGGATCTAACTATAGGATATTGCAATGCAATGGGTTCCTGAAGAATACAAAGAGTACACCTCACACTGAGGATCTACCTATAGGATATTATTTATCTTCTTTTTTTTTATTCCTATTTTTCAATTCTCTTTGTCTCTCAGTTTCAAATGAATATTTTTAAATTATAAGTAATGTTTTTATTTATCACAAAATGGACATATTTTTGTATTTTTATTAATTAAAAACATCATTATAGTTCGGAAAATCTAGGATGAACCGTATGACAGCTCACAAATTTGCCCCAATACAACCTTGTAACGATGTTCAGTAATTTTAATTCTTTTATCAACTTTAATATAAGCCTCGATTCTAATAAATAGCAAGTTATTTAGGTAAATACATTACATAAAACTAACAATAATGACAAATTAATACATCTTGTCCCAAATTAGCAAAAATGTGGCAGTTTGTTAAAATCAAATAATATTTGGTGACGTTTGTCGAAAGTCACTACGTTAGTCTGCATTGGCTAAGGATGGGGTATTCGATAATTGGATTTTCAAAAATCGATTTCGAAAATCGATTTTAATTAAATGTTCGTAATTAGTATTAATTCATAGTGGATCTTGACCTATTTAAAGATACATAAAAATCATACAATACATTAGAAAGTCAGTATAATGAAAATTAGGAATTAAAACGTCAGTTTAGAGAAGAACAATTGTTCGAATTGTAAAAAAAACTATTCGATTTGTAAAAAAAAACGATTTTACCCTATCCCTTTGTGACAAACGTCGCACGGTTCATCCTAGACTTTCCGAAGTATAGTATAGAACTCACTCCAATCTCCTTAGGAACAAAATAACTTATTTGCAGTGTGATAATAATGTTGTCAGAGTCAGAATGTCTTAAATGCACTAAAATCAAAAAGACTGAATATTTTTTTAAACAAACTTATTCAATATATAAACACTAACTTTGTTATCAAACTGTATAAATTTCACAATTGTTCTATTAAAATAAAAAAATCTGAGAGAATAAGTATTTGTAAAATATTAATTTGCTTCTCCTGCAAAACGGAGTTATTGCACTTAAGATCTTATGGCTCTCAGGCTAAGGCCACACCAAAGTGCTTCGCTAGGTGCTACGTGACTAGGTGACTTCATGCTTGGCCTCACCAAAGTGTTTCGCACAAATTTATTAGGCATTTGGTAGCGGTTGAGTCAACAAACGATGCCACTCTCAAAACTAACCAATTTCATTTCGACTTACCATCTTTATCATACTTCCTGTGCAACTTCATTCCAAAGTGATTTTATTACAGGTACATTTTTGTATAATTTGCTCGATGGGTTCCATAAAGGCTCCCTTTTATACACAGCTGTTATTAAAACTTCCGCCATCTTGTTAAAGCACTCGCAGCGTAGCTCTAAGCACCAAGCGAGGCTTCTACCTGTGTGGCCGAGGCCTCAGGTACAGAAATATATTGGAGCAAAGGCTGATTTGACCAAGTGAATGATATTTTGATAGAAGAAAAGACAAGGAGCAGGAGAGAAACAATGGGTCTGCGAGAGGCACAGCAGTCTTAGGCACATTCCGCATTGGGGTGTAGAACTATAGTTCGGAAATTCTAGGATGAGTCCTGTGACAGCTCACAAATTTACCCCAATACAACCTTATGTAATGTATTTACCTAAATAACTTGCTATTTATTAGAATTGAGGCTTATATTAAAGTTTATAAAATAATTAAAGTTACTGAACATCGTTACAAGGTTGTATTTGGGAAAATTTGTGAGCTGTCACGGGACTCATCCTAGAATTTCCGAACTATAGAGCTTCCTTAAAATTGAGAGTTTCGAATTCCAATTACTATTGAAGAATCAGAATCATATGTTACTTGTCTGGAACTTCTTAATATAATATAATCATGAATGAAACCTTATGTTGATGTTCCGAATATTTTCAATTCTTGTTTCAATTTCAGTGGCTTCAGCCGAATCTAACTTTAGCATATTTAAATTAAGAACTAATTTAGATCAATAATGCAATATGAACGGGTTTAGATATTTCATAAATGGAATACTCAATTACGAAAATTATTGAGAAAATTTATAAAATTATTGAGACATTTACAAATTTAAAAGCTAGTAATGTGAATTTATGTATGTTGTTTGTTACTATAAGATGGTACCAATACTATGAAATATATTTTAGTCCTTTTGTATTATCAAAATCTAAGTAACCTAGCACTGTTGAATTTTATAAGTATTGTGTATTCATTTGATATTTATAAGTATTGTGTATACCAGGGGTCGGCAAACCGCGGCTCTTTTCATAGGCATATGCGACTCTTCAACTCCAGCTTCACCTCCACTCCGCAGCCTTATCAGAAGAGCATGAACACGGCCGCCGACCGAACACAAATGGCACAATCGCAATGCATATTCTCTACCTGCGTGTTCACACCAAAACTGCTAAAATGTCTTCGAATGTAACAGAGTAGTAAGTCGAAGACATTAAGCTGTCGGACATAGCAAAGTTTTCGAAAGGGATACGAGGTTAACGTTCTAACTAGTAAACTTTACAGAGTCCAAAAAGTGTTTAATTATTTAGGTTTTCTTGTTTTATAAGTAGTGCACTGAACTACTGAAGCTTATAACTCCCATATATTATATTTTGCTAAGTAGCTTACGATTGTGTGGTGAATTTGAGTTTTAAATAAAAAAATTGATTTTATCTCGTTTTTTTTGTCATTAAAATGTACATAGCTACAGTGAAAATTTATTTTGCGGCTCTATGAAAATTTTGATATTCTGTTTACTTAATATTTGGCTCTTCTCACTAGAAAGTCTGCCGACCCCTGGTGTATACATTTGTCCATACTTATCTTATTACATGTTTAAATCGCTATAAAATATATAAGTTTTATATTATATAAGGGACATATTTAATTTCTGGCCCAGAAACTAAAATATCTAGTTACGCCTCTGAATCAAATAAACAAAAAAAATTGTGTGGATGCACTTCATTATTTCATTTTTTTAAATAATTTTAAAATATTTAACACACTCTTTCTTTAATAAAATATTTACAATAACCAAAAAAACTTTGCACTGATAAACGATGAAAATAAAATATTATTCCTACAAGTGTAATTCAAGTCTACAATCTTCTTTTTTGCCAAAAAAAATCTAAGTAGCTGAAGTTTGCTTGCAGTAAATGCTAATTTCTATATATTAATATATTATTTTTTTATTTTCAAAGGCCAGTTTCATGAATGATTGAAGTAAGTACCACGGATTTAAAAAACGTTTATAGCCATTTAATGTTAGTTCGGTTTGGCATCACACGATGCCGCTAGTGCGCCCACATGCTTCAGGATGTCAAAACCGAATGTTTAGTTTTTTTTTGTATGAGATAATACCAACTAGGAGGAGTATACATTTTGATCGTACTGCGCACATTAATTTTCCACGCATCTGTATAAGCATTCACCCTACAAATGAATGTACCTTTTTGATGAGCTTGACTTTAAAAAGCAATTGCCGCCCTATCATCTTTGGACTTTTTTATATATTGTCTTTGACGCTTGACAGGACTTCCGAATGATTGTAACATATTTCAAAAATACTGCGCTGTCAAACATTTGTTAAGTTTGGAAAGTTTTCGGTGTGCTAAAAAAAAATACGATTCGCTCAAATGTCTCCATTTTTTTCTAATTTATTATTCGAATAACTATGATATTTATATTTAATCTTTCGTTTTGTTTTATATTAAGATGACAAATTATTTCACAAAAAAATTTCAAATTTAAATGTTTATGAACGGTATTAAGCGATAAATAATGTATTTGGCGAAAAAAAAATGAGACTTGTAGTTAAATCATATTTGAAATCGAATTGTTTACTTATGGGTAAATACTGTAAGTGTGATATATGGGTGAATAGTGTAAGTGCGATATATGAGTGAATAATGTATAATAAATGCGATATATGGGTGAGTAATGTAAATGCGATATACGGGTGAGTAATACGAGTATAAATGCGATATATGAGTGAATAATGTAAATGCAATATATGAGTGAATAATGTATGTGCGATATACTCGTATATATAGGTGAATAATATAAAAACAATAAATGGGTGAATAATGTAAATGCGATATATGGGTGAGTAATGTAAATGCGATATATGGGTGAATAATGTAAATGCGATAGATGGGTGAATAATGTAAATGCGATATGTTGTTGAATAATGTAAATGCGATATATGGGTGAGTAATGTAAATGCGATATATGGGTGAATAATGTAAATGCGATAGATGGGTGAATAATGTAAATGCGATATGTTGTTGAATAATGTAAATACGATATATGGGTAAGTAATAAAATATTGCAGGAAGCTGAGGAATTCTGTTGTTTGGGTAGTAGTTTCTCAGTTGATAGAAGAGTTAAGAGGGATATCGAAAGGCGTGCAGCGATAGCAAACAAAGTTAATGGGGCACTAAAACATGTATATTTGAACCTGGCAGTATCAAAATCTACTAAGATGATAGTCATAATAGTAGTTTGGTGCCAATTCGATGTATACGAGTGAAACGAAGACCGTGAAAATGACTGATGCATTTAGAAGAATACATGAGGTGACAATGTTTGGCAGAATATGGATTGAAGTGATTAAGGATGAATATGAACTTAATGCTGATGTGATGAGTTAGATGAAGAAGAACATGCTGAGATGAACGAATGGATGAAAAAAGAAAATGAAACAGTTGTAGAAGAAGCGAAAGAAATAAAGTATGGCATTCTCTCTACTTACCTCAACAAGGAAACAGTATGTTGTGAATTTTTGTGTGATGGAAGGTGAAAGTTTATTTCATTAAAGAAGTTTTTCATTTTTTCATTTCCTTAATATCCCATAAAAAATGGGTATAGGTTTTATTGCCATCTGTTAACAAAAACATAACTAAATATGTAATCTGCCGCCCTCTCTCAACAGCATCAAAATAAAATTTAAATCTTGCGGGTGTTTACTGCGCACTCAATTTTCGACGCGTCTTTCTAAGCATTTTGATTGACTCCGCCATCTTGGATTTGTCTCAGTGGGCGTAGTTAGTCGTTAGTCTGTATATAATCTCTGGGTTGTTAGTGTATCGCAGTGTCGGTTTGTGCTTGACGGCTTTGTTTACCAAAACAGTGGGAAAGTTATTTAAGTGAATGAAAACAGAATTGAAAGTTATTAATTCATATAACCGTCGATTATTTTTGTGTATTCCGCGTTTTTATAATAATTAACCGCGTCAGTAAATAACAAGTGGCAGTATGAAAGTATCGCGCCGCGAATCGTGATATTACATCAAACAGGTGGCTTTTTATTTAAGGTGGTGTTTGTCTTCGAGTGTCAGTGATGTGGTGGTTAGCGATTTTGGTCATCAGTCTGTCGGTGAGGAACGGATACAGCATCCGCGAGAGCTCCGGTAACACCCGGGTTTCGGTGGTGAGCGGCGATGCCAGCCTGCCGCACCACGGCCGCTGCGAGCCCATCACCATTCCGCTGTGCATGGGCCTGCAGTACAACCAGACCATGATGCCTAACCTGCTGCAGCACGCCAAGCAGGATGAGGCGGGTAGGGATTTCCACCAGTTCGCGCCGCTTGTGAAAGTACGCTGCTCTCCGGATCTGCAGTTCTTCCTGTGTTCGCTGTACGCTCCTGTTTGCACCATCCTGGACCAGCCATTACCACCGTGCCGCGCGCTCTGCAACTCGGCACGTAGCGGTTGCGAGGGGCTCATGACCGACTACGGATTCCCTTGGCCGGAGAACCTCAACTGCTCCCGTTTCCCGGAGCATGGGGAAACGTTGTGCGTCGGTAAAAATACATCGGAAACCGAACGTGAAGCGGAAAGAGCTAATGAGCGGGGTGCTCGTCACCCCCCTGTGGTATTCCGAGGGGGTGCCGGCCCCGGAACACCGCCTGTAGGTGCACGCGACTTCGGGTTTGTGTGCCCTATGCAACTGAGCGTGCCTAAAGGATTCGACTACGCTCTGAAGGTAGGAGACAAGGTAGAACCGGATTGCGGAGCACCTTGTGACGCTATGTTCTTCAGCGAAGGACAACGGCGATTCTCCCGTGTGTGGGTCGGTGTGTGGGGAGCCGTCTGCGCCACCAGCTGCTTGTTCACCGTGCTGACGTTCCTCATCGACACGGAGCGCTTCCGCTATCCGGAGCGGCCCATCATATTCCTATCCGTGTGCTACCTGATGGTGGCACTCGCTTACGCGGCGGGATGGGCAGCGGGAGACGCCGTGTCGTGCCGAGAGCCTTTCCCCGCGCCGCTGCCCGGAGACCGGCAGAGCTTACCGTCCATCATCACGCAGGGTACCAAGCATGAGCCGTGCACCGTGCTGTTCATGGTGTTGTACTTCTTTAGCATGGCGTCAAGTATCTGGTGGGTGGTGTTAACGCTGACGTGGTTCCTGGCAGCAGGGCTCAAGTGGGGCCACGAGGCTATCGAAGCCAACTCGCAATACTTCCACCTGGCTGCTTGGGCCGTGCCCGCCATCAAGACTATCATTATTCTCGCCATGGGCAAAGTTGACGGTGAGTTTCGTTATCCATTTCATATTTCAATTATCTCCGTCTACATGAGATGATGCAAAGTTATTCTAATTGTTATACATATAGCTGAAAGACGATATTTTCTTTGATACCTCAGTCTATTACAAAATGGACCGTCTTTCCTTATGGCTCTATCCTCCAAGGTGTTTTCTATGTATGTTGGGATACTGATACTACCTTCTTAGCGTGAGGAGGGATGTGGAGGTCTCATATCTTTGACTTGCTGACGGAAACAACATCTGATCCTAACATACTATGTTGGAAAATATACTCGTATAATATAATGTTCCTGGCAAGTATTCGAGATACAGAAATGTTGATATATTTTAGACAGACAATAACTTTCCAAGTGCTGTCTCTTTTGAACAGGTTCACGGATATTGACATCTTCAACATCTCAGAAAATATTTTCAAATAAAGGAATTCTTTTGAGGCTTCCTTAGAAATGAGAGTTAATTCGGCAAATTCGGCTTAACTATTATTTATTAATTGGTTTTTCTTGTTACTGTGTATAATTATCTTTAAGCTTTATATGTAACTATTGGATTTTACCTCTATATACATACATACAATCATGCGGTCTCCCTATCGGGGTAGACAGAAGGGAGAGAGCGCCAGACTTTCCTGTCGCGACTTACATATTTCGCCTCTGCTACATCCATACATATATTTCTCATAAAGCTCCTGCGATTCCTCTGACTTTAAGTTTCCTTCTTTCAAAATATGGTTCACTTGATCCAAACATATGATACTTTTCTAGTTATTCCTCTACCACGCATTCCACTCACATTTGCACTATATATTTGTTTTGTTAATTTTTCTTCATTCATTCGTTCCGTGTAACCAAACCATCCCGGACTGGCAGTTAACCTATAAATGTAAGCTTTATAAATAAATAAAAACCTGGCGCAACTTCCTCTAGAAATTCGACTAACGCGGACCAATATACTTGACTTGCACAATGAAACAAAAATACATTATGTTCCCTGTGTATTTATTTTACATTCTATACAAGTTTGACTCAATAACGTCAAATAACAGAAAAAATCAATTATTAAGTCTAAATATAGCATAATGACAACAACAACAACCCACCTTATGCTTCCCTGTGAAGTTACTCTGTTATAACATACATACAAAGTTTACTAAGGAGTTAGTTATAATTTAGTTTTTAATCCTAAATGTATCCACTAAGGTGTGGAATATATCGAAATCAGAAAATTCATTCAACAAGGTCATTCCGTGTGATATTATTAACAGCTTAGTACATGAATACAGCACCGAAAACAATAAATAAACGATGATGTAAATAATTACTCAATACATTAAATAAAACTTGTGAATCAACAAATGGTTCGCTATTATTCCCGTTAACAATTTTTATAAATATGTCATAAATAGGTGCGTAGATCTCTTAAGAAGTATCCAAGGATACCCATTTAAAACATGTCTATATAATTATTAAATAATTTTAAAACAATGACTGTAATTTATTATTACTACTGCTTTTTGTATCTTCATGTTAGTTTAAGATAAAGTTTTATATTATTTGTCAATAATTTTAAGTACTTGTATTAACCTGTCACATGTTCATTTGTATATAAAGACACTGTTGTGTCGTTAATTAAATAAATAAATAAAACCATGGGTAAAATTCATCATCTTTGTAACCAAGTTGCTTCATTGCTCTATAATCTATTATATATCACCCCTCCATAAATTCCATTGGTCTTGACTTAACCCATCATTCGCTAGAGTAGGGGTTGAGGGTGAACGTACCAAGAATGGTAGAGATTTGATATATGTCTGTGGCTCTTTTCATAAATGCATATAAACAAAATTTCAAAAAATTAGTAATACCAACATAAATATGTATTTTATACAAATAAGAAGTCATGACTATGTACGAGTACGCTTAAGGAGGTATTCTACTCTAGAAATATGAAAAGATCGTTTTTTTTTGTATATTCTTAAATTTTAGACCTTTAAGAATATGTTTTCAAAAGAAATTTTTAAAATTCTCAATATTTACGAAGTTATAGCTATAAATGAGGCAGCAATTACGCCGCACCGGAATGACTCGGACAATAATCTCAAAACTTTAAACGCGTTTTTCTCGAAATTACTTTTTTCAATCTGGTCGACATAAAATCTCAAATTCTATCCAACCGATTGCCTTTTATATTTGGTATGAAACTTTGATAAATGTTTTTATATCGTCCCTACCTTGGAAAATTCAAAATTATTTTTTACTTTTTTAAAAAAAATTTAAAAATGGGTAAAAAATATTTTTTTCCAGACAGCCGCCATTTTACTATTTTTTTCTCTTTGGTATAAACTATGACGACATTATTTACTATCGAGAAACTGTATATGATTTTTGTTTTGGATTTACAAAAGGGTTCCAATCATGTCGACCAGCTCACAACAGCTGATATCTTGAATTTTCAATTGTTTTTTTTTTTTTTTCAAAAAAAAAAAATGGACAATACATTATCAAATCATCAATAAACAAACTGTAAAAAATTTATACGAAAAATATATATTTTTTTTTATTTAGTCCGAAAAAATGCCCGAAATTCACGCCTCTAGAGTCGAATACCCCTTTAATTAAGTTGTCACATATTTTTATTTCATTTCTAAAAAAAACACATTGACAAATACATACATACCATCACTCCGTTTCCCTATCGGGGCAGGCAGATAAAAACGCTAGAGCTTCCTATCTCGACATATATCCTTAGCCTCCTACACACCCATAAACTTTTGCATACAACTTTACGATATCTTTGACTTTTTCCTTCTTTCAAAATATAATTCACTTGATTCAACCACACTTTCCTTGGTCTACCTCTCAAACGCCTTTCACTCACATTTGCAATGTATACCATATATAGTACGAGTATGTATATATTTTTTTTTGTTAGTCTTTTTTCATTAATTCGTTCCACAACCGTTCGTTGCCCAAACCATGTCAACGTGTTCTTCCTCATTTTACTCAACACACTGATGTGTTGAGTAAGTTCACATTCATCCCTAATAACTTCATTCCATTGTTTATCATACTTTGTCACCATATCTATTCTTCTCGGTGCACGCATTTCTATAGTATTTATTCGACACCTATCATACTATTTCCACAGCAACGTTTCACTCCCATACATCAAAGTTGGTACGAAAACACTGTTGTGAACCATAATCTTAGCAGATTTTAATATGGTTCGGTTCGAGTATATATGTTTTATTTATTTAACACTTCGTTAAAAATACAATCTGGCGGATTTATTGCAAGGCGATAATCTCTTCCAACCAACCAAACAATTTATTTTTTAAAGAATAGATATGACCAAAGTCATACGTATCCTTAATACCCTCGAACACTAGGCGGAAAAAGAGCCTGTGTCGTTAGAGGGGATTAGCACAGCGCGGTGTTTGAACTGACGATCTTCCACACTGAAGTCCAGCGCGTTACCACGTGGCCATGTGCCTCAAATTTAATAGACTAAGCTACATGGTCAAATTTAATCGACTCAAAAGTGAATATACTAAGTTACATTGGTCGCAAAAAATATTCTAAAGATTATTCATATTCATGAAATTTATGGACATAAATATATCAAATTAAAAGTGAAATATCATCAATCAAAGGGAAAGGAAAGGATGGTGGAAAGGAAACAAAAATCAGGACTGATACACGTTATATTACTGACTAGCAATTTAGACATTTTTCAGTCGCTTTTTAAAGCATACCAATGACAGATCGAGTCTAACATTGGTTTAAAGCATGCCAATGACAGATCGAGTCTAACATTGGTTTAAAGCATGCCAAGGACAGATCGAGTCTAACATTGGTTTAAAGCATGCCAATGACAGATCGAGTCTAACATTGGTTTAAAGCATGCCAAGGACAGATCGAGTCTAACATTGGTTTAAAGCATGCCAATGACAGATCGAGTCTAACATTGGTTTAAAGCATGCCAAGGACAGATCGAGTCTAACATTGGTTTAAAGCATGCCAATGACAGATCGAGTCTAACATTGGTTTAAAGCATGCCAAGGACAGATCGAGTCTAACATTGGTTTAAAGCATGCCAAGGACAGATCGAGTCTAATATTGGTTTAAAGCATGCCAATGACAGATCGAGTCTAACATTGGTTTAAATCATGCCAATGACAGAACGAATCTAACATTGGTTTAAACTTTAAAGCATGCCAATGACAGATCGAGTCTAACATTGGTTTAAATCATGCCAATGACAGAACGAATCTAACATTGGTTTAAACTTTAAAGCATGCCAATGACAGATCGAGTCTAACATTGGTTTAAATCATGCCAATGACAGATCGAGTCTAATATTGGTTTAAAGCATGCCAAGGACAGATCGAGTCGAACATTGGTTTGTAACTGTTTTAATGCCTCATTGACTTATCACTACATATTCGGTTTCCCGCATAACTATTCCTTCGTCGAACTTAACACTCAAGTATATTAGATTATTCCGCCAATTACAATTTATCTTGGACTCACCAGTCTAGACCATGTTGTTGAAAATCATTTTGGCGACCGCTCGTCTCTGCCGTCTCCGACCGTTCGGTTATTTTGGGTGACGGGTGTACGTACGCATTCAGCAATTCTTTACGAAATGAAAAGATACCAGACGGCACACGTCCGTCCACAGGACGAACACTTCAATGTATAATATACTTGAGAAAATGTAGGATGGTTCCTGTGATATTTTAAATGTCATGTCTCAAAGGGATGGGGTAAAATCGTTTTTTTTTGTTACAAATCGAATAGTTTTTTATAAATCGATTTTTTTTCTCTAAACTGACGTTTTAATTCATAATTTTCATTATACTTACTTTCTAATGTATTCTATGATTTGTATATATCTTTAAATAGGCCACGATCCACTATGAATTAATACTAATTACGAACATTTAATTTTAGGTATAATAAAATCGAAAATCCAATTATCGTATACCCCATTCCTAGCCAATGCAGACTAACGTAGTGACTTTTGACAAATATCACCAAATATTATTTGATTTTAACAAACTACCACATTTTTGCTAATTTGTAACAAGATGTATTAATTTGTCATTATTGTTAGTTTTATGTAATGTATTTACCTAAATAACTTGCTAACATATTTATTAGAATCGAGGCTTATATTAAAGTTGATAAAATAATTAAAATTACTGAATGTCGTTACAAGGTTGTATTGGGGCAATTTTGTAAACTGTCACAGGAACCATGTTACAATTTTTCAAGTATAATAAGACTAGCGAGACGCAACACAATCAACTTTTCAAATCATAAAAAAAACAATAAAAGTGATGCCATAAAAAAAAAATTTTTTTTTGAAAGAATGGAAAATGTGAAAGGAAAAGTAACTGCGATATATGGGTGAAAAATGTAAGATTCAAGCTAGTTGAGGAATTCTACTATTTAGGTAGTATTTTCTCTGACGGTGGAAGAGTTAAGAGGGATATCGAAAGGCTTGTTGAGATAGGAAACAAAGTCAATAGGGCACTAAAATATAAATACTCAAAGGATGCGAAAGAGGCGAAATATGTTTGTCGATTAGAAAGTCTGGCGCTCTGTCTACCTCAGCAGAGAAACGGCGTGATGGTATGTGTTTTAAGATACATTGTACCGTTTACTTACTTACTTTGCTCGTAAATAAATAATTTTGTATAAAGGTCCCGTCTAAAAAAAAATGTTTTTGATATATTTTAGAAAAAGCTTAATTTAATAATCTATTTGTAAAAATATCCTAGAAAGTATGCAAAACGGACCCACCGCAAAAACACATATTTTTTATACATTATAAGAAAACATCAATTATGTATTTGTAAAAAAATTTAATGGTTTTTTTTATGATAAAAATACCTATTTTTCGGACCATAAGACGCACCTTTTTGCTTAGAAAAATCGACTTAAAATTAGGGATAATACCTGGCGGTAAGTAATACACATCGGGCTTAAGAAAGAGACTGTCGCTTTGTAGACCGTCGTCTCTGTCGCACGATGCGCTAACAGTCCGTGCGACAAAGACGATGCTCTACAAAGCGGCAGTCTCTTAAGCCCGATGTGTATTACTTACCGCCGGGTACTTATACATCTTATGGTTCGAAGGTATGTGATACGTGGTAAAAAGTATCTGCTGGAAATATTTTTTACTACGAAAAATAAATATTATACACGCATTTGTTTTTATACCTATGGCATGTATTTAATTTATTTTTTATTCACTCATTTTGCTTTTTAGTTGCTTATACCTATTGAACTTCTCCATATTAACTTGACAGTTCATTTAGAACGCAAAACAAATACAGACGTCCGACACCACCGATAACTCGGCGTCAACTGGTGACTTACTTTTTGAAGAGAGTGACAATAGTTCCGAAAGTGACGGTGACAAGACGAATGACATTGCCGAGACGAGTGAAGATGAACTGAATCTTCTCCCTGGCTCCATCCCAACTCATTGTCTGCGAAGACTGTTGGGGTCAGCTCTCCTCGTCATCAGGTTGTATGCTCTTCTGTCCCGGACTACGTCCCCCAGGCCGTGCCTCTGCATCAGGTTATATTTTTGCACCACCCATGAATTCTTTTGTCTTCCTCTGGTTGTTATTCGAGGAAGATCCATGGAGATTGCCTGGTTCACAATGTGATCGGGTGCTCTGCGTCCAACGTGCCAATACCATCTCAATCGCCTCTCCTCCATCTTGCTGTTGTTGTCTGTAACACCTAGGCTTCCACGAATGCGTGAACTTTTTATTTTGTATCTTAGGGACACACCAGCTGACCATCTTAGCATGCGCATTTCAGCAGTTTCTAGTTGCCTAGAGTAAGAGTTATACATCGTCCAGCATTCGGAGCCATAGAGGAGTGTGGGTCTGACAATCGTTTGGTATACTTTTCCTTTTAACTTTACTGGCATTTTCGGATCACGTAGAACTCCCGTCATTGATCTAAACTTCATCCATCCCACACTAATTCTATGTGTTACATCTGCTGCACGTCCTCCATCGCTATGGATGAGTGACCCAAGATACTTAAAGGAGTCACAATTTGGTAATGTTTCTCCATCCATTTGCATTACGGGAGTGACAGCATTTGTGTTCTCGAATGGTAGGTACAGATACAGATACTCTGAAGATGAACTGAATGCTGCTGATGAAAGCTACGGCAATAATAATTAAAAAAATCTAATTTTTTTGGGTTGAATAAAATATTATTCTCAAAATTATCTCATAAATTTGGGATACGTTTTATCGTCCTAAAAATACTCGTACCTTACGCATTCATTTTTTTAAATTTCATGCAAGCGCATACAAAACGGTTAAGTATTTCCTCAATTACCTCAGTTTTGATGCAGTTCTCTTTTCATTATTACATCAATTTATTTTTAAATTTTTTTTATATTTGAAATAAACTATAAATATGTTTTTTTGTGAGTTGTGGCCTTTTGGCCAAAATCAATTCTGAAAGGTTATTTATTTTAATTTTATTTCTTTTTTATTTGTGTATTAATCTTTCTTTGTGCATAATACAGCCTGGATGATTTTAGCCACGAGGCAATCTCTTCCAATCAACGAAAAATGTGTTTAAAATGGTCTTAGAAGTGAAAATTAGACGAACTATTTTTATTGTAATTTATTTTATCAAACACTGTTTATTCAACTTTTTTGTAACGGTATAACCATACCGGTTTCAAGGCTTTCACCACATCTTCAGGGGAGCACAAACAAGAGTATTGTAGGGTTGAAACCGGTAGGGTTATACCGTTACAAAAAAGTGGAATAAACAGTGTTTGATAAAATAAATTACAATGTCTTTAAACCTCCACAACGTTAATGCCTTAACTATAAACAAAGAACTATTTTTAATAAATTTGGATACCAACGGAAATTGTACATTTAACCCTCGAGTCGGACAGACATTACTAACTAGGTCACAAAAGTCGTTCATTACACATTAATCAACAAAAATAACGAATCAACGGTGCTTTCTGATTTTTTTTATGTAAATTATTTATTCTGGCGCAAGAGAAATGACTTTTTCCCATATTTTTTAAACACTCCGCAAAGGAGGATAATATATTCGTTTTGAATCCCCTCAACGCAAGATGTCGTCCTATTTTCTTGTTTCTTTTACATCACAGAAGCATGTTCCTCATCACACATCAATTTCCCCTCACAGCGCAATGTATTCCCCCTTTTTTCCACCCAGTCTCCCTCATCTCGTATCAATAGCATCTCATTCCATTTCTCAAACGACGGCTGCAAACGATTCTTCGCTTCGACTGTAAAAATAAAGATAGCGGAAAAAACTTTGATGACTTGTTTTTACTAAATAACACAAAATGTTATGTTTGTTTATTCATACAAAAATAGTTCATTTAGGAATCGTCCGAGATATTCATGTGGGTTTTGTGTACATTTTAAACGACTACAGTTGGGATATAAAGAACGAATTCTACGAAATTTGTACAATTATTTAATTCAGAATCTCCCAACATTTTTTTGGGCTAACGTCCCCTTGAAAGTAATTACAAAAATCCAATAGTATAACGTTAAATGAAAATAGTTTTTATAATAATATTAAGAAAACGGAATGTCTCCATTTTATTTTTGGAATCTGTGTCTGAGGATGTGCCTTTGGAGAAAAGTAGAATTTTAAAATCGATTTCTTATCCATCTAATAATTGGATTGGTTGTTCTATATCAATCCAATAGGACGGGGTATCACGATTAAGTTTTGACGTTGCTGGTCCTGTAGTGTGGAATTGTCTGCCATATGGGTGGCGTGTGCAGCTTTGGAAAGCATTTAACCTTTCCCTTCCCGTGCTAAAAAAATCCTCCCGTTCCTGTGTTGTGTATTCAAAACACATGTAAAAATGAGCGATTTAAAATCGGAAAAATAATAATATTCATAGGCCATCGCTTAAATTGAAGTCAAAAGTGATAATAATTGAAATTTAATCGCTAAAAACATGAAAAAAAAAACATCGGCCAATGTTCACAAAACGGGCAAAGCGACCACCTCTACCGAAACCCGCCGACCTACTAAACGAGAGAAGCGAGCGAACTGAGATTCTATTCTTGCGTTCCCATATACTGAAGTAGAGTGAGACGTGAATAGCGTCGCTTCTTCACCCATAGCGGTTTTTTTAGAATGAATATACCTACGTCACACACTGGCACACGTTTGATTGTATTGGTGAATTTATTCCCGATTTTCACAAAATATCTCTGATGTGACCGATAAGTGCTAATTATTAATTATATTTTTTTTTTCATTCAATGCATAAATGTATTACGGAGGAATATCTAAAATCTGAACCCAGTATTTATTATATTTATAGAGGTATTAAAGTTTTCAGAAGCAATGTGTACTAGTTACACAGAACAGGACAGGAAATAAAGACAATCGTTTTTGGAAGGAATCAGCAACATTCAGTAATGGGTTCGAATCCTGAGCTAAAGCGCTCTTGAGGCAATTTGCTCTCTGAAGGGCGCTACATGTGTTGTCATTTTATTATTATTATAAAATGACAATTTATATATCGCAGTTTAGAGAACAAACTCTTTGCGAGGGCGCTTTATTCGGGATCCCAACTCACGATTATTGACAGGTCAAAAATATTACAAAATAAATACTTAAGTTGAGTGTAAAAATAGGAAAGGTAGTGGCTACATCCATTAGATAAGGTACTTCTCCGCATCTTGATATGTTCAGAAACATATATTTGGTAAGAAAACCGCAGAAAACTTACCTAAGAAAGACTAACTAAAAAAAAGCTTTGTAGATCTTCTGATTTGTGATAGTAACACATTCGGCTTTAGGTGTAGTGTATGTTGTATAGTGTTCATATACAATCATAAATTTTTATAAGACTTCCCAAAAAGGGTTGTCTTCAAGCACTTCTTGAAGTTGCACCCATATCTCTAACACTAGAAGGTATGGTAGACTATTTCACGCCACACGACCATCAACAGCAAAAGCTCTATCATAATACCCTGCCCTATTCGATCGATTCAAAACGATCAATTTATTGGGTGAAGACAAAATCGATATCAAAGTTCTACTCGCTAAGGGGCATCTCAAAATACGAGTATGTATAAGTTTAATGTAAGGATATGACTTGTTTGCATCATGGGGAAAGTAAAAAAACGTCTTTTACATACATACATAATACCATCACATCAATTTCATGTCAGGGTAGGCAGAGAAAGCAGAGCGCCAGACTTTGTTATCTTTACCCACATCCTTAGTATCTTCTATGTCGTTGTTTATAATTAAGGCATTAACGTTGTGGAGGTTTAAAGACATTATAATTTATTTTTATCAAACACTGTTTATTCCACTTTTTTGTGACGGTATAACCCTACCGGTTTCAAGGCTTTCACCTCATCTTCAGGGGAGCACAAACAATACTAAATGCCGTTCGAACTGGCACCGATATACACGCTTCAACGGTTGGAGACTGAGGGGTGAGGGAGGCATGGGACGATTTCGGCCAAGAGCGGAGAGATTTTTTGGGATATAACTGTTCTCGGGATATAACTCTTTTTGGGATATAACTCCCTCACCCCTCAGCCTCCAACCGTTGAAGCGTGTATATCGGTACCAGTTTGAACGGCATTTAGTCTTGTTTGTGCTCCCCTGAAGATGAGGTGAAAGCCTGGAAACCGGTAGGGTTATACCGTCACAAACAAGTGGAATAAACAGTGTTTGATAAAAAATAAATTACAATATTCTATATCCATACAACTTCTACGTTTCGTTCTTTCAAAATATTATTATTTCTGTGATTCAAACATACTTTCCTTGGTCTTCCTCTCGCACATCTTCCACTCACATTTGCACTATATATTTGTTTTATTAGTCTAAATCTAATCTCAAACGTGTTAAATAACAGTGTGATGGCATGGCACTTGGGGTAAATTTAAACGCATAATAAATGTATCATTTTAATTGAGCGGAACTCTATTATCTCTGCCAACTTCACAATAAGGACGTAACCTAAATATTATGATGACAAATGCCCAATTTTACACGGTGAAGTCTACATACTGCCAAGGTTACTTGAAACTCTATAGGCAGGTGGTCGATCCAAGATTCAATAAATATTATTTACATCCATTTAGCAGGTAAACTGTGCGCCAAAACAGGAAGCAAGTGCACGTGTTGACTCGGTCGTGTAGCATCACTTCGATGAATTTTTAATCGACAGGTGTGAGCGCTTTTCAGCCACACTGGTGCATAATAGTGCCACGACAGCTGTTATATGAGTATGATCGAGAATTCAAGGCAAATTCAACCTAATCAAACTATGTATTTAACCGTACTCTTTTTCTGTGTTAGGTGTGTCGTCTCTCGTTAGATGTGTTAGGTGTGTCGTCACCGGAGAAGGAGTCCCTTAGTTAGGTGTGTCGTCTCTCGTTAGATGTGTTAGGTGTGTCGTCACCGGAGAAGGAGTCCCTTAGTTAGGTGTGTCGTCTCTCGTTAGATGTGTTAGGTGTATCGTCACCGGAGAAGGAGTCCCTTAGTTAGGTGTGTCGTCTCTCGTTAGATGTGTTAGGTGTGTCGTCACCGGAGAAGGAGTCCCTTAGTTAGGTGTGTCGTCTCTCGTTAGATGTGTTAGGTGTATCGTCACCGGAGAAGGAGTCCCTTAGTTAGGTGTGTCGTCTCTCGTTAGATGTGTTAGGTGTGTCGTCACCGGAGAAGGAGTCCCTTAGTTAGGTGTGTCGTCTCTCGTTAGATGTGTTAGGTGTGTCGTCACCGGAGAAGGAGTCCCTTAGTTAGGTGTGTCGTCTCTCGTTAGATGTGTTAGGTGTGTCGTCTCTCGTTAGATGTGTTAGGTGTGTCGTCACCGGAGAAGGAGTCCCTTAGTTAGGTGTGTCGTCTCTCGTTAGATGTGTTAGGTGTGTCGTCACCGGAGAAGGAGTCCCTTAGTTCGTTCTTCGCCACTCATCATTGCCGGGCCTCGCAGTCGAGGATCCCCTCGCCACTCCAACGTCAGTCCTGAACCGCTCTCCCACGTCGATCGTGCGATCTGTGAGAGAACAACCGCCCGATCCTGGACGCGGACTCCCCCCCGCAAACGCCACAGATATATGGACCCTGTTGAGCCGCCTGGCCATGTTGACGCATGTTCGCAACGTGCAGACTGTTTCTCATACGTCTAGCCACTGAGACGCCATCAGCCCGAAAACATACGACTCTCCACCCCTCACGGTCCCGAGCCACCTGCTCCCAGTCCTCAGGCGCCCCGCACAAAGTAAGCCACTCTCGCAGACTGTCTTTATAGCATTTCCTCTGCCCACCAACTCTTCGCTTGCCCACCACTTCCTCGTACAAGACGCGTTTTGGGTCTTCGCCACTACGTGGCGTCACGCTCCTAAAAAAATGAAGATTTCGATCTTCTAGTGTAGATCGCGCTGGATGAAGACTTCTTATGTTCCCCATAGCAGCTTGAGTGGTAGTGGTATTGACCTGGACTGAACTCCTTTTCACAAACTTTCGTTTCATTTGGAAAAAAACATCATATCATGCAGGAAACAACTAATCTCGGAATAACGATGAACTTGGAATGATCTCCCACATTAGACCGTCCATGATGAGTGCGGTGAAGGCGTTTCTGACTTGTGAACACTTGGCGAAACCCGTATGGGCCTTCCGTTCTGTACGAGCAAATTCGATTATAATGCAGTACTCGTATTTTTCGGCATAGTATGCTTTGCAGTCAGGTGTTGGGTCCGCAAAACTTGACTCTTAATTGTCAAAAGGTGCTGATCGGCTGTCAAAGGTGGGCGCTTTTAGCTATCACCAACAGCGGCGGCTGGTCCCGAAGAGCGCTGGTGTGCTGAGCACCAATGCACCTCGAGACGCTGAGCGAATATGAAATGTCGCTGTCTCACGGTTTACTGTACATCTCATTCTGCCCTATATGAATTTGCGTTTCCGTCCAGTGCGTATTGGAGATCGCTCCGTTAGTATTGGCAAACTTGGCCGGTCAATTTGAAAGGAATATTTAAATTTTTTTTTTAATTTTCACTGAAATAAAAATACTTGTACTATTTGTCAATATTCTTATACATATTTAATCTATACAAATATTTAACATTTTTGGATGTCATGTTTACGAAAATATAATTTAATTATTGCGAATTATTTCTCCGGTTCAGCGTACCAACGCACCTCCAGACCAGCCGCCGCTGATCACTAATACTTATGGGACATGTTCGGCAGAGGCATTCTCGATTTTATCGTTCCGTTAGATCTGGAGGTTCAGCGTTGTGACTATCCTTATCGGTAAAAGTCAACTCACGAGGATAGGTGAGCCTTCACTCCCTACCAAGGATGAATCCTCGCGTGATTTTCAAAGCCTGCCTAGAAGCCCCGTTGTCAATTTCACAACATCAATGGTCGTAATCCTTCGTGGGAAAACAGAAATTCATTTTGTTCCAAGTGTAGTTATCCAAGCTATTGGACTACCAAATTTCTCTAGTCGTGGGAGCGTCAATGGCAAACTGTTAAGTTTCTATCTTGTAACTACCACACCTAACATACTCGTATAGTACTCGTATATGCGAGTAGTGTGACCAGACTGGGACCTTTTTTCTTGGTTTTTGTCGGCAATCGAATCTGAAATCTCTGGGTGGAAGTGTCTTACCAACCAAACAACTACAGCACCAACAAGACCACGAAAGTCGTCACTATGATAGTTTACTGAGGGAAGTTCACCTTGGATTTTGAATTGATTACCTACTTGTAGCGTAGCCAAGGTGTCAGTGAGAACATTGACATTCAAAATATTTTTGAACTTTTCGTTTTAAGTGCTCGCCAATTTTCGCCCACTTGTCATCTTAATGGAGTTTTTCACATGCTGTTTTCTGTTTTGAATCTTGATACATTTAAATATACTTGGCTTGTTTTTTTTAAACCATTTTAATTTTATTTTTGGTCGTCAATAAGAAAAGTCTTATTTTTAACGCAATAGTTAATAGCAAATAGTTAAATAACTTATTTTTCAATACCATATCGACCTCCGTAACCTAGTGGTAAGATTCTTAACTTCCGTCCGGGGGTTTCGGGTTCGATTCCCAATGGAACCCAAAAGAAAAGGCGTACCAGTCTGGTAAAAGAGTTCGTCTGGTAACGATACTCGAACGCGCTGAGCGGTAGTGTTGCCAACACGTTCAATGACGAACCGCGAGCCTATTCTATTGTAGATGGTCTAAACCTCTAAGGCTCTATTGCTGGGTCGAATACAATATTGTCTCCGGTATACACTCTTTAATGTGTCCGAAACACTAATTCGGATGTATATTAAAGGGTACCATATAAAATAAAATACTTCAAATATATTTTAACCTGACTGCCTTATTGCAGTTTGGCAATCTCTTACTACCAACCAGAAATATGTTCTTCAATCCTCTCAATATACTGTACTTTGATTGTACAGTTATTTCTCGGATTCCAACAGTTTAAAAAATAGCATTTTCTTTACCTGGCATATTTTTTGAATATATTAAGAATTGAATCACAAAAGCTTCAATCCTAGAATTACTCTAATATGTGTTTTATTGTATTACAGTTTTTTGTATAACGTAAAACCTGGCGGCTCAGTTGCCATGCGACACTCTCTTCCAAACAATCAGAAAAATGTTAAAGGGGTCTTAAGTGAAAATCAGACTTGAGAACTTAAAAAAAAGATCTTCAACTGTTTCTTTGCAGTTCGTCTTCAGGAGATTTTACATTTAGTTTACTCTCGAAACGGAGCAATATAAATTGTGATTTTATTATAAAATTGAAGTGCCGGAATGTTTCAGTATGTCTGAAACCACAACAGCTTGTTTATCTTCAAAAACGTTGTGTTAATATGTTGTTATTGATAACTAACTCTTCAGCGCCACCAAGAGTTGTGTTGTTATTTCATACTTTCACTTTTAAATAGCCTCTCTTTTATTTTTATTTGTTGCTTAAGTAGACACTTGTCTCTGCTCTTTGCCTTTATCCATTATCGAGTGCCTTGCCACGCTTTTTACGATCAAAGAATATCTTAAGTGCTATCATGTTATCTTTTGAAATGATAAATTTGTCGAGTACGTACTACACAACTCAATGGGAGTTCTCTAGAACTACGAATAAATAACTACTAGATGCGACAAGACATAAAAAAATACATCTAGTGTTTTGAAAGCATTGTATTTATTCAAGTTGATTTGTATTTTTGTGATGTTCATAATTTATTGTTAATGTCAGGGTAGGCAGACATACAAGAGCGCTAGGCTTTCTTATCTTGACTGTTATGGCCTTTTGCAACGAAAATACTTTTAGAATTTCAACTGTGTAATTTTATTTGTATAATCGTTGAATTACATTGAAGTATAATATTAACAGTATTATAGAAGTAATAATAACGATGATGTTAACATCGTAGTGGCTTTAAGAATAATGATTGCTGCCTCTGATATGACGTCCTATTTAAAGCAAAGATAACGTACGCACGACCCTTAGATAATTAAGAAGGAATTTGTCGGGTATGTTATCGTTGCCTTTAAGGTCAAATCGATATCAGACGATTATTTGGAATGTGTCGTTCGCTGTTTACTTCCATTTAGTGATATGAAATCTTTATTGAATTTGGATGGTAAGCAGCTCCTGATAATTCCGAAAGATAATAAATTTAAACATAATACATTGAGTTAAGTTTGACATACACGTGATAACACGAATATTTATTGGATGTAGATAACATAGTACATGATATTGTTAACATTGATAAGTTATAATATTTATTGGATGTAGATAACATAGAACATGATATGGTTAACATTGATAAGCTAAACATTGGTTTGCATGATTACTTATAATATTTATTGGATGTGGATAACAGAGTATATGACAAGATTAACATTGGTAGGGATGCATTATATGACACACACATTCTTAGCCTCTTCTATACCCATACAACTTCTACGATTTTTCTGACTTTCTACGTTTTCTTCTCTCATAATATCATTCAGTTGATCCGATTATATTTTCCTTAGTCCTCCTCTCACACGCTTTCCATTCACAAATATGAGTGGAAGGCGTTCTTCCTTTTTTTAGATCCCACATTTGCCGACATTATAATATACGACGAACGTGTCTACAACTGATGACAGTGACACTCAATTACAACTGGAAAAATCATGCGAAATCAAACTCCTCACACATCATCACTCCAGAAAGGGCAAAAATGTTCATCCCATAATATACCGCACACAATCATAAAAATAAAAACAAAAATATACAGAAATACAAATATAACAAAAAGAAACCCATCCTCAAGAGCCCACACAAATCTTTTCCACACGTCATTCATCCTGAAAGCCCAAGTACTCAAACTTCTGTCGCAATAACAACCACGCTCCGATCGACTGCCTAAACGGTTTAGAGAAACATATTTGACAAGATTATAGTTCACAACAGTCTTTTGGTGTCAATTTTGATGTATAGGAATGAAACGTGAACCTAGAAAAAGATTGATAGGAACCGAATAAATACTGTAGAAATGCGTATTGTATAGTGAGAAGAACTTATGCAGTGACAATGTATGACAGAACACGGAATGAAGCGATAAGGGATAAATGTGAATGTAATGCTGATGTGTTGTGTAAGATGAAGAAGATCACTCTGAGATGGTTTGGGCATGTAAAAGGAATGAATAAAGAAAGCTTAACAAAACAAAGATACGGTGTAATTATGAGTGGGAAGGTCTTCTCCCTGGCTCCATCCCAACTCACTGTCTGCGAAGACTGTTGGGGTCAGCTCTCCTCGTCCTCAGGTTGTATGCTCTTCTGTCCCGGACCACGTCCCCCAGGCCGTGCCTCTGCATCAGGTTATCTTTTTGCACCACCCATGAATTATTTGGTCTTCCTCTGGTTGTTATTCGAGGAAGATCCATGGAGATTGCCTGGTTCACAATGTGATCGGGTGCTCTGCGTCCAACGTGCCCATACCATATCAATCGCCTCTCCTCCATCTTGCTGTTGATGTTTGTAACACCTAGGCTTTCACGAATGTGTGAGCTTTTTATTTTGTATCTTAGGGACACACCAGCTGACCATCTTAGCATGCGCATTTCAATAGTTTCTAGTTGCCTAGAGTAAGAGTTATACATCGTCCAGCATTCGGAGCCAAGGTGAATCAAATGAATTATATTTTGAAAGACGAAAACGTAGATTGTCATAAATCGTAGGAATTGTGTGAGAAGGAAAATGAATGTGGAAGAGGCTAAGGATGTTTTTTGATATATGAAAGTTTCTCTCTCTCTCTCTCCTCTTTGCCTTCCCCGACAGGGAAATAGCGTGAAGTGGCCGTATGTATTTGATAAGAAAACCTCAGTAACTTGTATTTGATAAACATATAATGTGTTTTATAAGAAAACCTAAGTTATTTGAGGTTTTCCTAAATCTTTGAAGATCGCCTGTATGTAATCGTAACTCAGCTTTAGGTGTAGTATAAGGTTCATACGAAAATGTTAAATGCAATATAACTAGTAATCTTAAAGGATCAACCCTGAAAGTATTAAATTTTTTATACCGATAACGAATTACCCGATCTGTATGTAGCCTTAGGATTGTGAAGCTGTTAACATTCCTTAGTCCTAAATCAATGCGTCCCATTTGAATAAAGTCCCCTGCGTTTGATCCTGCCGCCGCCTATTCCTGCATTGTTTTAGGAGCAGACAGATGCGATTGGGCGGAGATTGTATGGCTCAAACAGACCGCCATTCGGGGGTCTCGCCAACTGACTTCGGCACAAACGATTCCGCTTTCGATTTCGGATTGAATGGACCATTAAAACGGGTTAAAGTTATTTCGTCTATGCCGCAAACCAATTCCATCTATATTTATTTTGCGGATTTTTTTTTTATTAAATATTTGTTTGAAACAAGAAGGTGTAGTTTATATCAGGGGTCTCTAAACTACGGCCCGCGGGCCAACACCGGTATCCGGCTCATTATAGTTTATTTTGATTGCATTGTAAAATTTATAATACAATGTAAGTAAATCATACAAAATAATAATCAAATGTTTTTATTTAACGACCAATTAAGAAAAACAATAACTGACATACATACATAATGAAATTGAACATTTTAACTGTAATTAATTATATGAGATTTATCTTAAAAACTTACATAGTGACATACATAGATAATTCACATAATGATATTAAACATTATAATTATGATTAATGAAATTTATGTAGCTGTAACTTTCCACTGACAATTGTTTGCAGTTGTCGATCAAGTTTACTAGTGGAAATTATCAGCAGCGACTTCAAATGCTCATCAGTTAATTTGGATCTGTAATTTTTTTTTGTATATTTCATTTTAGAGATTTTTTTTTCACAAAGATAAGTAGTGCCGAAAGCGGAAAAAAACCATGAGCAAATTTATGCAACTGATCAAACTGTGTGAGTGGAAGACTCTCATAAAATTCCAGCAATTATGACTTTAAAACTACAGTGTGTTGGTATGATGAGCTAGCTAGGTCTTGGCCCTTGGGACTTAGTGGAGGAGTCAGTCTGGCCCTTAGACTAAAAAGTTTGGAGACCCCTGGTTTATATAATACTGGCTGGAAAGCCCGTTCAAGGACGTGTGAAAAGAGTAACTAAATACTTATTAATTATTAAATCGTGAGACGTGGTTATCGAATGTGAGTCCGACATCAAATCTAACGCCCAAATCTTTGAATTCAGAAATTCTGTTTAATGTTTCTCCCTGTATTGTATGCAGGTGGTGGGATACAATATGCAGTGCAGCACACTTCGTATCTGATCATATTCAGAGCACACCACTTATTCTGAAGTAGGGAAACCCCGGACACCTGCGCACTGTTGAGTCGCCCACAAGAATCCTGCCACACTCTGTCCAACGTTACCATCATTTATCGGCGTTCGGCCTGTCGTCGGTTTACTCCCGAGTCTTCCATATTAGTCGACGGAGTGGCAGTAGTTTACTTGTTTCTACAATAACAAGCAGTTTGTCGATTTGCAACATCGTTTCCACTCTTTAATGACATAAGAAACCCCTTATTATATCCTTACACTCAACTTATTCATATTTTTATCTGTCAATAAAAGTGGGTTCGAATCCCGACCGCCCTTGAGGAGAGCTCTCTAAACGGCGCTATATAAACTGTACTTTTATTATTATTATTAAAAAATGATAATACGTAAATTAACTGATGCAAATTCGAGAAAATAACAAGTTGTGCATCATTTAATAGATTGAATCATTTTCAAGAAATCCAAATCTATAGACATCCTCTTTAACCTTTCCTTACCTGTGTTGGGTATCTTCTACACGTTGCTTCTAATAACCATCAATATCTCTATAAATATAATAAATACAAGATTAAGATTTTAGGTATTCCTCCATAATATATTTACGCATTGATTTAAAAAATAATATTAATAATAATCAGAATTTATCGACTACATCGAGGTGTTTTGTAAAGATCGAAAACAAATTCGCATTTAAACGCGGCGAGTGCCTCGTCTTGACGATAGGTGAAAAGTATGCGGGAAGCGCGACACTATATTCGCATCTCACTCTTGCATACTAGACTGAATTGCGAGGAGCTGAATTGTCTCAACGTCGCAAGCAAAGGCGTAAGCGCCGGGGTATGCGACTGACGTTCCGCGCCACTAGTAGCTTCTAGGCTTGCAAATAGGTTAGACGTTCGCCCGTTCCGTGAGCGTTTTTTAATGTTTTCAGCAAATAAATCTCAATTATTATAATTTTTAACTTCAATTATAATTAATTAAGGGGATTATCTATGAACGTTCTTATTTTTCCGATTTAAAATCGCTAATTTTTTATTGCGTACTCACTACCCAACACCGGAGCACGCGTATTATTTTTATCACCGTAAGGGAAGGGTTAACGACTTGGTTATGTGATTCAATTGTTTTCTATTTCATGGAGAAATGAAAGTCGTCGTATTCCGTTTTAATATAAACTAAATCAACAGCTGCATTGCACGTCCGTCAATTAAACCATTTTCCTCGGTTTTATTTACAGTAATAAACCCTTCAACGACCCCTTAGACAATATAAAGCTCCTTAACGACCCCTCCGAGTGCTGCATTAAATCTTCAATAGGAGAAGACCACGTATGCGTTAACATTTCCATATTGTACTGAAAAAGGACGGCCTAAGTACTGAATACTAATTTCTAACCTTAAAATTTCTCGACTTGTATTCAGAGTCGGACCTCATACGCTCCAAAGTTTAAAGTGAAATAACGAAACTACGGAACTCCCTTGTTTGAGGAAGGTACGACAATGTTTTTAAGAATTCTAACTTGAAAAACTAATTTAGTGTTTAGTTGGACTGTTTCGCGAGACAGGTTTGATTTATGCAAAGCCATATCTTTGCCGCGATCAATAAATGTTGCGTTTCTTTTTTGTTCGTCTAACTTTTCCGCTTGTAGATCAATTGTTAAATTTTTAAAGATTAATTAGTTGAAACTTTAAAATGTCTAAAATTTAGATTTAAAAAAAAAAGTTTTATTATATTGACTTATAATTGCATAATGATTTGAATTTGGTGACACACATCATGCTAGTTTAGGTGGATTGCCTATTAAAAAATTGTTGCACTATGAATTCGGGTCATAATGTCTTTTAGAATATCTATTTTTTTTTATTTGAAAGCTTTTTACATTCAGTTTTTAAAGTCCAGTTTTTTTTCGAATTAAAACTGTTCAAAATCGCGTCGTTTCATCACTTCCATGCCTTGTCCGTATTCAGGTAGACAGAGATCAGATATCCACTTCAATCTATCATGATATATTCCTTGATGAAGAACTTACGGTTTTATTGTGATTGTATGTCTTTGTTCAGAACTGCTGCATCAAAGGTCAAGTTAGTCATGATGATCGCCGACCTTCGAAGAGGAGAGGAACATCAAAGAAGAAGATGAAGTAGGTGTCCTTCAACATATTCTTTTTGATTATGCTGACGTCTTGAAAAGCGTAGCCGCGAGACAACATTGTCTTCGGCCCCTTTAATCGAACCTTCGTGCTTAGAACTACTGAAGTAGAACCGGAATTCATAGTTCGTCATCGCACACGAGGAAAATACTACCATACTTGAAGAGGTAATAATGCTCGCACACGCCTAGCGCTCGAGTATTGTTACCAGAAGAAATACTTTACCAAACTGGGACACGTTTGATGACACGCCTAGTTGATAAGAAGCTTGTCTCCCAACTTGGAGATTGCGGGTTTGATTCTCTTTGGAACCCATATTTTTGAAAAAGGATTCCAGTCTGGTTTTTTTACTAAATAACTCTTTAACATATTTCTGGTTGGTTGAAAGATATTGCCACATGACAATAAATCCGCCAAGTTGTACGGTATACAACGAAAATGTATTACAATCGAATTCAAAACCCCCAATGAAAATCAAGCGTCTTAACTAAGCCATTAGGTTGTATATCCTGGCACACATCTTTCACTTCATCCAAATGCATACACCTTGATATACATACTTTGTTTATATTATTTTAGCAGAGACATCTTCCAGTCTAAAAAGATATACTACATAGTCTATAAGGCTGTTGTCCTCCCCACACTTCTTTATGGGTCTGAGACTTGGGTTCCCTATAGAAGGCACATTTAAAGCTTTGAAATGTTCCACCAGCCTTTCCTCCGCCGAATTCTTCGGATCCACTGGAGTGATCATGTCACAAATGTTTCGGTCCTGCAACGCTCCAACTGTAAACCTATAGAATCTCTCTCTCCGTGGTTGCAGTCCTAAGACTGGTTTGCAGCAATTTCAACTCTTCTCCTCCATTCCCCCTTGTCCTGTGCGGCT
The DNA here is from genome assembly GCA_949825065.1 of Odontocerum albicorne. Lineage (NCBI taxonomy): Eukaryota > Metazoa > Arthropoda > Insecta > Trichoptera > Odontoceridae > Odontocerum > Odontocerum albicorne. The sequence continues at coordinate 49,143,677 of OX463841.1, forward strand.
CTTTTTAAATCTGTATATGTTGAGCAGCGCACGTCCACCAACAGGTCCTCCAGGTACTCTCGGCGTTGGCGTCCCCTAGAGTTTGTCCCCTCGGTCATACCCTCCATTATGGCATGCAAGAGGCCCTCTTGTCGTATTGTATGACCGATCCATCTTGCACGCCTTTCGGACAGGATCCTGAGCAGGTGCCTTCCTCCTTCGACTCGTTGGAGAACCTCTTCATTTGTGATGCGGTCTCTCCAGGAAATTCCTAATAGTCTTCTATAGGACCACATCTCAAAAGCCTCTAGTCTTCGTCTATCTCTTTCGGATAGGCACCATGTCTCGCAGCCGTACATCAAGATACTCCATACATAGGTCTTGATGAGGAGTATTCTCAGTTTTAGGTCTATATTATTTGATTCTATTATTTTCGACCTTTTATTAAATGCAAGTCTAGCCTGATGTATACGGCTGTCGACCTCGCTCTTGGACCGACCGTCCCATGTTATTTTGCTCCCGAGGTAGACAAACTCCTCGGTGTTCTTTAGTGGTTTACCCGACATCACTATTCTCATCTGGTGTTGCGCTCGGCCTACAGTCAGCAACTTTGTTTTGTCTTTATTTATCTTCATACTGTAGTTATTTTGAAGAATGCTTACCATAGTTGTTAATAGTGTTAATAGTGTTTCCATAGTGTTCCTATAGAATATATGGTTGTAAAGGCGAAATTGCAGTGGACCGGGCGTGTGATACGCATGGGCAATCATATACTCCCAAAAAGCGTCTTGTACGAGGAAGTGGTGGGCAAACGAAGAGTTGGTGGGCAGAGGAAGCGCTATAAGGACAGTCTGCGAGAGTCGTTTACTTTGTTCGGGGTGCTTGAGGACTGGTAGCAGGTGGCTCGGGACCGTGAGGGGTGGAGAGCCGTATACTCTCGGGCTAATGACGTCTCAGCGGCTAGACGTGTGAGAAACAATCAGCGCGCTGCGAACATGCGTCAGCATGGCCAGGCGGTTCAGCAGGATCCACATGTCTGACATTTGCAGGAGGGAGTGCGCATCTAGGATAGGGCTGTTTTCTCACAGAAGATCACATGATCGACGTAAAAGAACGGTTTAGTATTGACGTTGTGGCGAGGGGATCCTCGACTACGAGGCCCGGCAACGACGACGATAATATTTTAGGCTTTTCCCTCTTGTATTCCCAAACTTCTCACACCTTATTTACTACTTGTATGGATTATTTTGGAAAATCATTTATTATTTTTATATGGCCAAACTATCTCTTCCAAATGTTTCTACCTTCGTCTTAACCACTGATCTTCCAATTCGCATTCTTTCCGAATATCCTATTTCCTTATTATGGCATACATACATTATTTATCCATACGTTCTACAACTACACTTATACCGAAAGAGGCGTGTTTATTAAAAAATGCTGACTTTATTAAATATTTGCGGCTGTAAAGGAAAAAAATGTGATTAATATTTGTGTTTTTATGAGCATTATTTAACGTCATATAGTGAACTTTTTCACTTAATCTACGGGAAATATTACGAGTAATTGATTTTCTTTTACCCTTAAAAAATAAAGGCTTGCGAGGTGTTTATCGGGGAGAAATATTACCTTATTTTGCTCATGCAAAGTTGAGAAATTGTTTGAGATGAAAATCAGGATTGCCCATGATATTTATTTTAAGTGTTAACTATAAGGCACAAAGGTCTATAAATCAACGCGCCAAGAGTTCTCTTTTTCGATTATTTATTTCCATGAAAATCGTTTTGCTCTTTGAATAAATTTTACGTATATTTCTTTATGTATCTCACCCACCTTATATACTATATTAACAGGATTACAGAAATCTATTGACGCGGTATCGATTAATGCGAATTAATTTTAACGCGGTTTATTTCGTCTTTATTTAATGAATTGATTGTTCCAAATCGATCCAATAGGGTGGGGGGGTATTATGATCGAGTTTGTGCCATTTATGGTCCTATGGCATAAAATGCTCTATCTCTTAGTGTTAGAGATATAAATGGCATATGCAGCTTTAGGAAACCCTTTTAAGAAGGTCATATTAAAATTTATGATGGTACATATGTTATACCAGTTTCGATTAACGCATTTATGAAACAATTAAATTATTTAAAAAAATCGTATAAAATCTAAAATATATGTTCGACTGTAATGTAAGTGTACATACATACCATAACGTCACTTCCCTATCGGGGCAGGCAGAGAGGACAGCGCACCACATTTTAATATCTCGACACACATCCTCAACCTCTTCTACATTCATTCACCTTCTCATACAATTTCGACGATTTGTCTGACTTTCTACTTATCCTTTTTTCAGATTATCATTCACTCGATCCAACCATACTTTCCTTCGTCCTCCTCTCACCCGCCTTCTACTCACATTTTCACTGTATATCTGTTTTGTTTGTCTTTCTTCATTTATTCATTCCATATGCCCAAACCATCCATCCCATCGTGCTCTTCTTTATCTTACTTAACACATCAGCTTAGTATTTCTACAGCATTTATTCGTCTCCTCTTAGTCTTTTTCTACGTCCACGTTTTACTCCCATACATCAAAGCTGGCACCAATATATTATTGTGGACTATCATCTTAGTGAATTTTGATACTATTCGCTTCGAGTATATATTTCTTTAGTGCCCCATTAAATTTGTTTCCTATCGCTACACTCCGTTCGATATCTCTCTTAACTCTTTCATCATCTGAGAACATACTAGCCAAAAAGCCGAATTCCTCGACTTGTTCCAATATTTCAAAATGCACCTATGGTAACATATATGTCGCATTTTCTTACACACTTTTCTATCACCATTACTTGGAATTTTGCAAACGTTCACTCTCAAATCTTTCTCTTCGCATCTCTCATACAATTTTCTTATACTCTGCATTCATCTTCACTCACCAACACTTTAAATTTCGTTATATATGAGTGCATACGTCTATCGAACTTTAATATATCATACGTGTTTCATAAATATGACTTAAAAAAACACTTTTTAATTATTACTACTTAAGTTTTATTGTATCTTCATGTTAGTTTAATATATTTTTTTGTAATTTATTCAATTATTTGAATTAACCCGTCACGTGTAGTATTGCTTTTATGTTATGTAAAAGACACTTTGTATCGTGAATCAAACAAATAAATAAATAATTTTGATCAATTTTATTTAGAAAGTATCGATATTTGAAGTATTGGATGTATAAATATAAATAATACTCTAGAAGACAACTATTAGTGGCGTTGAGTTTAACTAATTAACGACAATAAAAAAAAAACAATAGTAGGAAGGAAGGTTCAGGGTGAACCGGTCGCCTGGGAAGGCTGGGGCTCGAATCGCCTAGAAAGAAACAATTGGATACACGCAAGGCTTGTGTCGACCAAAATATTTGCTTTATTTTTTCTTGCATAAACTCACGCGCACACATTCCTTGGTATTGGCTCATTTCATAATGGACTGTCGATATACCGATTCCTAGACGTGATCAATTATTGTGGTAAATACAAAAAAAAACCATGTCTTGAATATCCCAGAAATACAATTTATCTTCAGTCATCTATCTAACAATATATTTTGAAAGAAGGAAAAATAAAATCTTAGGGGCTGTATAGGTGTAAAAAAAGCGTAATCTGGCGCTCTCTTCTTTCTACGTACCCTGATAGGGAGACGGCATGATAGTATATTTTCTTCTGGGTTACAATCCTAGGATTGGTCTGCACCAATTACTCGATCCCTCCACTCATCTTTGTTACCCGCCAGTCACTTCATCTCCTGGTAGCTGCCACAGCGCACATCCCGGATCACCCGGTCCATGTAGCTATATCTAGGGCGGCCTCTATGGTTATTGCCCTCATTCATTCCCTTGACGATGGTAAGGAGCAGGCATGGGTGCCTGATATGGCCTATCCAACTGGATCGTTGTTGGGCAACTATATTTAGGAGTTGCCTTGTTTCTCCAACCCCGCTCAATTCCTCGTCGTTTCGGATGTGATCTGACCAATGTACCCTGGCTATGCGCCTGTAGCACCACATCTCAATGGCAGCCAGACCCCCGGAATCGCTCTGGCTGATGGTCCACGTTTCGCAGCCATGCAGCAGCACACTCTAGACAAGAGTTTTCACTAAATTCTTCCTAACATTGATATCAATGCTAGGAGATTCAAATATCTTGTTAAAAGCAAGTAGTCTTGTTAAAAACAATGATAGTATATATGTATGTATCTACCTAAGATTTATCTTCTAATGCTCATGCTTTCCTGTTAAGTGACTGAGGGGCTCAATCCTCGATTTATCCACAGAGATATGGAAGATATCAATATTAGAAGATTCATTCAACATGATCATTCCGTGTACGAGTTGTGACGCTCTTAAAATAGCTCAGTTCAATTGCTCATCCCCACTAGCATCATGATGTGAGGGCCTATTTTGATGAAAATTTGTCGATCAAATGGATTGGATGTAGAGGTAGCATTGAATACCTCCGGGCTCCTCAGACCTTACGCCAATTGACTTTTTATGACGACTCATCAAAGATAATGTTTTTGGCACAAAACTGGCAACAGTCAATGAGTTGAAAGTATAAATTAAAAGGCAATGCGCCCAAATACCAAAACAAATTATTCGTGATGTTTGCAATTTTACGTTATCAGCAGTGCATAGACCAAGAACGTCCGTCAAATTGTGCACTTGCGATAGCTAAAAAATCTACGTCTGTCTCCTTCAATTTTGAGTTTCAACCTTTATAAATACTGAATTTATAAACATTCAAAGTGTGTAGGAACAGTTGTTGGGATATCTTGTACTTTTATTTATTTATTTTTTAAAAAATTGAATGGTTGAAGTAAAATAGGCACTAAGTACCAAAAAAAAACTAAGTATGCAGTTTCGTTCTATATTATATGTCATATCAATTACCTTCTATATGTCATAATTTTACTTCAACCATTCAATTTAGGAACTCAAAAAAAATCTTTATCAAAATCTGTTCAATGTTTCTATGTATTATAAAATATAAGGGTCCATTCAACTTGATTGTTTAAGAAAACTCTCCGCAAAAAGCAATCTTCATTTAGTATCATTTCGTTTTAACACTGTGGTATAAAGTTTCCTTCTACGAGTAAAATGGCTTTTCTGGCCAAACAACGGCTATTGAAGTGTATATTCTCGAACTCGCAATCCAGGCACAAAGCAACCCCCTGGAAACCTGATATACCCTGTCCAGTCAGGGGGTGCTGATACCACCAGAAGATGGGACGCACTGGCAAACACTCGCCACCGAGGGGTAAATACTCCTAATACCCTCCTCCACCTCTTGGACTTCGTAATGGATCTCGTTTTTAGATGTAATTACACATCCGCCAGGCCCATCCCTATGGGTGTCCCTATGGGTGTCACCCAAGGCAGTATACTTGGACCATGTCTATTTAACATTTACACACACGACATTCCTACTCCCCCAAACTGTAAACTCGCACTCTTTGCTGACGATGCGGCATGCTACGCATCGTCACTCAAGGTGGATCGAGCTGGTCGCCGTCTTCAGATTGCTCTTGAGATCCTTGAGAAATACTACCAGGACTGGAGGCTCAAAATCAATGACGCCAAAACTGAGGCCATCATGTTCTCCCGAAAAATCAAGGAAAGAGTGCCATCGATGCCCTTATTCATCGGTGGTTGCCTGGTTGAGTGGCAGGACGTGGTTAAATACCTCGGCCTGCACCTTGACCGGCGACTGACGTGGAAAACCCATTTGAATACCATCAGACAGAAGGGTCACAAGGGCATAGGGGCTATCAGTTCGATATTTCATCGACGCAGCTTCCTTTCACCCAAAAATAAGCTCCTCCTCTATAAAACCCTTATTCGTCCTATCTTGACCTATGCTGCACCCGTTTGGGGTAGTGTGAGCAACACGGATCACCTGAAACTTCAGAGAGTGCAGAACAAGGCATTCAAGATATCTTTTAACACCCATCCCAGAACAAATCTTACCCGACTTCACGCTGAACAGCGAGAAGAAACCCTACAACACCACATTCTCGCTTGGACCGTGAAGTTCTATAAAAGCCAACAAAATCACAGAAATCCCTTAGTCGCTGCCCTGGGGGCTTACGAAAGTAAATCCGACCTACCCTTCCGTTATAAGCACAAGCTCCCGAAGCATTATCTGTTGCCTGACTAGTCCACCTTCAGTATTAGCTGGGACGACCAAGGTCTGAGTGAATGTGATGGAATACAAGTAGCCTGAACGAGTGGACTTGTTTTTGCTGAATAATTAGTGTAAGAATTGTTATCTAGTTATAAGTAGTATGTAGGTGTTAATTATTTCTAAGATCTCATATATTAAGATTGAATAAATAAAATAAAATGATATGTAGGAAAATAAGATTAAATAAGTTCATAAATTATAACATATAATTAAGATTAGTTAAGTAGTAAATTTGTACATAGGTATAGCCTCAACAAATGTTTGTATAATAATTTACTTGTTTAATAAAAAAAAAAAAAAAAAAAGATGTAATTACAGACGGTACCCGAAAAAAAAAACGGTGTCAACATCTTGTACTCGTATTATATTATTTTTATTGATGTATTTATTTAAGCTAATTACATACGTACATCGTACATACAAAAAATCACGCCATTTCCCTGTCAGGGAAAGCAGAGAGGACAGAGCGTCATACGTTTCTATCTCGACACACATCATAAGCCTCTTCTACATCCATACACCTTCTCATACAACTTTTACGATTTCTCTGACTTTCTACGTTTTCTTCTTTCACTTGATCCAACCATACTTTCCTTGGTCTTCTTCTCACATGCCTTTCACTCACATTTTCACTATATGATATATCTATTTTGTTAGCCTTTCTTCATTCATTTGTTCCACATGCCCAAACATAAACCATGCGACGACCTCCGTGGCCTGGTGGTAAGACACTTGTCTGCCGATCCGGAGGTTGCGGGTTCTATCCCCGCTGGAACCCAGATTTTTTGAAAATTGGATTCCAGTCTGATTAACACTTAGGGTCTATATAAACATATTTTTGGTTGGTTGGAAGAGATTGCCACATGGCAATAAACTCGCCAGGTTTAAAAAAAACATCTCAACGTATTTTGATACTGTCCGGTTCGAATATATATGTTTTAGTGCCCATTGACTTTGTTTCGTATCTTCTTTTTCCACGTCCACGTGCTGAATATAATAATAATAGTTAACACCTAGATTTATTCGGAATAGTCTGAAATAAGCCCTAAATGAAAAAAATCGTAAAATCTAATAATGTAAATGATCTAAATAGCGCATTATTGTCAATAATAATTTAGAAACTTTTGATTTATAATAACAGATGTCGCACAATATTTTCACTTTTGTAAATAAAGTGAGGCACGCGCTGTAATAATTCGTTTAAAAATGGAAATAAGTTATTTTTATCCACGTCCAGATGTGATGAATTCATAATAGTCACGAATGAAGATTTGATAGTTGTGACATTCGGCTGTCGGTTGATGTAACGGAGCACTATTGTTGTGTTTAATGCGTTATTTTATTTAGGAAGTTGCTATAAAATGTGTTGATAGGAGTAATACGTAGTTAACTCCGTGAATATTTTATATGTGAGCACATTTTTATAATATAACAATTTAGAAAGGTTTAAAAAAAACTCTTAAACCGTGGATGGCACGAATTAATCGTCAAGGATTATAACATATTTTGTATTGTATTATTCTTTCGTTTTATACAGTACAACATGGCGGGCTTATTTCCACGTGACAATCTATTCCAACCAACCAGAAATAGGTTAAAGAAACCTTAAATGTAAACCAGACTGGAATCTTTAAAAAAAAAACTGGGTTCCAGCGGGATTTAACCCGCAACCTCCGGGCTGGGAGACAGGCACCTTACCAACTAGGTCACGGAGGTCGTCATATATTCACCGTTTTTTATATCATTGAATTATACCTGTTCTCGACTTTTTACAATTTTTGTGAGAATTTTAAATATGAGCATTTTTTAGCACCATCGTGATTTTAAAATAAATTATTCATCAGTCAATCTGTCTAGAAGTTAACGTGCATTCTTCAATTGTTCACTCTTCTTGATTGGGTGTTGATGAGTCGATGCTATTGAAATAACGAGATATGAGATATTCCTGCATTAGCTTCTTATACGACTTTTTCTTTTAGCGTTTGTGAGGTTCCCATTATTGTGTGTAAATAAATAAAAGGGATGTGTTTATACGTGAGAGATTTCTTGTTTATTTAAATTAAACTTTTTATACAAAGTCATAGAGTTTCTCAATGCAGAAACAAACAGAATCATAATTAATGATGAGAGATATTTATCGTAACATGATCTCAAGAACAAATGTTTAAACAAATATTTGCTGTATATTTATTCCATGTCAAGTCACTTTTTTTTAAAAAATTTTTTTATTCAACAAGTAAATTATTATACAAACATTTGTCAACTTAACTAATCTTAATTATACGTTATAATTTATGAACTTATTTAATCTTATTTTCCTACATATAATTTTATTTTATTTATTCAATCTTAATATATGAGATCTTAGAAATAATTAACACCTACATACTACTTATAACTAGATAACAATTCTTACACTAATTATTCAGCAAAAACAAGTCCACTCGTTCAGGCTACTTGTATTCCATCACATTCACTCAGACCTTGGTCGTCCCAGCTAATACTGTAGGTGGACTAGTCAGGCAACAGATAATGCTTCGGGAGCTTGTGCTTATAACGGAAGGGTAGGTCGGATTTACTCTCGTAAGCCCCCAGGGCAGCGACTAAGGGATTTCTGTGATTTTGTTGGCTTTTATAGAACTTCACGGTCCAAGCGAGGATGTGGTGTTGTAGGGTTTCTTCTCGCTGTTCAGCGTGGTCACTTAACACACAGTTTCCACTTTACCCCTTGAGATTTTTATTTTATTTTTGCAGTTTATACCTATGGTAGTGGTTGCCAATTTTTTTCGTTTCACAGCGCCCTTAAATCTATCAGGATTTTTCCACAGTGTCCATAGTCAGAACCTAACATTTTCACCTACGAGTATGTTGGAGCGGTTAGGTAAACAATAAATAAATACACGTATTTAAAATTATCGAAATAAGTTTTTTTATAAGTACATTATACTCGTATATATTCCAAAATACCGTAAATATAAAATGGCCAAATAGTATACTGCTCTCTAGACCTATGTAAATTTGAATTTATTTTTTTAAAAACCTCTGGGACGGAAAGAGTTAATCATAAAAAATTTGACGCCCTCTTTTCACAAAAACAATATTCCTTAAAAAAATATTGAAAGCTCGCATTTTATTATTTATTATTGCACGACTGATATTAGTCGAGTAAATGCTATAGGAATGCGTACACTGAGAAGAATATATGGGGTGACAATTGTAAGACTGATATGAGTCGAGTAAATGCTATAGGAATGAGTACACTGAGAATAATATATGGGGTGACAATTGTAAGACTGATATGAGTCGAGTAAATGCTATAGGAATGAGTACACTGAGAATAATATATGGGGTGACAATTGTAAGAATGATATGAGTCGAGTAAATGCTATAGGAATGCGTACACTGAGAAGAATATACTATATGGGGTGACAATTGTAAGACTGATATGAGTCGAGTAAATGCTATAGGAATGCGTACACTGAGAATAATATATGGGGTGACAATTGTAAGACTGATATGAGTCGAGTAAATGCTATAGGAATGAGTACACTGAGAATAATATATGGGGTGACAATTGTAAGACTGATATGAGTCGAGTAAATGCTATAGGAATGAGTACACTGAGAATAATATATGGGGTGACAATTGTAAGACTGATATGAGTCGAGTAAATGCTATAGGAATGAGTACACTGAGAATAATATATGGGGTGACAATTGTAAGACTGATATGAGTCGAGTAAATGCTATAGGAATGAGTACACTGAGAATAATATATGGGGTGACAATTGTAAGACTGATATGAGTCGAGTAAATGCTATAGGAATGAGTACACTGAGAATAATATATGGGGTGACAATTGTAAGAATGATATGAGTCGAGTAAATGCTATAGGAATGCGTACACTGAGAAGAATATACTATATGGGGTGACAATTGTAAGACTGATATGAGTCGAGTAAATGCTATAGGAATGCGTACACTGAGAATAATATATGGGGTGACAATTATGACAAAATACGACATGAAATGATTAAGGATGAATGTGAACATAATGCTAATGATTTGGGTAAGATGATAAAGACCACTCTGAGATAGTTTGGGCATGTAAAACGAATGAATGGAGAAATAATACAAAAAAAAAACAAACATATAATGCCAGTGTGAGTAAAAGCCTGATGTAGACCAAGGAAAGTATGGTTGAATCAAGTGAATGACGTTTTGAAAGAAGAAAACGTAGAAAGTCAGAGAAATCGTACAACTTGTTTGAGAAAGTGTAGAGAAGTAGGTGAGGCGAAGGCTTTGTGTCGCGTAGGAAAATTTAGCGTTATATTTTCTCTGCCTACCCTGCCTGACATGGAAACGGTGTGATAGTATGTACATATTTTTATGTTTTTGATGAAATTTGACTCCAAACGTTGTATTTGTTGCGGAGTCTTAAATAATTTTCTATTACGAGTAACTTTTGCATCCAGTATTTTCCCCCAACCAGTCCTTTTGGCGACTGGGACTGCAATTTCCATACATTAGTAATATCCATTCGTGTGCAGTGGCGCACCGTTTTCGGCCATTAGGGGAGGCGGAATATATTTTAACGTGCATTTGTTGTCATATTCTGTTATTTCCGATTTTTGTTTTTTATTTATCTTTGCTATATCTCTTTTTCTATTTCTTTTCCAATTTCGATATCATTCTGACTTTTTCTTCTCCCTGACTCCATCCCAACTCATTGTCTGCGAAGACTGTTAGGGTCAGCTCTCCTCGTCCTCAGGTTGTACGCTCTTCTGTCCCGGACTACGTCCCCCAGGCCGTGCCTTTGCATCAGGTTATCTTTTTGCACCACCCATGAATTATTTGGTCTTCCTCTGCTTGTTATTCGAGGAAGATCCATGGAGATTGCCTGGTTCACAATGTGATCGGGTGATCTGCGTCCAACGTGCCCATACCATCTCAATCGCCTCTCCTCCATCCTGCTGTTGATGTCTGTAACACCTGGGCTTCCACGAATGCGTGAGCTTTTTATTTTGTCTCTTAGGGACACACCTGCTGACCATCTTAGCATGCGCATTTCAGCAGTTTCTAGTTGCCTAGAATAAGAGTTATACATCGTCCAGCATTCGGAGCCATAGAGGAGTGCGGGTCTGATAATCGTTTGGTATACTTTTCCTTTTAACTTTACTGGCATTTTCGGATCACATAGAACTCCCTTCATTGATCTAAACATTCGATATCATTCTGATGTTTGGAAGTAAAACTCGGACATGACAGAATATAGATAAAAGCAATATCAACACTGGGGATATGCGTGCGCTGAGAAAAAAGAGTGTCAATGTATGGAAGAAGGCGAAACGAAGATATCAGAAATGAATACATGGACAAAAGGGATATTTTAATTAAGATGAAGAAAATAAATATTCGCAAGGGTATGACTAACCTCCTTGTTTGTCAATTTCATCAATAAATCTCTTTCTGATGACATCAAGAGAATATCTTGTTACTTTAGTTAGCACATCTATGACTTTTCTACTATTGTATCGTCTCATTTCTCCAACTGCATTCTTTACCATATCCTGAAGCCAAATAAAATTTATAATCTATTTCTTTTTGTAGTTTTCTTTTATCTTCCATAAGCATTTAAAAGACATATTCCCTGTTCTGAGAGAAAGTCTCAGTACTCCACCTATTATCACAGGGAACATAAACTCATCCAATATTGTCGAAGATTTCAGTTATGAGTCAAATAATTATATTTAATTTTTTACTGTCGATATTTTATCATTCTAATGCTCTAATTCGCTATTCGAACTCACTATTATTGACAGATACAAAATACTATAATACATTTTTTTGTGTAAAGATGGGAACGTAGTTGCTGCGGCCATTAGATCAGGTACTTTCCCGCATTTATATATGCCCAGAAAAAAACATATTTGGTATGAAAACCGCAGACAACTTACCAAGGGAAGACGAACTTCAAATAAACCTTTATGGTACTTCCATTACATAATAGTAACACTATCGGCTTTAGGTGTAGTGTAGTGTATGTGTAAATTAATCATATGCAATCATACATTTTCATAAAGACTTCCAAAAAGGGTTGTCTTCAAGTGCTTCCTAAAGCCGCACACGCCACCCTTATCTCAAACACTTAGACGCCGATCATTCCACGCCATTAGGCCAGCAATGGAAAAATCTCTGTCATTATTATTCGCCCTATTTGATATACGTATTTGGAACGATCAATTTATTAGATGAAGAAGAAATCGACCTCAAAGTTCTACTTTTCTCCGAAGGAACATCTCTCAGACACAGATTCGAAAGATACGATGGAGACATGCCATTAAGGGACTTGAATACAAAGAGACAATAATTAGACTAGTTAACTTTTTAGAATCGGAAAAAATAGAAGAAATATATATTTACACATTATCACGTCGTATGTTTTGCGGAATAGGCAGAGAGAACAGATCTCTAAACTTTTGTATCCAAGCACACAACTCTTTCGCCTTCTCCCACATTCATACAATACATCTCGACATGTGCTATCTTCTGTTTTTTTATAAATCTGACTTAACTCTGACTTTACACATCTTGCACTTCTAATTTGTATACTCACTTAGTCATTCTCTCCACATGCTCAAACCATCTTAAAGCTCCTTCTTACATAAAATATCAATTTTATGCACGCATTTATTTCTGATGTCTTCATTCCGCCTTTTTCCATACACTGACATCACGTTTTTTTAGTGCACACATCACAGCATTAATATTACTTTTATCCTTTTTCTGCCAATCCTATTTTTACTTCCATACGTCAAGGTTATCACCAACACACTAATATACATTGTTTTTTTTTTTGCTACTGTTAATATTGCGCGGTTATTGTATACAACAGGGATTGCCAACAGGTCGATCGTGGCCGTCTTCATAACTTACAATATGTTACCAAATCTCATTACGCGCATGCAATTGTCAACGTACCCGGCACCTGTCTCCCCTCGGAGTGTATTGTCGTTCGTTTCACCTCCTGTCTTTTTTCCGGTGAGCTTACAACTGAATATTAGAGTCTACCACACAGTTGATAGGAATAAACTCTATTCACATATTCAATTTCTAAGCTATGGGGAAAAAAGTGTACATTCCTTTCTTTTGGGAATTTAAGACCCTTCTAATTAAAATTATGAATTCGAAAAAATCCAAGACTTACCATTTTCACGAAGAATGGGAGCTCGCTTGCTTTTTTACAATGGTAAAACAAAAAAAATAGTTGTTGCTTAATATGTCATTCATCTGTAGCCATAACTAAGGAAGTTAATTTGGTAAGACATTGTGTATCTGTCCATAGTAAATATCAATCGGAATATCCGTTAAACAGTGATTTTAGAAGAAATAATATTTAATATTTCAATCCTATGTTATGAACACAGCAAAATACACATATGTTTAAAATACCTCTTTTTAAAATCACTTGCAGTGACTAACGCGTCATTCAAAGTCAACTATATTTTTAGCAAAAAAGTATTAACCATTTTCTGATGGAGAATTTGTAAAGGAAGCTTTCTTGGAAAATAATGTGTTATGTGTTAAATCTCGCGAATTTTATAGGTACATCGCGACTATTTTAAACGTAAAAAGTCGATCGAGACAACAAACAAGTTGACCACCCCAGGTATATGACATTTGGTACTCCGTTTACCTTGTTAACTGTCGCTGCCTTTCTTTCAATGTCTCTTTCAACTCACCCATTACACGAAACATAGAAGAATCATTATATTAATTTATGAAATCAGGGGGAATAACCCCTTAGCAGATGGAATGAACAGACACTGGTCCGCATGCGATTAATATTACCTTTAAAAAAAAAAGGATACGTTTGAAGGCAATAAACGATGATCAGTAATCAGTGATCAGTGAGCGCCCATCTCGTGTAATAATAATGATACGTCTAACAGGAATGATGGGTGCCCACAAGAGCGGCAGTTCGATATCAGTGTTCGCTGTTTTTTTCTTCTTGGAAGCCGCCATTATGCGGTTAATTTTAATCGAGTTGAAATTATTTACGTCCATCATTGCACGTCCCTCTGGAGTTGTTTATTACACCATAAGGTTTGTAATATCACTTTTTATAGGTGTTCACGTATAAAATATTGAGTCTATTTTATGTAACCCTTCCATTTCCACCTTTTATTTGTTAGTTTATGCATTGACTAGCTGAAAAGGCTATCCAAGTATGCGCGATAAGTTCTTAATACTTGTTAACTGTTACATTTACTTACATTCTATCCCATCACGCCATATCCCTTGTGGGATAGGCAGAGATGATAAATTGCAATACACATTCATATCCCCACACGTGAATTCTGTGATAGATGATTCTTCAAAATCTTCCATTCCGACTGGGCCACGTCTGTTCTGCCATTGCTGCATATTACCAATCATCATGTTACTATATGTGCCTTAGCCTGCCGGCGTCTCATTTTGATTTTGTCGATCTTCAATCCTCATTAAGAGATTGTCTTTGTGCAACGTTTATATTTTGTAGCCATAGCCGTTATTGTTATAGTTTTCTTCGCTTTGCAACACGCTTGTCTGGGTTTGCCAGGCGTTTTAAAACGTACTTTTTTGTGTGCAATCCAAAATTTTACGGTTGCAATGAATTTCATTATCTTTATGCATTGAATACGTCAAGAAAAATCAAGATTTTTGTTCGTATTTTATCACTTTTAAACATCATCAAATCGTGTGATATTTCAATTAATATCAAGTACCTTATTTTTCAGTGCGTGCGTAGTCGAAATGCGAATGACAATAAATATGTTTTAAATTGTTTTGTTAAAAAATACTAAACATATATTTAATTAAAAAAATAAACGACCTTATTATTTCTTTTCTCAAAACAGGCTTAGCCCAATTACTTTGGAAAATACAAGAAATGTTAACATTAAAAATTAAAAAAATTATATAAATTTAAAAATAATGTATATGCATACATATATACACACAAACATACACATACTATATATTCAAAGTCACTTAAGTACGTTGATGAATGCTTTCTAACGCGCTCAATCTTAGAAGAAAATTTACTTTTGCTTTTGGTAATTTGATATGAAATATGTCAATATCCGAAGCAGTCCCGTTCAAAAGAGTTAAGGCTCTTCCAACAGGCATAGCGGCTGGAAGACCCGTTCTTGCGTACGTTATTGAGAACAGTAATGTTCTTGCCGGCGCAGTCTAGTGTAATTGTTAGGAATATTTAACGCTAATCTTTGTAGTAATGCTGGACAGCTCACAACTCCTCGAACGAGTCTGACAACGTATACCAGGAGACGCAGATCACTTCTTACGTTCAATGAGTTATATCTTCTTCTTATTGATTCTTACGCTCAATGAATACTGTATATAGACTCTGAACGGTCTTATGACTCAGAGAGTAAAATCAATCAAGTACATGGGTATTATGTTATTGAGAACAATAAAGTTCTTGCCGGCGCAGTCTAGTGTAATTGTTAGGAACATTTAACACTAATCTTTGTAGTAATACTGGACAGCTCACAACTCCTCGTACGATTTTGACAACGTATATTATGCTACAAGTACCACTTGCCGACTTATTTTACTTTAATATCGTGTGTTTCAAAATTTTAATACTTATTTTACGCTGTAGCTTGTGCATATATGTTTTGTTTCAATTTCACTTCACGGTCAGTTAGTTTTGTTTCATTTTCAGCTTCACGACATTAGGTAAATTATGTAATAAATGTGGTACACCTAGCAGGCTTACTATACAACAATTTTATCAAACCAACCAGCTTTTTCTGAATATATTATACCGTTTTAATCTATAACATATTTACAAAAAAAGTTATTCTAGTTAAAAACAAACAAATCACTAAAATGCTTAACACTTATGATGGGTAAACAACAAAAAATACTAGAAACAAAACATAGGCGTAACGTGAAAAATAAATAGAAACACTTAAAATAAATAATATGAATCGAACTTAATACCCCCGAGCCTAAAGACAACTGTGTGCGCTATGGCAGTGCGTGTTTGATATTTTCTGAATAACTGTTGTTTTTTTAGTAATTTTAACCTTAATTTCACTCTTTTAACTTTCACCTTAAACAAGAATACTTAACGTTTTTGTGATTAGGAACAAAAATCATCCATGAAAAAATTTAAAAAACTTATTGCACGCATTAACAATTCTTGAAGAGAGCCGTTTCTCTGGGAGTTTCGAATTAGTATATTCACGATATTGTATTACAATATACGTATTGTTTTACTATTTTACATTTAGCAAGCTATTTTTTTTTAACCAGACGTGTTTATTGCCATGTGGCAATCTCTTTCAACCAACCAGAAAGATGTTTTTATAGGCCCTAAAGTGTTAACCGGACTGGAAACCTATTTAAATATAATCTGGGTTCGAGTTCGGGTATTTAAATATGAAACCGTCTTCGGCATCGATCGTCATACATTGACACTCTAAAAACAATTTGAAGTGTACGCATCTCCTCAGAATTATTCGTCATAATGCAATAAGACGACCTCCGTGGCCTGGTGGTAAGACACTTGTCTGCCGATCTGGAGGTTGTGGGTTCGATCCCCGCTGGAACTCAGTTTTTTTTTTTACAATAAATTATGTCTTGTTTTCACTTATGGCCTCATAAACATCTTTCTAATTGGTTGGAGGAGATTGCCTCTTGATAATATTATATAGTTGTATTGTATACAAAGAAAGTGCTATAGGGTTCGCCCTATATTGGTGGGGTGTATCTCCACCGGGGGGATGTTATGAGATGAGCCCAAACCTTTTGATAGCTTCTCTATTAAATATATTTTCTGCTAGTTATCTTGAGATATATGTATGATATATACGATTTCTAAATGTATTTATATATGTGCTTACGAGTATTATGTTGCCATCAATAAACCTTTATTTATACACGATTCTTTCGGGCGTTGCTTTAGCTACCAGACCTAATTTGTTTAATATTGGTAGGTTCAAATCCCGAGTTGAAGCGCCCTTGAGGAAAGTTTGCTCTCTAAACGGCGCTATGTAAAGTTGTTTTTGTAATTGAATTGAATGAAAGAAGATAGAATGAGAAATGAATGACGAAAGATGAGTATACAAGTCACAATAAGTGCGTGGCAGAGTTAGACCGAGGAAAATGTGGCTGAATCAAATGGACTCGATTTTGGAAAAAAGTGAAGTGAGAAGTATGAATTATACAAGATTGTGCGTGACTAGATGTATGAATGTGGAGAAGACAAAAGTTGTGTACTTGGGTATAAAGTATGGAGGTGTATTTTCCCTGCCTACCCTGTAGGGAACACTGCGTAATATTTGTCTATGAACGTGCATATTTTTTTCTATACATGAATAATGTAAATTTGGACCTTGCACTGAAAAGGTGTGGGCTGAAAAACATCTGGTGTCCCCGTGGCTGGGTTCGCCCTATATTGGTGGGGTGTATCTTGGCCGAGGGGATGCTATTAGATGAGCCCAGACCTTTTGATAGCTTCTGTATTTAATGTATTATCTGCAATTTATGTGTTTTAGAACTGTTATTTAAATATAATCTGTACATACTATGTTGCTATCAATAAACCTATTATTTATTTATTTAAAACTTTGTAAAACAATTTGATTGTTGGTTTGAAGAGATTAGCACTTGGAAATAATAGTACTAAGTGCAATAAAGTATTCACAATAAATAACTTTGTTATTCCACTAATCCCCGCTACACGTGTTTCTACCCCCTATCCCGAGGCTCTCATTCCGCCTGAAGAAAGCCTTGGGATAGAAAGTGGAAACACGTGTATAGGGGATTAATGTAATTAGTGAAATGACAAAGATTTTTTTTGTTGTATATTCTAAAAAAGAGTTTAACAAACTAAAGCCGAAACGTTGATGAATTATTAAAAGTAAAATTATAATACTCGTAGTAAAAATGCATCTTTACTTTTACTATTTCTTAAGTTTTTTTTAATTATTCATTAAAGTAACTGGTTTTGTCACAATTGAATATTAATTTAACAAAAAAAATAACCATACTTTGTATCATTAACACACATTAAGAGAGAAACAAAAAGACAGCCACCGTTAAAAAAATCCGGTTTTGAAATTAATGTGTTTTTTCACACCTTCATATCTAAAATGGCCACACTAATCGGCGCTATTTTGGCATTGATTGCCGTTTTTTTTTCCAACTTTACATTATCATTATTGTGCAGTGCGGCAAATTACAGTAGCGCTTTTTAAGACATATGTAACTTTCACACTGAAAAAAATATATAAATTGGCCGTTAGTTTGAAGACGCTAAGACACCAAACAATTTTGCATCATATTTATGATAGAGTATGTGCAATAAAAAAAAGACATCACACATACCATTTAGATCCAAAAGTTACCGACCTCTATAAGTTAGAGCGTGTATTCCATATGGAATTCCGGCCACGCCCACAATATGGTCAGGCGATATTGCAGTTAAAATTTGATACTTCCACCTTCAGTACTATGTCAATTAGACCCTATAGAATACGTATTATTTCGTTATATTCTGAAATGTTAAAAATTGAATATCTTTCGGTCATCTTCATCTACCAAAACCCTGTTTCACTTCCATATTTTACATTGTTTTATTTGTCATTTAATTGGTGTTCATTTTACAATTCAATATGTGACAATATCATGGAAAACTCTGCACACACTATCATAAAACCCACAGAAAATAAAAGTAAATTTTCTGTTATTGAAACTCTTTTGTCTCTGGTCAATATGAATGTTTTGGTATTATCTTTTTATCAATGTCTACACTTGTGCTATTTTTTTTTAAAGGAAAGAATGTTTATGAACCTGGAAAGCGTCAGTACGCTCATTTATGTATATAAGTAACACTATTGTATTATAGTGAAGCGATAAATCTTTTTTTTTTTTTTAACCTTGCGAATTTATTGCCATGTGACAATATCTTCCAACCAACCAGAAAGATGTTTTTATAGGCTCTAAGTGTTAGCCAGACTGGAATCCTATTTAAAAAAATCTGGGTTCCAGCGGGGATTGAACCCGCAACCTCCGGATCGCAGACAAGTGTCTTACCACCAGGCCACGAAGGCCGTCTTTAAAAATATTTTAATTAATTAAACGGTTAAGTTTAGATCCAATCAAACATATAGTGTTTTTGACAGATTCTGTTTAATTGGTGGATCGCGTACTAAGAAAATATGAAATTTGAGAAATGTCATGAATTTGGCTACGTATAATTTTTATGATAGTGTCTTAGCGTCTTTAGTCTTGCTGCAAGTCATTTTCTTTATTATCATGTGCTCCTAAAATGGGTTCCGCAGATATTTTTTCACAATATTATCGAATTTCTGAAATGCAAAGTTCTTTTTCATTCAGTGCTGTGGCTTTTAAACCAGACTCGAGGCTTCTTCATATCTCGTTTTTACAATGTTTAAGTGTGAATTTTTTAAATTTATTTTCTTTGAAAACTTCGTTAGTCTGTTAGAAACTACACTATTTTTGTAGTGCTACGTACACACCATCACGCCATTTCCCCGTTAGGGTAGGCAGAGAGGACAGAACACCAGACCTACTTGACACACATCCTTCGCCTCTTCCACACCCATGATCCGTATACAAATACGATTTTTCTAACTATTCGCCATACTCTCCTTGTCTTCCTCTACCATGCCTTTCACTCACATTTGCGCTTAATATTTGTTTTCTTATTCATTCATTCTACATGCCCAAAAACCATCTAAGAGTACTCTTTTAACTTTTGTAGTGCTCTTTCTAATAAACCATAAATAAAATATAATTTGGAGTAGAAAGATTATCTACAATAGTATTTAAGTTTGAGAATAGCTGGCCCAATCCGTTCTCAGATTAGTTTTGCCGTTACCTACAACGGGATAATAATCCCATAATAAGATGATAGTTTTTTTTCTTATCTCGTATCCGCTCCAGAACCCCAATTAAGCAGTGACTTGTTTTTTCGACTCTTATTTTTCCTAGCGATGATCTTCATCAGTGGATAGATGTCCGAGGCCCAGCGTGTCAACATCACAAAATCACAAACGTTCGAAGGTTTTTTGACGCCTTGTTCTCAGAAAAATTGAAGACTATTTTTCGTAGCACATAAGCCGGTTACTCTAAACACGCAAATCATGACACAATGCATATTGTCATAGGAACCCTACGTTCAAAACAGAGATTGTTTATTGGCCTTCCCAGTTCACCGCTCTTCTTTTTTACGTCGTCCTTTACTGTCCATGCAGTGAGACTCTGGAACCAGTAACAAACGAATATTAGAATCGCTCCGTCCTTGGTATGCTTTAAGAAGCGACTGAAAAAATTCTTAATTTCTAATCAGTAATAATAGACAAACTGGTCTATACTCAAAATAACTAAAATTCGTATAGTTAAATATTTTTCGTAGCGCATAAGCCAGTTACTCTGTTGCCTGACTAGTTCACCTACAGTATTAGCTGGGACAACCAAGGTCTGAGTGAATTTGATGGAATACAAGTAGCCTGAACGAGTGGACTTGTTTTTGCTAAATAATTAGTGTAAGAATTGTTATCTAGTTATAAGTAGTATGTAGGTGTTAATTATTTCTAAGATCTCATATATTAAGATTGAATAAATAAAATAAAATGATATGTAGGAAAATAAGATTACGTAAGTTCATAAATTATAACATATAATTAAGATTAGTTAAGTAATAAATTTGTATATAGGTATAGCCTTGACAAATGTTTATACAATAATTTACTTTGTTTAATAAAAAAAAATAAAAAAAACCCCAGTTACTCTAGGCACGCAAATCATGACACAATACATATTGTCATAGGAACCCTACGCTCAAAACAGAGATTGTTTATTGGCCTTTCCAGTTCACCGCTCTTTTTTTTTACGTCGTCCTTTATTGTCTATGCAGTGAGACTCTGGAACCAGTTACAAACCAATATTAGAATCGCTCCGTCCTTGGTATGCTTTAAGAAGCGACAGAAAAAAATCTTAATTTCTAGTCAGTAATAATAGACGAACTGGTCTACTCGTATACTCAAAATAACTAAAATTCGTATAGTTAAATATTTTGTATTGTAAGGGTGTGAGCTGAAAACCATCTGATGAACTCTCAGTCGTGATCGCCCTCTATTGGTGGGGGTTTATTTTGATTGGTAGGGGTGTTTTGAGCCGAGACCTTTTGATAGCTTCTGTCTTAAATGTATTTTCTTCGACATCCTAAGATATATATGTATATGTACGTACGTGTGCAGGATATTTGTTGCTATCAATACACCTATATATATTTTTCATAGTACCCTATGGAGAGGAAACATGGACGATGAGAAGGAAGGAAAGAAACATGATAAATGCCTTCAAAATGTGGTGTTGGAGGCGTATCCCATGAACCGCAAAGCGTATCGATATTTCTTTAAACCGAATATTGCAGATTACCGATGGACTTTTGACAACATGCGGTGTAATATCCTAACGTACTTTGAGCATGTTGCTAGAAAAAATATATGAAAGCCTGAAGAAGCTGGTAATCGCGTAAATATTTATTTATTTATTTATTTTTTCAAAACAGACTTAGCCCAATTACTTTGAAAAATACAAGACATTAAACAAGAAGAAAAGTTACATTGAAAAAAAATTAAAAAATTATGTAAAATAAAAAATAATGCATATGCATACAAACGAGTATATACACACAAACATATGATACACATTCAGTCACTTAAGTATGTTGATGAGTGCTTTCTAACGCGCTCAATCTAAGAAGAAAATTTACTTTTGCTTTTGGTAATGTGATATGAAATATGTCAATATCCGAAGCAGTCCCGTTCAGAAGAGTTAAGGCCCTTCCAACAGGCATAGCGGCTGGAAGACCCGTTCTTGCGTATGTTATTGAGAACAGTTCTTGCCGTACATATAGTCGAGGAAAGGCGAGCAAGATGAAGGTTTTGAGATGAACGGATCAAATAAAAAAGCTGTTAACAAGATCCTCGTTAAGCGTTGCAATTAACATGGCCGAGGAATGGAGACATGTTTTGTGCCGAGTTCGATATCAGAGAACCAAGGCGCTCAGCATTGAGCACGCGATGAAAAAGAAAGAAGTAATAATGTCAAATTTGAACTTTCAAAGTCATTTTGGCCACCCAGTACAAATGCCGCATATTTTACGACAGTTTGTTAATTTAAAACGCTTCTTATAACTGTCCATTTAATACAAATGATCCCATGTTCTATTAAGCATTGTATTTTTACTGCAATGTATACAAAACCATTTTGATGTAATTTGAAGATCAGTTTTAGATGAGTTTGTTTTATTTAATTTAAATACTCGGTATTTATTTACATAAATTATTTAATAATGACAGCAATCTTAAATATCAACAGATTTCTCTGAGATGATAATATAATAAGTATGTACATTGTGACAAGTTGAAATTATAATAGACAAAAGAAATATTCACAGCCAACCAGACAGGCACACATATTAACCTACAATGGACCGTTATGCCCACGGTGATGAATAGGTATATACGAGTATATGTATGTATGTATATATGTGTTTTTTTATAAAAACTTCTTCATTGGTAATGCGTATACAACTTACAGTGCAGCAAGTTTGGCCAAAAGACAATTTTGTCTTTGACCATGCCAATCTAACCTTCATGTTTTGAATCACTTTCATTGTACTTATCGGACCGCCCTCGTAGGTTGCAATTTTTTTTAATTTAGAAAGAATAATACATATCACGTCGTTTCCCTGTCGGAGTAGAAATGGAGGAGAGAGCACCAGACTTTCCTATCGCGAAACACATATTCTACATGCATACACTTTCTCATGCAGTTCCTACGATTTCTCACACTTAACATTTTCTTCTTTCAAGACATCATCATACACTTGATCCAACCATACTTTTCTTGGTATTCCTCTTCCACGCCTTCTACTTACATTTCCACAGTTTATTTGTTTTGTAAATATTTCTCCATTCATTCGTTCCACATATTTCTCCATTCATTCGTTCCATTTCTCCATTCATTCGTTCCACGTCATCTTGCTCAACACACCATCCTTAAGTTCACGTTCATCCATAATCACTCATAATTCCGTCTTATATCATACATTGTCACCCCTGCACATTGTCACCCTCCTGACTGATGTGTTGAGTAAGATGAAGAACACTATGATGGTTTGGGCATGTAGAAATAATGAAAGATTAAGAAGATACTGCCCGGTTCGATTATATTTGTTTTAGTGTCTCGTTGATTTTGTTTCCTATCGCTACTGCCGTTCGGTATCCTTCGTTACTTTTCTATCTGAGAAAATACTACCGAATTCTAAATAGTAAAAATCAAACCTAAGTTTAAAGAACAGGAAACATATGATGTACTAATAATAAATTGGTAATTTGTATAGCGCTGTGTTATATCGTATCTATTGTATAATTACCTTAACTGTCCCGCCACCCCCTCTTATCTCGCCGAAAATTTTCAACGTCTTTCCGAGCATGAACTTGCACTGCGCTCAGACAAATTATTTATTAGCCTTCCCAGTTCGCTGCTCTTTTTTTTTTACGCCGTCCTTTACTGTCCATGCAGTGAGACTCTGGAATCCGTTACGAACCAATGTTAGACTCGCTCCTTCCTTGGCGTGCTTTAATAAGAAGCGACTGAAAAAACTTAATGTATAGTCAGTAATATAAAGTGTTTCATTCCTGATTTTTCTTTCCTCTCCACCATCCCTTTCTTGGCCTTTGATTGATGATATCTCACTTTTACTTTTATATGTTTATGTCCACAAATTTAATAAATATGAATAATCTTTTGAATGTTTTTTTTTGACCATGTAACTTGCTTTATTCACATTTGTCTTGCTGGTTGGAAGAGATTGCCGCCTAACAATAAACCCACTAGATTGTTTTTACAATGAATTGTTACATTAATATAGGTATGTGGGGATTGGGAATGATGAAAAATACGCACGATAAAATAGCATAATGTATTATATATAGTATACCACGGAGACAGGATAAAATAGCATAATGTATTATATATAGTATACCACCGAGACAAGATAAAATAGCATAATATATTATATATAGTTTACCACGGAGACAGGATAAAATAGCATAATGTATTATATATAGTATACCACCGAGACAGGATAAAATAGCATAATGTATTATATATAGTATACCACGGAGACAAGATAAAATAGCATAATGTAGTATGTATATTATACCACGGAGACGGGATAAAATAGCATGATATATTATATGTAGTATACCACGGAGACAGGATAAAATAGCATAATGTATTATGTGTAGTATACCATGGAGACAGGCTAAAATAGCATAATGTATTATATATAGTATACCACGGAGACAGGATAAAATAGTATTATATAATGACCTCATTCTTCCCTTGTGCAAATGTATCTGAGAAATTTGAGCCTTGTGCAAATGTATCTGAGGAATGATTCTATATTTTGTTGTGAAAGATATATCTTCATCTCTATTCAGTAGCGAGTGTACGTGCATATGGAAAATACGAGTATATGATAGTTAAATATTTGATATCTTAATTAAAGAAAATAAATTCTACATTGTTAAGCACATTTACCTCTGAGACTAAATATTTAGGTTTTATATTTTCAAGTAAATTATAATATATGAGAGATGTGAACAGAAATATCTGAGAATGAATGCTATGTTATCTACTGTAATGCATTTTTATATACTGCACGTATAATTCCCAGACCCAAAGGTTTATAAAATACATGTACTACTTGCGCTGAGCACTTATCAATTGAAATAAGTTTTTATTTGTTTTCATTTGAGCTTTCAAATTCATTAGCCATTCGTTATATATTGCTTGTCATCTAAGCCCGTTGACTTCGATCCCCTCAGCGGCATTTTCAACCGATTTTTTTTTCGATATACGTTTCGTTATTAGTTACGAGTAATAAGGCATTCTATCCTATAAGGAGAATGATTTGTGCCAATAATAATTTGAAGGAAAGAAGCTAGTATTAGAATATGTAATAATCTACTTTTGTACTAAATATTTAAGGAGTTTTGAACAATAAATTCTATATGACTATTGATTGATGAAAAATTAAGTGTAAGGCCTCGGCCACACAGGTAGGAGCCTCGCTTGATGTTTATAGCTATGTTGCGAGTTAGGCGACATATCCTAGCGAACCAACGTACCGCATACTATCGCAGTGGCCACACTGCACGCTTCGCGCCACGTTGCATGACGATTAGTCATCAAGTGAATCTCCTAGCGAACAGACATGTTGGTTCATTTACAAGATGGCGGAAGTTTTAATGACAGCTGTGTATAAAAGGGAGCCTTTGTGGAACCCATCGAGTAAATTATAGAAAAATGTACCTGTAATAAAATCACTTTGGAATGAAGTTGCACATAAAGTAAATAAAGATGTTAAGTTGTAATGAAATTGGTTAGTTTTAAGAGTGACATCGTGTGTTGACTCAACCGCTCCCAACTGTCAAATGAATTTGTGCGTAGCACTTTGGTGTGGCCAGACATGAAGTCACCTAGTATATGAGTCACGTAAAACCTAGCTTAGCACCTAACGAAGCACTTTGGTGTGGCCTCGGCCTAAGTGTGACATATTGAACGGACGGGAGACATTTACAATTGAGTAAAGATTGTATACGGTGAAAAGGCTCAAAGAAAACGTGGTCGAGGTTTTTTCACCCATTCCACACGCACATGTAGGGGTTTCTTTTATTTAGGTTTTATACAAGTGGCTTCTTATTAGATAGTGGCCTATTCTAATCCTGTATATGATATAAACAATTCGTTTGGACAGTTTTCTTTTGTGGAACCAAGGTTTAGTGGGTATTTTCACCTGAATATTACTGTAGGCTACGCCGTTATTAATATTAGATAGCTCCCATGCATTTGACCAAATAAGCGAAAACGGTTTTTAGCCAGCGATATGGTGTCCTGGGTAGAAGTCACAAAGTTTAAGAGTAGAAGGGAACTACTGCAATCAGAATAACAGGAAATTGAGGAAGTGATATTCCGAATGCTGGCAGTCGATTCATTTAATTACCACCACCAGTAACAACATGGACAAAAACCGCTTTAAAAAAATCTGTTAAGAAAATAATCACGTACGCATTATTTCCTCCATGGAGTCTTACATCCCGTATGAGCAAATACTCCGATCCGTCAGATAACATGAATTAAACATAATATGTTTTAACATTGTACTCATCTACCTATTTGCAATAATCTCATGAATCAAGTATCTATACTTGAGAAAATGTAGGATGGTTCCTGTGACATTTGAAATGTCATGTCTCAAAGGGATGAGGCAAAATCGTTTTGTTTACAAGTCGAATAGTTTTTTTATAAATCGATAAATTGTTTTTCTCTAAACTGACGTTTTAATTCCTAATTTTCATTATACTGACTTTCTAATGTATTGTATGATTCGTATCTATATTTAAATAGGTCAAGATCCACTATGAATTAATTCTAATTACGAACATTTAATTTTAAGTATAAAAAAATCGAAAATCCAATTTTCGTATACCCCATCCCTAGCCAATGCAGACTAACGTAGTGACTTTTGACAAACGTCACCAAATATTATTTGATTTTAACAAACTGCACATTTTTGCTAATTTGTAACAAGATGTATTGATTTGTCATTATTGTTAGTTTTATGTAATGTATTTACCTAAATAACTTGCTAACATATTTATTAGAATCGAGGCTTATATTAAAGTTGATAAAATAATTAAAATTACTGAACGTCGTTACAAGGTTGTATTGGGGCAAATTTGTGAACTGTCACAGGGACCATGCTACAATTTCTCACGTATAATGAAGATGCAGATCAAAATGCAATCCTTTTAAAAAAATCTGGTTTCCAGCGGGATTTATCAAACATTTAGGAGACAGACGTCTTACCAACTTGGGCTCCGGAGGAATATGTTTTTAAACTTTTGTGACTATTCATAAATCTTATTTTTTCCTTAATACCTCATGTGTCATCACTCTGTTAACACTTTTCTTTCCTGCTATGAAATGTGTCTTCGTGAGTTATTTCCCCAGTCTGAATCACTTCTATTTATACTCTTCATCTCTCGTCTCTCACTCCAGACACTTCATTCTGAAATGCCCGATTAAGAATTCCGTCTGTATTGTGTTTCACTTTATTTGTTCGGTTTGCCTTTATTTAACACTTTTTATTTATTTGACACCACATGAAGAATACGCAGAGTGACGATATATGGCAAAATAACGGAATAAAGGGATGAATGTGATCTTGAGACTGAGGTTTTTAGTAATATGAAGAAGAGCACTCTGAGGTAAGTTAACCATGTAAAACGAATGAATGAAGATTCATCCATATACCTTCTCATACAACTTATACAATTTCTGTGACTTCATTTCTCTTCTTCTCCCTGGCTCCATACCAATTCATTGTCTGCGAAGACTGTTGGGGTCAGCTCTCCTCGTCCTCAGGTTGTATGCTCTTCTGTCCCGGACTACGTGCCCCAGGCCGTGCCTTTGCATCAGGTTATCTTTTTGCACCACCCATGAATTCTTTGGTCTTCCTCTGGTTGTTATTCGAGGAAGATCCATGGAGATTGCCTGGTTCACAATGTGATCGGGTGCTCTGCGTCCAACGTGCCCATACCATCTCAATCGCCTCTCCTCCATCTTGCTGTTGATGTCTGTAACACCTAGGCTTCCACGAATGCGTGAGCTTTTTATTTTGTCTCTTAGGGGCACACCAGCTGACCATCTTAGCATGCGCATTTCAGCAGTTTCTAGTTGCCTAGAATAAGAGTTATACATCGTCCAGCATTCGAAGCCATAGAGGAGTATGACTTTTCATTTCTCCTTTTAAAATATCATCCACTTGACGCAACTACACTTTTTGAAATCTTCCCCTATCATGCCTTCCACTCATATTTGCACTGTATGTTTGTTTTGTTAGTCCGTGTCTCACCTCTATAATACATCAAAGTTAGTACTAAAATACTGTTGTTGGCTATCATCTTAGCTGATTTTAATGCAATCTGTTTTGAGTATACATATATTTGTTTTAGAGCCCCATTGACTTTGTTTCTTATCGCTACACGCTGATTAATATTACTCAAAACACTTACATTATCTTAGAAAATACTTTTTAATCCTTCCTTCCCTGTGATGGTACACATTGCTTCTAAAAACTTTAACATCTCTATAAATATAATAAATACTAGGTTCAGATTTTAGGTATTCCTCCGTAATACATTTACGCATTGAATGAAACAATAATATTAACAATAATATTAATAATAATTAGCACTTATCGGCCACATCGGAGATATTTTGTGAAAATCGGGAATAAATTCACCAATACAATCAAACGTGTGCCAGTGTGTGACGTAGGTATATTCATTCTAAAAAAACCGCTATGATTGAGGAAGCGACGCTATTCACGTCTCACTCTCACTACTTCGGTATATGGAAACGCAAGAAATATAATCTCAGTTCGCTCGCTTCTCTCGCTTTAGTAGCTCGCGGGCTTTCGTTTGAGGTGGTCGCTTCGCCCGTTTTGTGAACATCGGCCGATGGTTTTTCCATGGTTTCAGCAATTAAATTTCAATTATTATCACTTTTGACTTCAAATTTAATTAATTTAAGCGATTGGCTATGAATATTCTTATTTTTCCGATTTTAAATCGCTCATTTTTACATGTGTATCGAATACACAGCACCGGAACGCGCCGATTTTTTTAGCACAGGAAGGGAAAGAAAAATAGCACAAATCTTCAACTTGCTTTAATCTTTAATTACTTTATTACACGTTGGGTTTAACAAAGAGACTGTCGGCCATAATCGGCTAACTTCGGCTTTGTAGAGCGTCGTCTCTGTCATTCATAGACGTGTTCCGTCGCGATTTGTCAGTCAATCGTGCGACAGAGACGACGCTCTACAAAGCCGAAGTTAGCCGATTATGGACGACAGTCTTTTTCTTAAGCCCGATGTGTATTACTTACCGCCGGGTACTGTACGTGTATATCGCATTTAATGTTTTCACGCTTTTCTATCACTGACTTTAGATTTCGCAACATTTGTTCTCGGCTATTTCTCTTTACACATCACTCATCAGAAAAATGTTTATTTGTTAAGCTTGTTATCTTATCATTATAATAAATTTAAACTTATCATTTCAATCAATGAATAGTTAACTTGTCATTTTAATATATTAAAACCTTACTATCTTCACATTATAACAAATGTAACATTTCTATTTTGATAAATGAATCATAATACGAGGCGTATCCAGAAACTAAGTGTACTGAGGCTCTCACGACCGGATGGATTTTATTTTCGACATGTTGGCTACATTTCCGTGTAGCCTGACCCTTCCCCTCCGCAACGAGACCGGTTCGAGGTCAGTACGTTGAGAAGTGTCGACGCGACAACACGTTTCGTGAAAAATGTCAATCCCATCTCCCGCCAAGTTGAATCAAGTGGGGGCCGGGCAAGAGTTTTTGAGGCGCTGCAAACTCCATAGAGATGAATTTCTCCGCTCCATCGTTACTGGAGATAAAACTTGGGTTGCATACTACACGCCTGAAACCAAAAGGCAGTCTCAACAGTGGCGTCACACCTCTTCACCCTCCGCCAAAAAGTTCAAAACCACAATTTCAGCCAAGAAAATCATGGCATCCGTGTTTTGGGACTGTCAAGGCATAATTTTAATTGAATATATGCCTCAAGGGGAGACCATCAACTCTGCAAGAAACTGTGAGACCCTAAAAAAATTGCGGAGGGCGATGCAGAACAAGAGGAGAGGCATGCTAACAAAGGGTGTCTGCCTGTTGCACGACAATGCCAGACGGAACTGCTCACCTCGTTTAAATGGGTTGTCCTGAACCATCCCGCGCATTGCCTTGACCTAGCACCTTCAGATTACTATCTCTTTACCTCCCTGAAGCTGCACATGGGTGGAAAAAGGTTTTCGACCGACGAGGAGGTAAAGGAAGAGGTGGAGAAGTGGACAGAGGGGTTGGCGGGAAACTACTTCGAGAAAGGCATCAAAAAGTTGATACCCCGCTTCACCACCTGCATTGAGAGGAATGGCGACCATGTCGAAAAATAGCTTACATATGTACTACGGTAACCACGTATTTTTTTTGTTTAAATAAAAAAAATTGTAACCTACAAAAAATCAGTACATTTACTTTCTGGATATGCCTCGTATAAATAGGTCAAAGCCCTTACAACGGTTGTCGTCAAAGAAAGAATACGAGAATTGAATTTTGAATACAAGAGAGCGAGAGAGGAATACTTCGAAATTTGAATCTCGGTGTGTTCGTGATTTTTGAACCGGTGTAAAAGGGGACGATGCCAATTTATTTTCAATTGTAATTCATTAAATAATTAATTTATTTCCTATTATATTAAACCTTATAATTACTTGTGTTTATTTATCTTATGATCTATTTTTGAATGCAGACAATTATATGTGGCTTTTTCACGATGTTGGAAACGCGAAAACATTAAAGTCAATACTATATATCTGAAACAAGTCTTCAAGGAAAACTTTATCAACGATTTAAATTGAACAACAGTATTGTTTATATGTATACACAAAACATCGTGTATAAAGAGATTTTTGAGAATTAAATAATTCATCAATCAAGATGTACCTTTTTTATTTTAAACTTTAAACATTAATGAACCCTAAAAACTTTAAGCTGATCTTGCTCCATTCGGTATTTCAAAAATGTAGAATTGGTTTTACTTCCGTGAATATTTCACGGGTTGCAACTAGTAGTTGTTAACTCCTCACTTTAAATTAATTAAAAACTCGTTATCTTCTTATTATAATAAATGTATACTTCTCATTACAATAAATTAAAACCTTTTTATCTTCTCATTACAATAAATAAACAGTCGTAGCATATCCACATATCGGGGTCAATATTAAAAATTACCTGCAAAAAAGAACAATATATTCTCAGGACATGCCAAGTCCATTGGCCTCTATCAACATTGGTAACTCCCTCGAGGTCTCCACTTGGATCAGAGCCAAGTGGCCAATTAAGATAACAGCTTTTCTGCAGATTTCCCTCTGACGTTCTGCCCTAACATAACATATCACTCGCAGAACAAGTGTTTACAACCGAGTATCGCCCGCAGCTACCGTTGCTTTGAGTTGCCACTCATACATCCCGATAGATAATTTTATTTTATTTTAACAAGTACCTCATGCATGCGCCAAGAACTCAATTTCTCGTCTGGTGTAAACTTCAAGTTAATCTCAAATTAGTGATATCGCGGAAAATTTCTTGGCTCAAACAAAGGAAATACGAGTTTATATCAATTTGACTTTCTTCTTTATTTATGCATTATAAAAATGTTTGTTCTGAATAATGACGGGCCGACATACCTGGCATTGCCAACTAACCACAAAGAAAACCAGAATGGATCCTTTAGCGTGTGTCCTAGTAGGACGTGCTGACGATGATGTTGCTGACATCTCTGTATTCGCTTTAGTCAAATTCTGTGTTCCTTTTCGTTCGGGGTCATCAATTTAGCGGGATGCTTAATTTGATACGTCGTGATGATTTTGATTTGTTTTGTATTTAAAATCAATTTAGCGGGATGCTTAATTTGATACGTCGTGATGATTTTGATTTGTTTTGTATTTAAAATAAAATACGTCGATTCAGGAATGCGAAAAAAGTGAGAGTAAATAATCAATAAATAGTAAACAGAAATGAATGGTCAAGCGAATAATAATAAGTGCCCTTTATTCATCGATAAGTAGGTATATATAGAATTTCAGAACGGGGCGCGTGAATGCGTCCGCGGTATATCTCGATCTCACTCCTGCGCGCGCTGAGGTGGTCGCAAGCGCTGCGGATAATACAGTGGGTAGAATATTTATTGTCGAAACGGCGAGACGGCGTGATATGTTCTCTTTCTACCGTGGAATGCGATGTAAATATTATTTGCGTGTAAACAGTATTGGCGTTCTGGTATGTGACATTTGTACATATCCAGAGGTTGATTCATCGGTCGTTGACCCTGCATGTTGACAATATTTTAGGGACGTGGGTATTCCCTACAATCCTTTTTAAAAATAAATTGGTGTCCAACAGAAATCGAACTCATAACTTAGATCATCACTTATAATTGAAAAAAATGTGGTTACTCATACTATGGGCAAACAAAATAGAGCCAGTGTATTTTTCAGTAGTCTGTAAAAGGCAGGTGTTCTCAAATAAGACTCCAGGACGTGATATTCTTAGAGTTTCCCCCAGGACTCAGGAATGTTATATCCCCTAACACCTTTAAAACTAAACGATTACAACAGCCAAACATCACCTTTGTTTCGGTCACACATTGTAGAGATGTAAAATGCCAGACGACTGACCTAGATTGAGGCGTTTTTTGGCATACCTGTATTTTGTATTGTATTACACTTTCGTTGTATACAGTACAACCTACGTCCCTCGTGTTTCATTCCTGATTTTTCTTTTCCTTTCCCCTCCACCATCCCTTCTGCTCCTTTTGATTGATGATATTTCACTTTATATGAAAAATAATGTTCGGGTGACTGTCCGTCTTTGTGGGGTTCGTGGGCATGTGCTCACGTATATGTTTATGGATTTCGTGAGGATGATTTATGCGACCACGTAACTTGCTTCATTTACTTTTGTCTGGTTGGTTGGAAGAGATTGCCGCCTGCCAATAAGCCCGCCAGATTGTATTTGCAATAAAAGTGTTAAATAAATTAACTTACGTCCCTCCATCCACAACCTCCACTCCGATGTCTTTCTCGTTCTTGCGTCTAGTTTGTCAGATGCCAGTCAGGATTATCAATCTTGTTTGTTCTCCCCTAATGAGGAGGTGAACACCTTGAAAGCGGTAAGGGCAAAACATGTATGAGAAGTGGAAAAAAGTGTTTTTAGTACACCAATTACATACAAAAAGGGTCTTTCAAATGGAGTGGTTTTTTAGAATTCTTGGATAAAAAACATATGGCGCCGCGAACTTGCCTGGGCCTTGTGACAGTTGAAAAGTGTAATGTTTGGCATTTGTAAAAATAGAGTGGTATACAATACGAAAAACGCGTTCAAATTGTTGAATTATTTTATGTATTATAATCTCCGGAAATGATGTTAATTGGCCACCAAGATCATAGAGATTGACATCATTGGACTATTTTCTCTGGGGTTACGTCAAAAGCCAGGTCTGTAAGAATGACCCTCAATCAATTCCTGAACTGAAGTACGAAACGATTCACGTTATTGGTGAGTTAGAACCGCAATTATGCAAAAATGTCATCGAAAATTTTAACAAAAGAGTGGACATCTGTGGAGCTGCAAGAGGTGTACATTTTGCGGATATTGTTTTTAGTGTGTAAATGTCATACATTATACTTCAATGACCAATAAAAAGTTTTTTGAAATCAAAGCTAATGGTGTGTTTTATTCAAGAATTATAAAAATTTGAATAAAAAAACTGCTTAATTTGAAAGGCCCTTTACTATCACGCCGTTTTTCTATCGAAGTAGGCAGAGAGGACAGAACGTTACATTTTCCTTTCTCAATACTCATCCTTGGCCTCTTCCACATCCAGACACTTTCTCACACAATTTGTACGATTTCTCTGACTTTCTAAGTTTACTCATTTCAAAATATCGTTCACCTATTCCAACCATATATTCCTTAGTATTCCTCTCGCACGCCTTCCACTTACATTTTGTTAGTCTTTCTTCTCTCATTAGTTCCACCTACCTAAACCATTTCGGAGTGCGCTTCTCCATCTTACTTAACACATCAGCCTTCATTTCACATTCATCCATAATCACTGTCATTCTTGTATATTGTCACTCCGTGTATTCTTCTCAATGCACGCATATCTACATCATTGATTCGGCTCTTAAACCAATAACGACAATAACAATGTCTTTAATGCCTTAACTAGTAAAAATAAAATTTAATAATTTTAATATTTATCCTGTCCATTATTTCTTATGACAGTCATTTAAAAGTTCAAGTTAGTTGCCCTCTGCAAACAGCTATTTCGTGGAATGGTAATATAAATTTTCCGCCACAGTGCGTCTTCTGTCTGATATAATATCGATATTAATTAGAATGAAGTGAGCTGTGAAATTCCCAGCGAAACCCGGAAACCGGAATGGGCACAATTTCCTACGAATTCCTTCCCCTTCCTTATGAACTTAAAGCCTGTTACAGTCGCCAAGTCGTCCTCGTTTCGGATACAGACTGTGTATCGATCAGTTATCCTTAACCCCTATTATTTACATCTCCTTTGACACCCTAGTCTCGAAAAGAACAAAGAAAACGAAAGATAACATTGTACACCCGATCTTACAATACTCGTATATGTTGAGCTATATTGTTGGAGTGTGTACAATTTTTCATTTTATTCATAGTATATTGCTTGATTGTTTTTAGTCAGTAACATTGTATTTTTCATTGTAACGTGTTTGTTTTATTTTTGTAACAATCATGTTTTTTTGCGTAATACTTAACGTGTTCCCCGCGGGGAGCACAAACGCCTGTGATCTGACGACAATCCAAGTTTCAAATCACAAATACTTAAAAAAAATGACACAAAACCGGAATAAAAATTGAACTAAAATTTAAAATAATCTTTATTCTAGCGACATCTCTGAAAACCTTGTCAAATAATATATTAGTTTATGAGATATTGTTGAATAAACAGAGCGCCGAATTTTTTTGGTTTCTCAATATTTCCAGCATTAACGACATGTCGCGCGGATCGAGTCCTGCGATGAGTCTCTCTTACGTAAATAAACATTACTAGTGCTATATGCATTTGATTGGGTGAGTGTCATGAAGCATTGATTTGATCGTAGCATTCCTTTGTTTATTTTACGTAATGTTAAGTTTATCTCCTTTATTTAATGAGTCTCCTTAAGAGTAATGACTATTATTTATTATCAGAAAATTACTTAAGTGTCATGTTTACTTGGTGTTGTAATCAAATATCAGTGGTTCTAAACAAAATATGTGTTTAAACTTAGAAATTAAAAAACGCTGAAATTGTGCCGCGCACAGGATTCGTGGAATTTGATTTTTAACTCGGTGAACAGGTTAATGATGCGATGATCTTTATTTTTTTGACTTACGTTCGTTCTCTCAATTAATATGTCAAATGGAAGGATATTTGTCTGCCTTGATCACTTCAGACCTGGCGTCCATTATAATGGACACATAAATCATATACACTTTTAAACAACTTTTTGGTGTATTTCTGTTCCCAATATTACCAAATAAAATGTAGCATACTGTATTGTTTTTCTAAACATATGGAAAGTTCTTTATCTAATGACCGCAAACTCCAATTTCATACCCTTATGTCTATTTTTTTAAATATTCTTAATCTGTCAATAAAACTGGGTTCGAATCCTGTATAACAGAGGCTTTGGAGAGCTCTGTATAAATTATGTTATTTTATTGTTATAGTTTTTTCGCTTCAACAAAAACTGATATCTGTTTAAAATGAATGTCGGCTTCTTATTTAATAGATAAATAATACGTTTTGGTTTATTCATAGCAACATATTTATTTTATGTATTTAAAACTTTTATTGCAAATACAATCTGGCGGGCTTATTGCCAGGCGGCAATCTCTTCCAACCAACCAACCAGACAAAAGTAAATGAAGCAAATTACGTGGTCGCATAAATCATTCAAATGACTATCCATCCCCACGAAATCCGTGAACACATACGTGAGCACATGCCCATGAACCAAAGACGGACAGTCGCCCGAACATTATTTTTCATACAAAGTGAGATATCATCAATCAAAAGGAAAGGAAGGGATGGTGGAGAGGAAAAGAAAAGAAAAATCAGGAATGAAACACGTTATTTTACTGACTAGAAATTAAGAGGTTTTTCAGTCCCTTCTTAAAGCATGCCAAGGACGGAGCGAGTCTTATATTGGTTTGTAACTGATTCCGGAGTCTCACTGCATAGTATGTTATGTACATACGAGTGTATACATGTATCCCTGAAATTACTGTTTCATTATGGTTTAAAATCTCGAAATGAATATTTTCGCAATGATTCCTCCAAAAATAATATTATTTTTCTTCCATGAAAGTCAGCTTTTGGGACCGGCTATGGATATTTGAAGGGCTCGGCAGTAAATAATGGCAAGCGACATGTATCACATTTTGAGATATTAAGAAAAAAAGTATTTATAAAATCTTAAAAATTTATTTATGAAACATTTATTAAAAAAGAATGTTATTTTAAAAAGTATGAGGTTTTAAGACTTTTATATGTAGTCCCGGGACCTATTGATCGATGTGTTATTTCAAGATAATGCCAAAGAAAACGCTTTTGAGAGAGAAGCTATCAAAAGGTCTGGACTCATCACATAACATCCGCCTAGTCAAAATACGTCCTAAATATTGATGATGATCTGCTTAAATGGGATCAGCTCACGTGGACCCCCATTTGCATCTTGTGCACCCCCAATTTCTTTTCTCGCTGACATAGAACCCCTACAAGTCGAAATTGACCCTTGGGGGTCCATATAGACCAGTGTGGGAATCTTTGATTTAGATTATATTTTGTTACATCCTTTTAAGATGCACATTGCATCTTCCCCGAGTTCAGCGCCCTCTCAGCATCCAATAATTTGTCTCGAGCATCCGTTTCCTTATCGCTAATCTGCATCAGGCTTAAAGACAGAGTGTACCTTGTTAAGTTATTATGGTCCTTGTTCAGCGTTACCGCCGCCCTTCTTCCGCCTCGCTGCTCTGCGGATAATTTATACATCCCATTCCTCTCTCTCTGTCTCTCTCTCTTGTCAATCCTCTCCTCTCTCGATGTCTTGTCTGATTAATCGTATACGTGGAAAGTTAGAAGTGTTGTTGTTCTTCTAAGTAATATATAGTATAGGAAATTAATTCTTCTTTTAGGCCTTTTGGCCTGTTATGGTCCTGCATCATCGTTTTCCTCTTGATACGTCGACTGCCAGCTGTCTTTCCATCTTTTGGGAGGTCGTCCTGGAGGTCTGCTTGCTTGGGGGATACGGTCCCTGGCCATTCTTACGGTTCTTGGTTCCGCCATTCTGGATAAATTTTCGTTCCAGAACCTTCTTCTCTGTCGTCCCCATCTGACAATATCTTCAACTTCGCACATCCTTCGGATTTTTGTGTTTCGTACTCGCAAAGGTTTTGCCAGCGATACTCCTGAGTACCTTCGTTTCGCTGGTTCGAAGAAGATTTTTGGTTCTGACAGTGTCGGCTCTGGACTCGATGCTGTATGTCATTATGAGGCGGACACAAGTCTTGTATATCCTAAGAAATATATATATGTATAAGTCGAACAACACTTAGCAAATCTATACAATTCAATCAATTCATCCCGGCAAGAACAACTTATTCACTTATCCCATATTCAAAAGTCATACGAAGATTTATACAATGCCCATATTGATTACCTAATCTGTGCAGTTTTGCTATGCACTAATCGTTAGTTGCAACCACTTTACTGTTGAACAAAACATTTTGCCGAGTGGGCCTATAAGGAACGTGTAACATGATAAGCTGAGCTAGTTCCGGGATGGTGAAATACGAGCTGACAGTCTTAAACAATGTTGTGAGATCAAACAATCATCTTTCTTCAATCGGAACATGGTTGTAAGCCTCATCACTTTCATATACCATATATAGAATTAATTCGGGACTGGATGAAATGAATAACGCGTATGGCAAAACGATTATTCGAAAAATGATCGATCTAGATTTCTCTGTATTTATAATTGTAATGATCTAAAAAAGACTGCGAACAACCCTCGTCGAATCATGAAATAACATAATGAATATCAGGTGTTCTCGCTTTGCAATTTGAAAATGTTTCATCAGACAAAAATTTGACACTGTTATAGAATGATTATACTAAATTCGTGTGTTTATCTTGATTGCGTACATATTATACAGTTGATAAACGTTAATGACTGTATTTGGAATGTCTCTCCGAGTCATTACATGGATCTACTCTTAAGGCGAATGCCACATTGTCAACTAGATCAGTGCTCCGCAACCTTTTCTCACCTACGACACACCAAAATTCTTCCTAGAATTCCGCGGCACACCAAAAGCTAAAATATATAGGTATTAAATTGATACACAAATTTTACAATAAATTTTTGTTTATTATTTTATTTTACTTCTTTGGTTTTTTTGTAACACTTGTGCTGGGTTCTACATCATCTGTACGTGAAGACGGATCTTTTCCACGTACAAATTTGTCCATATTTAAAGGGGTATAAAACTAAATGTGTGTCACACGAGGAACGCTAACCACACACAATTCAGCAACACAATTAATAGTAATTATCGTTAATGGTAGAAACTTGTTTATTTAACTTTGTGTTGTTAAAATAGTGACAGCTCTGCACACGACAGTAATGATGGACGAGTGAACGTGATGTAACGCGTGCAAATGCAGTATAACGCATGCGCATGAGTCTTCAGCAACGCGCATAAGGGTAATTTTTCTTTGTCTATGACTAATTTGGTGCGGCCATGGTGTGTACAAAGCACACTACGCAGTTTTCAACAGTTGGCACCAGGCGCTGGGGGACCATTGAAAAATTATTTAGTTATAATAATTATTCTATACTACATTTTAAAAAATAGACAATATTATGAAAAATAATTTGTCATTGTGTATTAAATACATAATGAAAAATTGTAAAATGCCAAATACATTGAATTTGACCGCGGCACACCTGTATCCGGCTCACGGCACACCAGTGTGCCACGGCACACCGGTTGCGGAGCACTGAACTAGATCATAAAATTAAACGTAACCGGAAACGGCGCGTTGATTCCACAGCAGATAAATTAGTGAGCATATCAAATATTACGTTCTGAGCTCCTTCCAGAGGAGAGAGGGGTATTAGGAAGCTGCTGCAGCAGAGACGATGAAGCAATCATTGAAGCAAATTGCTCGCTAACTGCCTCGGCTTGCAGCACTCCAGGAGATAAGTGTGATTACTTGGAGATATGAGAATTCGTTACAAAACGAGCGTGAGACTGGATTCGCTTTTGCGAATTCCTTCGCTATAAAGGCAAATTTGTTTGATTTCAGTTTCAGTTGGTAATTTAATTATAATATTATATATTGGTAATGAATGTGCTTCCGCATGCAAAATCGTTAACGTCCTCGAGTCGATGAAAGCACCCAATTTTTCTTATTCTCAATACTTCTCTCATCGACGGAGATTTGTTAACATATTATTGCGGTTTTCTTTTCTCTGTATATGGACGTTGGGAACAGTGGGCTTAGTGCAGTAGTGGAATCATCCCCCCAAATTCTACTGTCGCTCGTGTGATTTGACAACCCTCGGGAAAAAATTGTCTTCTAGTTTGTCTCTGTTATGTCAAAATTTAGACTTTGGGTTTGTTTGTGTATATATGTATTTATATTTTTTTAAATTATAAATATTTATTGTGTATTAACTGTTTATATTGTATATTTTCATTATCAGAAAATTCAGGTATATTTACCGTATTATTTGAAATGTGCTCAGTAAAAATATTCTTAAAGGTGTATATTTCGTTTTATGTTAGTCGGCACCTTCCTACTTTATCGGTTTGGGAGGAATGCATCTTAACACAAAAGTACATACTGCAGTTTTCCCAAAAACATAATTAATAAACCTCCTGCTCGGTATCCCGTAGCGGAACTTTTCAGGGAGTATCGGGTCCTTTAAGTAGCCAACTTACACTTCAAATCAATTATCTGGCACTATCATCAGAAAAAAAAATGCATGCTCAGCAGTGGCGCGTGACGTGCATGGCAACTGATCAAATCTTCACCATCTTTAGAGCTGGAATATATTTTACACAAAGGCAATATGCCTCACATGACATACAATGCGATGCCGAATTCAATAAAGATAAAAGGGGGCACAAAAATAAGCAATGGATCGGAGCGTAGTTGTTATTGCGACCAGAGTTTAAATACTTAGCTTGCAGGAAGAATAACTTGTAGCAAAGGTTTGTGGTGTAAACTCTTGGGTGTTGCGTGTTTTTATGATTATGTACGGGATATCGTGGGATGGGCTTTTTGGTCCGTGTGGAATGATGAAGTATGCGTGGTTTGATTCATTCATATGTAATTGAATTTCATTGTTTATCAAGTTGATGCGAGTTTGCAACGGGGTATTGTATGTACGAGTATAATCAACAATCTGGGAAAAAAACATCAGCTTACTTTTCCATGGTATATACCCTCAGTAAGATACAGGCAAAAGCCTAATTTACTAGGGACAAGATAATTGAAAGGCAACAAACCTACGTATATCCATAAAAAAATTGTGTCCACATGCATTTATAAAAAAATTGTTTAAATTAATACAAAAAATCTTTTGTGTTATAATTTGATTGGTGCGTGGATTTGTTTTATTATTTTTTTTGTTTTGGTTCCTTTTATATTTAGGAATTTTAAAATGTAAATAATGTATAACTGTTTATTATGTACATCTTGGGTTTTGTCCTTTAAGTTATTTATTTATATTTAATTCTTAATTAGATTTTTAATGCGTATTGTTATAAGGATTGATGTGTTAATAATTTTTGTTTAAGTTTTTCTTAATGTTTTTTTGTATATGCTGTTTTTTGAGTCCTTCCGTGCGCGTAAGATACAGCCCTAAGCCTTGGCCTGCTATGTGGTAGTATGTGTGTGTTTCTTTTTTTTTGTAGTTTTCTATAAAACGTGTTAATGTTTATGCTTTGTAATATATTTTGTTTTGCATTGATGCGCACTAAAATTAAAATAATTTACATGAACAAAGCCGTGGGCTGAAAAACTATTTGACAAACACACGGCTGATCTCGCCCTCATATTGGTGGGGGTGTATCTCTATTGGGAGGATGTTATGATATGAGACCAAATCGTTGGATAGCTTCTCTCTCAAATATATTTTATTTTCCATTGCCTTAACGTATATGAGTGATTTCAGGCATCTAACATATGTTATATGATTATGTGCATACTTTGTTACCTTCAATAAACCTTTTCTTTATTTTATTTCTTCTTCCAACTCTGTGTTTGTTTTGTATATTCCCCAACAATATGACTTGGAGAACTTTATATGTATCACGCTGTGTCTCTTGCGGAATATGCAGAGATAACAGATCTGCCAACTTTTCTATCTAAGCACACAACTTTCGCCTCCTCCACATGTATACATCTCGTCATAAACAATCTTCTATTATTCACATTTCTCACTTTTACATTCTTTCATAATGTGATCCAGACATTTTACTCGGTTTACCTCTGCCACACACACCTTGCCTTTTGCCTTGAATATCGCTTAGTTATTCTTTCGACACTATTCTCTCCTCATTTATAAGCAATCTTCAAGCTCTTTTCTTTCTTTTAAGTAAGCATTCATTTTATCTATGCAATCATTCTGATGGGAAAAGTCCAGAAGTTCGGCGCTTGGGTTCCACAGGTTCTACAAGTCCACAGGTCGTCCGGAACGCTCCATATATTTCAGGTTGAAATTACCGTCTTTGAAACGCAAAAACCATCGACGAGCTGTCTTTTCATTCATAGCATCTTCACCGTACACTTCGCAAATATCGCGAGCAGCTTTATTCCCTCGATTGAACGCGAACAAAATGAGGTGTCGAAAATGCTCACTTTCGTCTACTTGCCATTCCATTTTGAAGGCTTGTAATCAAATAAAATAATACACGTAACGTAAAAGCAAACACAATATCTTGTAGAGCGTAAAAGTATCTTTCGATTGACATGTAACATTTACCGTTTTACTTTTGGTGCTCATTTTTAAATTTGGAAAAAACGGACACAACTTAGATTAACACCCAATATATAACATTAAGTGCTTCGTTTACGTTGTTCAATGTCGCTACCAGGAAACAAGGTAAACGGAGCACTTAATGTAATATACAATAAAATGTGTAACTCGCATTATTTGCTCAAAATATTGAGATATTATTTTATGATAAGGTTTATTTTTCTTTTTTGTAGGTTGGGTAATTTTCGGCAACATGGTTCCATATCATATTGCCGTTTAAAGAAATTATTTGTTAAATATTCATATATCCCACCCATCGAATGGTTCAACGGCACCAAAACTTGACAAAAAGTTCTTGAATTTATATGTACCCTGGCAAAATGTCATTTAGCGTAATGGCAAATACCTCCATAATGATAGTTCGGGGAAATGTGAGTCACGGATTGAATTCAAAACACCCAAGTACATAGCATTATTATCACCACTCACGCGTGTACAGTATTCAACCGCAAATTACCTCGGCAACACCTAACACCGACGCACGACAGAGTGGATGGCGTGTGTTTGTCAGGTCTT
This sequence comes from Odontocerum albicorne, assembly GCA_949825065.1. Lineage (NCBI taxonomy): Eukaryota > Metazoa > Arthropoda > Insecta > Trichoptera > Odontoceridae > Odontocerum > Odontocerum albicorne. The sequence continues at coordinate 49,186,361 of OX463841.1, forward strand.
GCATTACAGCTACAGAGGATCAACACTTTGGCGGCTGAATGGGTCGCTGACATGCCTCGAAACTGTTGTTGCTCATGTTATAATGCATCGAAGTAAAGAGGTTGAAGCTTCGAGGTTATTTCGACTAAGTTTTAAATGGGTTATTTTGTATGAATATTGTTTATACGAGATAAAAGTAACTTTAATAAAAGTTCAAGTCGTGTTAAGAAACTTGAAAATGATGTTTCTTAAAGCTTGTATCATAAACAAGGTTTAAAATAATAATTATAATAAAATGACAATTTATATAGCTCCGTTTAGAGATCAAACTCTCTCCTAGAGCGTTCCAAGTCAGGACTCGAACACTTTTATTGACAGATTAAAAATATTTCAAAATAAATATATGTAAGTTGAGATAAGGATAGGAAAGCTATTTATTTATTTAACACTTTTATTGCAAATACAATCTGGCGGGCTTATTGCCAGGCGGCAATCTCTTCCAACCAACCAGACAAAAGTAAATTAAGCAAGTTACGTGGTCGCATAAATCATTCATGACTATCCATCCCCACAAAATCCATGTTTTATTCGCTATGTAAAAAATTTACAATCGAAGTGTGTACTCGTATAATACAAACGTTAGATCTCGAATAGGATGGTCTAGTCACAGTGACATTTTATTGTAACTTTAGTGCCGTATTAAAGTGCCGTTTTATCACCTTATGGCCATATTGTATTGCAGCGAATAGCACATACCAGTTATATTGTCTCCATTTTTTTATATATTTGTCTGCTATTCACGATATTTAAATTTGCTATCTTAAAATATTTATTGGGGAATGTTTCCTAAAAAATGGTTAAATTTTGGACTTCTAAAGCAGTGTTGCTTGAACTATGTTCCCCGAACCAGTTACCAGGCCGCGTCGAGAGAAAATTTGAAAATAAATCATTTTATTTTTTGTTGTATTTATTTTTCTTGCCAATTGAGAATAAAAATATTTGAACTAAGTTTTATTTTCGTATAGACATTTTTGTACTTACTATGTTAATTATCAGGTATGTAAATATGAAACCGCAATTCTTTTAATTTGCATGTGCTCTTCTTCATTTTAATCAACACATCAGTCTCAGGTTCACATTCATCCCTAATCCCTTCATTCCGTATTCTGTCATATATTGACATCACATGTATTCTTGTCAAAAATGTATAATATTTAACAGTATGCAAGTAATAAAGTTGCACATAATTAGAAATATAAAAAAGAAAAAAACAAATAATACAAATAAAATAAACTGATATCATGTGACATATTGTATGAGAAAGTTAGAAAGGGCGGGAGGAAAAAGGAAGATAATACATACGAGTATGTTATATATAGTATACCACGGAGACAGGATAAAATAGCATAATGTATTATATATGTTATATATAGTATACCACGGAGACAGGATAAAATAGCATAATGTATTATATATGTTATATATAGTATACCACGGAGACAGGATAAAATAGTATAATGTATTATATATGTTATATATAGTATACCACGGAGACAGGATAAAATAGCATAATGTATTATATATAGTATACCACGGAGACAGGATAAAATAGCATAATGTATTATATATAGTATACCACGGAGACAGGATAAAATAGCATAATCTATTATATATGTTATATATAGTATACCACGGAGACAGGATAAAATAGCATAATGTATTATGTATAGTATACCACGGAGACATGATAAAATAGCATAATGTATTATGTATAGTATACCACGGAGACGGGATAAAATAGCATGATGTATTATATATGTTATATATAGTATACCACGGAGACAGGATAAAATAGCATAATGTATTATATTATATATGTTATACTCGTATATAGTATACCACGGAGACAGGATAAAATAGCATAATGTATTATATATAGTATACCACTGAGACAGGATAAAATAGCATAATGACCTCATTCTTCCCTTGTGCAAATGTATCTGAGGAATGATTCTATATTTTGTTGTGAAAGATATATCTTCATCTCTATTCAGTAGCGAGTGTACGTGCATATGGAAAATACGAGTATATGATAGTTCAATATTTGATATCTTAATTAAAGAAAATAAATTCTACATTCTTAAGCACATTTACCTCTGAGACTAAATATTTAGGTTTTATATTTTCAAGTAAATTATATTAGAGATATGAACATAAATATCTGAGAATGAATGCTATGTTATCTACTGTAATGCATTTTTATATACTGCACGTATAATTCCCAGACCCAAAGGTTTATAAAATACATGTACATACATACTCGTACATACATAACATAACGCCGTTTCAAAATAATGTACTGTATGCTCAAAAATATCAAGTCCAATATATGATATATTACGGTGAAAGTAGATGGTCAGTGATCATCTATGGTATATTATTATTAAGACAATTTATATAGCGCAATTTAGAGAGTTAACTCCTCTCGAGGACGGTTCAACTCGGGACTCGAACCCACTATTATTGACTGACTAAAAACATTAAGTAATAAATATATTTAAAATTAGTGGATGGATAGCAAGGTAGTGGCTGTGTCCATTATATTGGGGACTTCCTTGCAACTGCATATTTTCAGTGAAACATACGAGTATTTTTTTAAGGAAACCTCAGAAAACTTACCAGCGAACTACAAAGAAACCTTTGTAGATCTTCTGATAGAAGACAATAGCATATTTGGTTTTAGGCGTTCCGTAGCGTTGTGCTCGTATACAATCATAAATTTTGATAAGACCTTCCAAATATCAAGTGAATGATATTCTGAACGAAGGTAAAGTAGAAAGGCAGAAAATTCGTAGAGGTTTACGAGAAGGTGTATGGATGTGGAGGAAGCGAATTATGTGTGTCGAGTTTTGTAAGTGTGGGGATCTGTCCGCTATGCCCACCCCGACAGGGAAATCGTTGATGGTATGTACGTATATTTTTTACGTCGTCCTATACTGTCCATGCAGTGAGACTCTGGAATCAGTTACAAATCAATATAAGACTCGCTACGTCCTTGGCAAGCTACGGAAAATACTCTTAATTTTTAGTCAGTAAAATAACGTGTTTCATTCCTGATTTTTACTTTCTCTCCACCATCCCTTCCTTTCCTTTTGATTGATGATATATCACTTTATATGAAAAATAATGTTCGGGTGATTGTCCGTCTTTGTGGGGTTCGTGGGCATATACTCACTTATGTGTTTATGGATTGCGTGGGGATGGATAGTAATTTGAATGATTTATGCGACCACGTAATTTTGCCTGGTTGATTGGAAGAGATTGCCGCCTGGTAATAAGCCTGCCAGATTGTATTTGCAATAAAAGTGTTAAATAAATAATAATAAATATATTATTCTCAATGCACACATTTCCACAATATATATATTCAGCGCCTATCAGTCTTTTTCCTGTCCACATTTTACTACCGTACCTCAAATTTGTTACTAATATCATACCGATGAGTACTTATCATCTTAGCAGATTTTGATACTATTCGTTTCAAGTACATATTTTTTAGTGCACAATTGACTTTTTTTCCTATTGCTACACTCCGTTCGATATCCCTCTTAGCTCTTTAATAATCAGAGAAAATACAAAAAAATCTAATTTTTCATTATACGGACTCAAGCTTAAACATTGGCACCTTCTAATGTCGACTAATAATAATCGCAAACCTACCAAATATCAAAATTAAAAAAATAATGTTTCTGACTCTTCGATTAAAGATATGTGGTATATCCAGTGCAGACCCCTAGTTGAGAACCTTTCAAGTTAAATTTTACATTGACAACTACAATAAATCAATCGTACAGCATAACATTTGCATAAATTATCCAATGGAAATTCACTAAATTCCATCACACTCCAAAATAAAGTGTGTAGGTGTTAAATTCATTTATATTTGTCTACCATATATTCTGAATATATCGACACCCGTGGCCTACAACGGTAAGACGCTGGTCTTCCACCTAGGGATTTCATGTTGGCACCAAGCTTCTATTATGTGCAGCCTGCTTTGCTTCTCTTGAATTGTTCGAACGGTAAACACACTGTATAATCCAACATTCTGTCTATTGCCTCCTCCAAGTTTTCTTCCATCGCACTTCTACCGGCGATCCCATGTGACCATGTTTTATAGGTCCTACTACGTTTTTGTAGGTTTAGGCTATTCTTGTTATACATTGTTTCTCAACTAGTGCTTTGCGATCTCCAAAAATGAGTTACAAAAATACTATACTACATTTTCTGAGAAAAAAACGAACACTTTTATTGTCAAAAAAAATACAATCCAAGTCATTGTTTTGCCCTATAAGTGACGTAAAATAGTAAGATATTACCTGATAAGGCTTATCGTCTTTGTGCAAGTACAATATTTATGCGGCTACGTACACATGTATCAACAAGATATGAAGTTTTTAGGGGGGTCGCGAAGTTTATTTTTTTTTATTTTGAAGGGTCGCAAGACTAATGAAAAAATAAAAATATTTTCTTTTAATCTTTCAATACCAAAACGGAATTATCAGCATAATTAATCCGTACGGTTATATCTGCGTTCATGTTATTACGCTTGTTTCACCAATTTGATGCTCATGCTATATTTTACAATAAGTACAGGTGCTGCCATCTCTGTAGGAGATTACGAATATTTTTGTTACTTGTCAAGATAATTTCTGATCGGAGATATTGTAATTTTTCTAAAGTGATCCGTTCGACAGCCGACGTGTGTCGCTAGGGTTGTCGCGTTAATAGTTTTTTTTTCTATGGGCATTCAACAATTTTAAGTGGGAATCCCATAATTTATCAGTTATTTGTGTCGCAATATTTTTTGGCATAATTTATCTCGTGTGTTGTGAAAATTTATTTAAAATTGTGAATTTTAACGCAATTTTTTATTTTATGTTTAAAATCTTTGTTAATACAGCGTAAACACGTATTCTTTTTACATAACCAGTAATATTTCGGTTGTAGATTAATCAAATTTGTGTTATCTATAAATATTGAAATAAAATTCGCGCATTGCGTTTAATTGTTAACATAGTTAGTGGTGTGACAACCCTGAATTTAATTTCGGGAGAGTAAAAAAAAAATATTGAATTTTATTAAAAAAAGAGAGTCACAAAGCATAACAGAGCGCCAACAAACCGTGAGTAATCAACTTTTTAATTATCATTACGCTTTAAATATTTTTTAAAACAAATAAACATGTCAAAATCAGTCACAGCCCTTCAGATACACACCACGTATTCCACGCTTTGCAGACAAAAGGTCAATTATCATAACTGTGTAGAATGGAGTGGGTATTTTTTGTTTACCCAAAAAACGACAGGAGATATAATATTTATGGTGAAAAGAGGACAATTTTCGTATAGAGGTATCACAATAGGCGTGTATACTCGAATGCATACATTAACACTGACCTCTCTTATTCCATTTTCCCCTCACGAACCTTCTGAATTCCCAATCATCCAGTATCAACACGGCAAATTTTTTCCAAAGTAGAAATGTCTTGTCCCTCTCAAGGACTTGTCCTGTGCAGGAGTCTCTCTCAGCGTCCCCCTATGACGCGCGTCCTCTCGCATGTGCCCGATCCCGCCCACGGGGGCAGTGACCCCCCGACCCGTTACAGCCAGTTTACTTCCAGTGAAGAGTTCTGTACGTATTGCATGTCTTAAAGGAACAAAGGTCGTCCCGAGTCTTGCAATGGATTGAGGTTTCAATAGATTATTGTAGACTACTTAAAGATAGAAATATGTAAGGATTGCTGTATGCTGATGACATGGTAGTGCCCACAAAATATGAATTACAGAGTATGTGATAAGTAAATTTTGTGTTGTATTCTGTGATATCAAACTTTTGTTGTATACAGTACTTATTGCTTTGTAATTTATTTTTATCAAACGCTGTTTATTCCACTTTTTTGTGACGGTATAACTCTACCGGTTTCAAGGCTTTCACCTCATCTTCAGGGGAGCACAAACTAACTATAAACAACGTACATATTGCCATGTGGCAATCTCTCGCTCCCACCAGAAACATGTCCAAGAGACCAGACTAGAATAATTTTTTTTTAAATCTACGATATTTCTGATTACATTTTTTTCTTTCAAAATATCCAATGAAAATTTCCTTAGTCTTCCTCTATGACGCCTTCCGCTCATATTTGCAGTGGATTTTGTTAGTTTTTTTTTTATTATTCGTTCCACGTCCCCAAACCATCTCAGACTGTACACCTGCCTTAAGTTTACGTTTATCCATAATAACTTAATTCCGTATTCTGTCATACATTGTCACCCCATGTATTCTTCTAAGTGCACGCATTTCTACAGCATTTATTCGAATCTTCTCAGTCTTGTTCTACGTTTTACTCCCATACATCAACAAGTTGGCACCAAAATACTGTTGTGGACTTAGCAGATTTTGAATCTTAGCAGATTTGAATCTTAGGAGATTTTGATACTGCCCGGTTCGAGAAAATGTGGTATAGTACTCTATTGACTTTGTAATTTGTTTTATCAAACACTGTTAATTCCACTTTTTGTAATGGTATAACCCTACTGGTTTCAAGGTTTTCACCTCATCATCAGGGGAACACAAACAAGTCTTGTTTGTGTTCGCTTGATGATGAGGTAAAAGCCTTGAAACCGGTAGGGCTATACCGTTACAAAAAGTGAAAAAAACAGTGTTTGATAAAACAAATTACAATATTTTTAAACCTCCACAATGTTAATACCTTAAGTATAAATAATATATCTTTTAACTTTGTTTTCTATTACTACACGCCGTTCGATATATCTTTTAGCACTTCCTTCATCTGGGAAAATTGTACCTCAATTGTAAAATTATTCACTTGATGTAATATTTCATTATTCGCCCATACATCGCATTTACTTTTCCTTTCACATTTTTCCTTCGCCATTACTTTGGATTTTGGCAACATTCATTCATAGATCTTTCTCTTCGTATCTTTCATACAAATGACAACGTCCGTGGGCTAGTTTTTGAGTACGACGTATTTCTCCCAACCCGGGGTTAGCAGGTTTAATGCCCGATGGAACTTAATGTTTAAAAAAATGTTCCAGTCAGGTATTTATTAAGGTGTCTCTGAAATCTTGTTGATTGGTTGGAAGAAATTGTCACATGGCAATAAACACGCCAGGTTGTACTATATATTTTATGTCAACGGTCAAATGACCTTTTGAACACAAATATTGAAAAACAACAACATACTCGTATGTATAGTAGAAATTAACATTGACACATAAGCAGTGTTATACAATAGGACAACAGGACAAGTCGAACAACACAACAAAGCAAATCATATAATACAAACAATTCAATCAATTACTTCTACGTAAGTAACCAATGCCATTTGAAAATCCATACGATGGCAATATTGATTCCCTACTGTGTGGAGTCTTATGCAAGAGTTGTACGAATAGTTAGTTGCAACCACTTTACTATGGAACAAAATATTTTGCCGAGTGGGCCTACAAGGAACGTGTAGCATGACAAACTGAGTTAGTTCTGGTTCTATTTAAATACGAGTTGACAATTTGAAACAATATTTTTTCTATCGAACAAGGAGTTTCTTAGATTAAAAAAGGTGTAAAGTTTATATGGGCATAAAATTATTTATCATAGAAATATAAGGAGCTGTGAAGAAAGTTAATGGATTTAGAAGAGGTGACTGTTGGGGAAAGGAATGTGAGAAGACCAAAAAAATTATAGTTTGACCAAGTGAATCATATGTCGAAAAAGGAAAATGTTTCAAGAAATCGTAGAGCTGCTATGAGATGGTGTATGGATGTAGAGGATTCTAAGGAGGTGTGTCACGATAGGAAAATCTGGTGGTCAAACATGTTTTTCTATGTGATAAGGTTTTGAGCCTCATAACTTTGAACAACGTAAGTCCAACTCAATTAATGGGATCCGCAGTTTGAAGTTAACATACGTGTATCGTAAAAACCTCCGCTGTCGTGCAGCACAATATATGAATTAGTATACAGTTTTCGTTTTCAAAATATTATAATACCATATCAAAATCTGAACTTGAGCTTAATAACAAATCAGAACCACATCCACCACTTGCCCATCTTTTATAGCTTCCATAGTTTTAGGAAACAATTAAAGAGTTCTCTTTTCGAGGTGTACAGCACCAGTACAAAGGCTGTAGAAGAGGCGGACTGTTGCCGCTCAATTATCAGAGATTGCGGCGTGTCTTCAATGAGTCTCGGTGGATAGCTGGATAAAGAAATTCCTTGTTGGCCGGTAGAAATGGAAACAGTATGACGTTTCAGATAAGAATATATTTGCTCCATTTTGTGTCCTTTATGTTTAGAATATCGCACATCGCAAGCACCTCGATCGGACCGCTTATGCAGTTATTCTGAGCAAGTTCAGCGCTTTTCACGCGTTTATCGCGCACAGGGGCCGTTTCGATCATATGTAGCAATAATCCGAGGACCACAGAAAATGGTGTTTTATTACAATACATCAATATCAAAGCAACATTCAAATATTACAAGCTATAATTCAAAAATGTTCACAGGCAGTACAAAAATAAAAATTACTTATCTATGTGACGCATACGTCCGATACCTACATGAGGTATTATCAAAATGTATGAACGTTCGTCGTTGCGTTGCTGGGCCGCGTAGTAGAGCATCCCCTCGCCATTCCGACGTCAACTCAGTTGAAATGTGAAGCTGTGCTGTGGAGTTTTCGTATACTCGTATTTCTTCTTTTTTCTACTCTTTAAGTGAGTGAACCGTTGCAAACTCACCGGTAACACCGCTTTTCTGGATCCGATACGACTTGAAGTAAGGCTGTTTTTTCCCTCTTTTTTGAAAGAATAGGTATGATCGAAGTATACCCCCGAATACTTGGCGAAATAATGTCTGTGTCATTCGAAGGGAATAGCACAGCGCGGGGTTTGAACCGACGACCTTCCACACGGAAGTCCAGTGCATTACCGCGCGGCCATGCCCCTCAGTTGATATATGAACATTACACTTCACCTAAGACCGGATCTATTACTATCCCACGTCGGTAGATTTACAATACAAAGGTTTATTTGTAGTCCATCTTCCTTTAGTGAATTTTCTGCGACTTTCTTACCAAATATATTTTTCTGAACATATACAGATGCGGGGAAGTGCCTAATTGGCCGAAGCCACCACTTACATGTCTTTATGATCAACTTGCTTTATATATTTTTAACTCAATAATAGTGGGTTCGAATCCCGAATTAGAGCGCCCTTAGAGAGCCTGCTTTGTTCATGGAGCTGTATACATTGTCCTTTTTATTATTACTTTTATAATACTACTAAGTGTTCAAACTGCGTTTAAGTTTTTTTCACGTTGACTATAGTGTCTTGAAACAATTCCGCTTTTTTGTTTTTTTTTCCTACAAAAAGTTTACAGTTGAAACGACCGACCGTATATAACTTTGATGTAACGAATTACAAGCAATATTAAAAGCCCCTCATAGTGGATAGGGTAAGCCGCCTCTCAAATGGAAAGGAAGGTAACTTTATACGATGCGATTTAATGAGCGCTTTACAATCTCTTTTAAGCTTGAGTGATTGAATTATTCAATTGCCGAGATGATGATCGTATCTTCTTTATGACTCCACCAGCTGAACCCGACGGTACAGCAGGCAGTGGAGGCTGTAAACTTTTAATGCTTTTTAATTGATACACGAGCCATACCAGCTAAATCCGAATTAAAATTAACTGCTGGTTATTTTAAGAACTTAATTTGCTGGCGGACTCAAACTCGACGTTTGGTTCAACATCGGCATACATATTTGATGAAAATATTACTTAATATGTTCACTTGTAGCTTGTGTCAACGTGTTTTTTTTTATGCAAAGCATTATCTCAGTCGTTTTCAACCAGGGTGCCCTGTCAGTATAGTTACCGCAACGATACTCCAAGTTACCGCAACGATACTCCAAGTTACCGCAACGATACTTCAAGTGTGCCGCTATTTACAGTCTTGACATGAATATCCACATATTGGAGAGAAAGCATTGACATGAGTATCCGTATATTGGCAAGAAAGTATTTTTTTTTCTGGATGGCTTCACCTCGTTGACAACATCGTGATGAGGATAGTTTATCAGTCATGGCTGTTAGTGTTTACCCAAAAGATAGCATCAACTTTCTTGGTGTCTCATCATAGTTCGAGTCTCGAGTTAAGAGAGTCTGCTCTCGAAACGGCGCTATATAAATTAGCCTTATATTATTATTATCTTATATTTTTTGCTTGCAGTATGAATATTTCGGTAATATGACATATCTAATGAGATTAAGTTGATCCATGTCCTATTTACGTAAAATATGACATTAAAACTTAATATTCCACTTTTATTTTCCTTCAGTCGCGTCATTTTATTTTGCCCAAACCCATAAATTCCCTCTGGCCCCGCCTCAAGCAGCTTTCTCCTTCCGTGTCGTCCGGAATGAGACGAGACATCTGTACCAGGAACTGTTCTGTTTATAGAAGATACTCCGACACCCAACGCAAAGAGACTTCTTAAAATAAATGCACGATCAAATTGCTGCAGACGCAACTTGACAAAGAGAGTTATAGCTTGGATAATATTTACTTTGCTTGTGTACTTGGAACCTATAACAGTGTCTGTCTTAACTCGTGGATAGAGAATGTTTACTTAGTCATTAAACTCAGAATTCATAGTAGACCCTATGTATTGGACGTGTGCGGTCACCCCTTGTATGTGTATAGACATTTATATATTCTATATGTAAAGATGTGTAATATTTACAAACCTTTGATATTTGAAAATGTTATGATGTAAATTGTTTATTTGTATGAAAAATACGATACGTCTGTTTGACTCCGATCGTGTTCGCGACCGCAAGGGAAATAATAGACTTGCGGGCGGGCCGTCGTGAGTATGTCACTGGCCGGTCGGTTTACGCAGTGCTCAAAACCCCGAAAGTTGTTGTATTTCGCGGGAATGAGCGCTTGTGATGACCGACCGACCATTATTAATAAGAAAGGTCCCTTTTTAGGAAAAAATAAACGCTCCTCCAACTGTAAAGGCCCCTCCCCGCCCCGTACGGGATGGAGAGATGCCTGAGAGGAATCTCTCCATCCCGCTACCTTCTTCTGCTCGAGCTACGCCTTTGGAACCGCGACTCAATTCTCCGAGCGCTGCGCAGCAACCATCGCACCTAGTTACAGTTCATTTGTACCCTGTCCGGTACACCCTATGTGGCCCATGTTATGTGATGGACACATATCTTACTTTTCAGTCCATAAAGTGAACTGAAGGGTCAGCTGTCTTATCACCAGACATTTCTTTATACTGAATATTTTATCACTGTCTTAATTTATTACTGGACTCGCTTCTTATCCCTTACCCTGCAGATAAGTGAAGCGCTAGAAAAGTGCTTTCCGTTTATTTATCTAAAACTAAATATATGTTATCTGATCACGTTTACCCTTTGCTCCTACACTCAATTGGAAATAGATGAAGATATATATTTCACCAAAATGAGTATATTAAGGGTCCATAAGGCCCAAATTAGTTCGATACATTTTTATGGATGAGAAACGAGGGCACTATAGCACTTTTCCCATTGAAATTATCTCCGTGATATACAATACTAACATGTTATCACTGTAATCGTCATCTAATAAAATGCTGAAGAAAGTGACTATTTTCCATCATCACCATCAAACTCCCGAATTCCGACATAACATCCATAACTCTCTGCATGTTGTTATGTTGGAAATCGGGAGTTGAAAGTGTATAAGGAAAATACGCACTTTCTTAAACATTTTATTCAGACGGCTTGTACAATTAATTACTATGAAGTATATCACGGAGATAATTTACAGGATAAAACGTCATAATGACCTTGTACCTCTCTTGTGCAAATGTATCATATATAAGGAAGTTTACCCTTCTTCCGGTTCATTGAATGCTCAGTGCTGAGCATCGTGGTCGTCTGCTATGTCTCGAACTCTGTGCACCAACTGTCTCCACCCCTCCCAACCCTGGGCCATGTTAAATGCAATCCTTAGCGAGGATCCTGTTTACTCTTTTATTTGGCCCGTCCATCTCATGCAGGGTTGCCAGATTTCCAAAATCACAGGTCGGGACATTCACTATTTCGAACGATCAAAAAAAATAAAAGAAGTTAAAGAATTAGGAAAGAAATTAAGAAAAATACAACATTTAAATTAAATTATAATATATATTAATAAGTACATATGTACACAAAAGAGAACATGTAAAAAATAGTCACATAATAATCCGCAGGAATCACAGTTATTAAAATATAATGATTAGATACAATTACAGGAATTACATTTTGATTTAAATGCAAAAATTTATACAATCATAACAGTTTTATTAAATGTATTTTTCCGAGCTTTTATGTTAGCTTGTTTCAAAATATGTTCGCCATTTTTGCTCGATAAAAATTTTATAAATCCATTACAATTGTAATAAAATTTTTGTTTGATCATCAATTCAGCTTCTACGGTTTTTAATAATAATAATAATCTGTTTCTCTCCTTTCTCCAGGCTGCACTCATTAGACTAAATATTCTTTCGCAAATTGTATTGGAATGTGAAATTGCGAGTATGTGGGCCACAATTTTATACAAATTATTGCAAGCGGAATGTTCTTTAAAACGTATTATCAATTTCTCATATATTGTTTTTTTCTCGTTTGCTTCAGTTATATGCAGTAAAAATTTGTTTAAATAACAGACATCTTCGTATAGAACATAGTTTCCCAAATTTTTTCGCCCCGTAGACCACTTGCCGTTTTTTTTGTTTTCCGTAGTCCCCCTGCTATTGATTTTTCCTAAACTTATTAACTTCAAATGTATTTTTGACAGCTGACACAGTGATTCACCTTAATAAGGTTTTTTGTAGAGTGGACTATTATACAAAAAGAAAAACATGTACAATTTTTATTCATGCCTTTATTGAAAATACACAAAATGCAAGTAAATATTTGGCTTTGGAACGAAACAAATCAAAACCTAGTAAAATTCTTACATAAAATTAACACACAAATAAAACTGTTAATGAGAGAGATGAACCTGATGCTCTGATAGCAATGGTTCAATATTTGGCTTCAAATTAGTGAGATATAGTCTTAAATCTCCACGTTCAGTTGCATTTGCATTCGATTTCTTTATATAAGTATTTTCTATATCTAATATAAGTATTATGTACACCCGATCTGTGTTAGGTGTAATAAGACGTTTGCGGAGCGCCTAAATACTGATGATCTGCTTAAATGGGATCCACTCACGTGGACCCCCATTTGCATCTCGTGCACTCTCAATTTCTTTTCTCGCTGACATAGACCCCCTGCAAGTCGAAATCGACCCTTGGGGGTCCATATAGACCACTTTGGTATGTAATAATTTTAAATAATTTTGTTAATTCTTCAATTGATTCAAAAAAGTCGGTACGCCAGGTTGTCTACAAAAATTAAGGGAGCTTCTTTAACTATATACGTACATTTTTGTACATATACAAATTTTGTTAAGTCGGGATTTTCAGAGGCAATGCGGGACTCGAGATTTGTCTGTTGAACTCGGAACAGTCCCGCTCAAATAGGGACGCCTGTCAACCCTGAATTCTCATAGGACACCTTCATCTTGCTCGCCTTCCATCCATACCATCCCATGATCATCAATTTCTCCAGACTTCCATCATTCTTTCTAGCAATATAACCAAAGTCCGTTAGTATTAATTTTCTCCATGTTATTGAAAGTCTTTCGGTAATCTCCAATTCTTAGGTGATAGAGACGTTAGTCCGCCTGGCGGTCCATGGGGTACGGAGCATCCGCCTACAACACCACTTCTCGAAGACATCTATCATGTTTGTTTATATTTTTCTCATGGTCCATGTTTCCACTCCATACACTGCTATAAATAATACTAGAAACTTAACCAAACAAATTTTAGTTCGTGTACGGATCTCCGTTTCACATCCTCAATTCCTCGAAATTAAGGCACCTAGGTAGAGAAACTCGTTGGCCTCTTCGGAATCCTTTAGCCAGCCTTATGGAGTCTTAATATGCCCATTTTTGGCGAATCTTCATCTCTTTTCAATTGAGGGTTTAGGAGCAAATGGCACATGTGGTCAAATAATATATGAATGGTTGAATTAAAATAGGCACTAAGTACCAAAAAAAATACAAAAAAAACTAAGCATGCAGTTTCGTTCTATATGTCATATATAATGAAACTGCATACTTAGTTTTTTTTTTTTTTTTTTGGTACTTAGTGCCTATTTTAATTCAACCATTCATATATCATTCCGTATTCTGTCATACATTTTCATTTCATGTATCCTCAATGCACACATCTCTAAAATATTAATTTGGCTCCATTCAGTCTTTTTCCACGACCACGTTTCACTCCCATACATCAAATGCGGCACTAAAACACTATTGTGAACTAATTATCTTAGTAGAATTTGATACTGTCCGGTTCGAGTATATATATGTTTTAGTGTCCCATTGACATTGTTTCCTAATGCTATACGCCGTTCGATATTCCTCTTGACTCTTTCATCATCTGACAATATACTACCTAAATAGCAGAATTCCTCAATTTAAGTCTTCCAGTGACTTTGTTTCCTATCGTTACACATCATTGGATATTTCTCGTAAATGTTCCATCATCCAAGAAACCGTTATCTAAATGAATTGTGTTATTAACTCATACTACCATTATCATTGGTAAATTGATAGCAAACACTTTTATTGATATCACAATGTATTATCGATTTCTGACGTACAAATTCAAGAACTGACACACGGCGGTTACTTTGTTTGAAGTATCAATGGATGCCATATTTTATCTTGTCTACGAAAAATAAAAAAAAATTAATCGCTTTACTCTTCACGTCCAATAGCCGGCTTTCTTTAAATTTCCTAATTTTGTTTACATAACTAATAATGTTATCATCTACGGGCGCTGCTCATTAAAACGACAGTTTCTATCTGGCGCAACTTTGATCTTTGACTTCCAGAAATCTTCGCCGTAAGTTCATCTATTTTTGATGCTGCGCATTTGCAGTGTCTTATCAACTAGGGCGCAGATTTCATCATTTTCCTTTTACGAAAACCAAGCTCTTGTAACATACCTAAAGGACTAAAATTTAAAGAAATCATAAAACCGTGATATTATTAATGTTCCATCTCGAAAAAATGTGTTTTTTCATAGCGGCTATTTAATTTTATAGAAACTCCACAAAAAAATAGAATGTGTTGAAAAAAATATTCACCTTATCAAAATTTATGATGGTATATGAACACTCGAGACATACGCTATACTACACCTAAAGCCGAATGTAAATATTTTCTTTGTAGTTCGTCTTCTCTTCGTAAGTTATCTGTGTTTTTCTTTTTTCATTAAATTTTGTTGTATAAAGTACAACCTGGTGGGATTATTGCCATGTGGCAATCTCTTCCAACTAATCAGAAAGACGTTAAAGAATCCTTCAGTGAAAACCAGACTGGAATACTTTTTTAAAAAATCTATGTTTCAAAGGAAATTTAACCCGCATCATCCGGGCTGGTAAACAGGCGTATTACCACTAGGGCACTGAGGTCGTCAAAGATTTTAATGTTTATTTTACAATTGATTTTTTTTAACTAAAACTTGTCAGACAAAAATATTCCTTCACAATATTATTTAAGATTGTCAGCTCGTATTTCGATAGTCCAAAATTAACTCAGCTTGTCGTTGTAACCCGTTTCTTGTACCCAACAAAATGTTTTGTTCGATAATGAAGTGGTTGCAATTAATTATTGGTTGTCTTTGCTGTGCTGGGCCTCGTAGTCGAGGATCCCCTCGCCATTCCAACGTCAATTCAATTAGGAAGCGAAACTGTGCCGTGAAGTTTTTTTTAAGTGAGTGGGCTGTTGCACACCAGCAAACTCACCTGCCACACCGCTGTACTGGATCCGATGGCACACCGAAGTGAGACGGTCAGAGCACATCGGAATTTTTTTTTTGGAAAATATGGCCGAAGTCATGGGTGTCTTTAACGTATATCCTCGAATACTAGGCGAAAAAAATACCTGTGTCATTCGAAGGTAAGTTCGAACTGGCGGCCTTCTGCACGGAAGTCCAGTGCGATAACGCACTGGACCAACGATTATAAGTATAACTCGGCTTTAAGACAAGTATCTTACCAACTTGACCACGAAGGTAGTCTTTCATTTTTTGTCGCGTCTTCTTTGCTTCTACTATCAGGGATTGTCGATCTATCAGCATAGATACTTGATTCAGAGTCAGACTCAGTAGTTAGCATTATTTAGAGGCGTTCGTATAATTGCTCTCTGAGTTCGGCACCACAGCCACGGCTCAACCACTTACTTTAATATTTAAATTATCGCCGGCTTATTAAATTCGATACGCCATTCGCTCGTATGCCTCGTTAGATATAACAAAAACTGCCGTGTATCCATCTCACGTCACAATGGATGACACCTGGTGTTTTTCCCATGCTGCTCGCTACTCCAGCATTTTATTTATTCACTGGCATTATTTATTCGTTTAATTAAATAAATAAAATATTGATTTGCTTGCTTTGGGAATATTTAAAATCAAGGGAAACTATCATTTGATCGTATCGAAAATGAATGGCATCCCTAATTATATAACACTAAACGAAATAAGTAGTGGTGTTTGCTCTGTATTGCCAGTAAAGAAAAATCTCCAAAGTAGCGTTTCTATTGAATGTCTAAATATATTACACTTAACGAAATTAGTAGCACTATGTATTGCCATCTAGAAAAAAAACACAAAAGAAGTGTTTCTATCGAATGTATCCTTAATTATATTACGCTAAACGAAATAAGTAGTATCGTTCACTATGTATTGCCAGCAAAGAAAAAACAACAAAATAACGTTTCTATTAAATGTCGAATTGTATAACACTTAACGAAATTAGTAGCGCTATATATTGCCATCTAGAAAAAAAAAACACCAAAGAAGTGTTCGTATCGAATATATCCTTAATTATCAACGCTGAATTACTAGGTTAGTCAAAAAGTTTTGAAAGCGACATCTATGGAGCAGTAGAAAACCAAAATTTCTACGCCATTTTAATATTTCATCTTTCATAAGAACGTACTCAAAATTCATTTCGATCTGTCAATTCATTCTTTGTTTACAAGCCATTTGAAGTTGACGTGTCAGTGTATTTTTTAACAATGGAAAAATCCGAATATCGTGCAGTGATTTAAAGGCCTTCTGTAGTAAGTGTTTTTTTCATTTTCCAGTTTACTTACTTAGAAAATCACTAAGAATTTTTTTTTGTTGAATTATCCACTGGTCATTTGACCTTTCCTTTGCCCGCTTCTAGCATGCAGCTAATTTCCGACTTTCAGAAATTCACTCAATATTTTTGATTAAATAATATGTTTGACCATTCCCGTGAACTAAGAAACAGACCATAAAGCATAAATAAAATACACGGGATAAGTAAAAAACAAAGAGCAAAACAGAGTAAAATTTTCCAGAGCAGTTGCGCAAGTATCCCATAGAGATAAGGTGTATTTATTATTGTGTCCTGCGTCAAAAGGAGATTGTAAATTGGAAAATCGTATAAATCTATGAACAAATAATTGAGTAATAAATAAATAAATTTAAAATATATTTTTTTTTCATTTTTAACTTTCCAGATGACTTTGAAATTCTTTGTTTTGGAAGGTTTATCGGCTACTGAGATCCATGCAAAGATGGTGAAAGTATTAAAGGAGTCTTCTCCGTCATTTCCAACCGTTCAGCGATGGGTTTTGGAGTTTAAGCGTGGCCGTACAAGCGTTGAAGACGATCCACGCTCAGGACGTCCAAAAAGTGCATCAACACCAGAAATCATAGCGAAAATACAGGATATGGTTTTGGAAGATCATCGATCGACTGTGGATGTGATAGCTGACACCATAGGCATCTCACATGGAACAACATGGCATATTTTGGCTGAAGTTTTGGGTTTCAAAAAACTGTGTGCACAATGGGTGCCGCATTTGCTAACAATGCAACAAAAACACGTTCGAATGCGACTTTCTGAGCAACATTTGGAGCAGTTACGAAAGGATAAAAAGGATTTTCTGCGTCGATTCGTCACTATGGATGAGACTTGGGTCTACCACCATGATCCTGAATCAAAACAAGAGGCTAAGGAGTGGTGTGAACCAGGCACTTTGGCTCCGAAGCGAGTTCGTGTCCAGAAATCGGCCAAGAAGGTGTTAGCGTCAGTTTTTTGGGATGCAAAAGGAATTTTATTGATAGATTATCTCCAAACTGGTAAGACAATCAACTCTGATTATTATTGTGACCTTTTGGACCAGTTGGATGAAAAAATTTGTGAAAAAAGACCCGGTTTGCAGAAGAAAAAAATCATTTTTCATCAAGACAATGCACCTGCTCACACAGCTCAAAAAACCATCGCGAAAATCAGTGAATTGGGGTACGAATTGTTGCAGCATCCACCCTATTCGCCAGATTTAGCTCCCTCTGACTTCTGGCTGTTCTGACACCTCAAAAAATTCTTTCGTGGAAAGCATTTTTCATCAAACGAAGAGGTTATAGCCGTCGTAGAGGAGTATTTTGCAGGCCTTCCAGAAAGTCACTTCCGTGATGGGACAACAAAGTTGGAAGATCGTTGGACCAAGTGTATTGATCTTATGGGAGACTATACTGAGCAATAAAAGTGATTTCCCCAAAAAAAAAATGTATTTTCATTTCCGCTTTCAAAACTTTTTGACTAACCTAGTATATAAATAGTGGTGTACACTCTGCATTGATATTAAGAAGAAGAAAAAAATACTAAGTAGCGTTTCTATCGTACTTAAAGAAATCGTATATCTCATGTATATACGAGTAGATTATTCCACCAAATGTAGAAAATATGATTAATAATCTGTTTATCGGCGTTCATCCAATGGTAATTTCAAGAAAGGTAATTTAATGAGATTAAACGCAACTTGTGCAGTTTCATAAATTATATTTTCATATTTTCTTTCTGGCAAGTAACTGTCATGTAAGCCACAACATTGAAAATCCTTGACAGATGTACCTGTAAATATTTCGAAATTGTGTTTATATGAAAACTTCAACATAATTTTTATATCTACTTTACAATTATCAAATATGTAATCAAGATATGATAGAAGATTTGATATTGATAACTTATCAGAAAATTTAATTTCAAACTGTTGCTTATGGTAGTAGCGGGTAATATAATGCAAAATCGGCTATACAATGAATGACCTTATTGACCGGAGCGTTTCAGTTTACGCAAAGCTAATTACTGTCCTGTTCTGTCCTTCCTAGCCTTAAATTATTTAAGCGATTCTTGGACTTGGCATACGTGCGATGAAACGACAATTAATGTGGTAGAAATGAGGGCGTTGCATAAAACGAATGAATAAACAATGTATAGGATTATCGTATTACTCTTTCATTATTGTATACACTACAATGTGGCAATCTCTACGATGTGGTAATCTCTACAATGTGGTAATCTCTACAATGTGGCAATCTCTACGATGTGGCAATCTCTCCCAACAACTACTTTGCTACTAAAATACTTTTGTGGGCTATCATCTTAGCAGATTAGATAAATACGAGTACAAAACAGTATGATTTTAAAGAAACAGTTGGCATTGTCTAAAGAGGGCCCTTGTCCGTAACTAGTCAATACTAACATCAGTCTGAGAATCTTTTTCTCCCTCGTCACCTAATGGTCAACGGGATAAAAACTTGTGATATAATTTTTTTTAACACATTTCAAATAACAGTCGCATTAAGATAACTCCCATAATTTAAATAAGCTCTTAATGTTAGAAGATAAGATTTATTAGGATTTTTGGCCTTACACCTCGACTTTTCGGATCACCGTGCGCTACGATGAGATCTTAAAATATGAAATATTGTGGTCATGTTCCCTTGTCTCGATTGCCATAATTAATGGGCATCCGATAGCACAGTGCGAGTGTTAGATATGATCATTTGGATTAAAAACAATAATTTGAATGGTGCTTTGATTACCCCCGTATCCGTTTATTATCAACTGTGAATTTATGGCAGCTAAAAAACAGGTTATTTTTTCCAAACGCTTTCTTGTATATTATTTTCGACGAAACATTAGTAATTTATTTTTATATTCCCCGAAAATTAACGCGTATTTTTACGTTAATGTTTTGATTTGTCATTTCATTTGTTTTCTTTATGTCTCATTTGCATTTTAATTAAAAGTTCTCCAGCTTGAAAATTATTTTAAAAATATTTGTATTTTAATATTATCACTAGTAATAAATAATGGCTGAAGTAAATCTTTTTTTTTCTTTCATTATAATGATTTGCTGTCTTTTTTCTGCTTCGTGTTGTCGTCGTGTTACAGCTTCTCTGGTCTCGCTTGTTCGTTGTGACTGACACAATCGTCTCCTTTTAGCATGTACGACCCTTTATGCAGCCATCTTACCATTTTAATGCGTTTTAATAATACATTTAATTGAAAAATTGACAGATATGGTAAAAAAAAAACAATTTAAGTTAAATCTGTTTCCGGGATGAAACTTGAAATATTTCTTTCATTAACATTATGAAATTTTAATGAAAAAAAATTCTGTACAGAGTATATCGGTACATCTAATTGACAGAAAACTACATATAAACTATTCAATTTTAAAACTATATATTTCTTATTCCCTCCTTTGATTTACCCTGTTTCATATTTTTCTATACCTTTTGAATCTCTCCATATTAATTTGAAATAAAAAATGCATTGAAAGCTGTAAAATAAGAGACAGTTATAAAGTATTTTAAGAAATATGGTATAAGTGGCGTGTTAGATAGTATCGAAGGTGACTTAGTTTTTAAAGAGAGTGCCGCCTCGCAATAAACCCACCAGATTGCATTTACAATGAAGTGTTAAATAAAATAATTAAGTTCAGACAGTAAAACAAAAAGTGACAGTGCCGATACGAATGCTGCTGATAAAGGGTTTTTCAAAATGCCCGGTTTTTTAAATTCTTGAATAAAACACACAATTTGATTTGATTTCAAAAAACTTTTTATTGGTCATTGAAGTATAATGGCTGACATTTAAACACAAAAAACAATATCCGCCAAATGTCCACCTCTTGCGGCTCCACGGATGTCCACTCTTTTGTTAAAATTTTCGATGATATTTTGGCATAATTGCGGTTCTAACTCACCAATAACGCAAATAATTTCGTCCTTCAGCTCAGGAATTGATTGGGGGTCATTTATATAGACCTGGCTTTTCACGTAACCCCAGAGAAAATAGTCCAACGGTATCAGATTACATGATCTTGGTGGGCAATTAAAACATCACCGTTTCCGGAGATTACAATACATAAAATAATTCAACAATTTGATCGCGTTGTTGTATTGTAACGGCTCCATTTTCATAAATGTCATACATTACATTTCTCAAATGTCACAAGACTCAGGCAAGTTCGCGACGCCATCTGTGTTTTATCCTAGAATTTAAAAAAAAACGCTCAATTTGAAAGACCCTTTCAAGTAATGGTAAAGATAAATAAAAATTTACATTTTCAGAACTGGCGTCCATTATAATGAACACAGACTTCATATACACTTTGTAAACAACTTTGTGGTACATTTTGGGCGGTATATGGTATATGAACTAATACGACTTAATGTTGCATTTAGTGTAAATAATACAATCACAAGCAAGATTTTTTTAAACCTTAAAATGAATACAGATCTGAAGATTTCAAAGAGTTAGAGATAATGGTGTATACAGCTTAGAAACCACTTGAAGACAACCATTTCTAAGAAGTCTTATCAAAATTTGTGATTATATTGTGTATGTATTCTAAATGTGTCAATAAAGGTCTCAATACTTTGCCTCTGGAGTTGAGCAACCCTGCATCAACATGTGAAAGGTTTCGATTCTGCAAAGCAACTTGCATCTCGTTCTTCAAGTGAGCCCATGTGTTTTCTATATCTCAAGATTCATAAAATTCTCGAAAAATCCAATTCTTGTTCTATGTAAGCGTTGTTCCACTCAAAAAACAAATCTGAGTTCTTTACCTCTATAAAATAAGTCTCCGACAATTACGTAAGTCTGCTTGGTGAAGTTGTGGTATACATACATAACATATATTGAACTTAAATATACATATAATTATTAAATCATTTTAAAACAATGACTGTAATTTATTATTACTACTGCTTTTTGTACCTCCATGTTAGTTTAAGATAAAGTTTTGTATTTTTTGTCAATAATTTTAAGTACTTGTATAACCTGTCACATGTTCATTTGTATATAAAGAGACTGTTGTGTCGTTAATAAAATAAAATAGTAATAAATTATTAAATAAATTTGAGGTGCGCGATATATTGGATTGAAATAGCTTATTATATCAAGTCCCCGAGTATGAGAAGTAAACGACAAAACTTTCAATTAAGACTCCTAATAAAGTATGTTAACGTTGATCCCAAAATGCCAGTAAAGTTAAAAGGAAAAGTATACCAAACGATTGTCAGACCCGCACTCATCTGTGGCTCCGAATGCTGGACGGTGTATAACTCTTACTCTAGGCAACTAGAAACTGCTGAAATGCGCATGCTAAGATGGTCAGCTGGTGTGTCTCTAAGAGACAAAATAAAAAGCTCACGCATTCGTGGAAGCCTAGGTGTTGCAGACATCAACGGCAAGATGGAGGAGAGGCGATTGAGATGTTATGGGCACGTTGGACGCAGAGCACCCGATCACATTGTGAACCAGGCAATCTCCATGGATCTTCCTCGAATAACAACCAGAGGAAGACTAAATAATTCATGGGTGGTGCAAAAAGATAACCTGATGCAGAGGCACGGCCTGGGGGACGTAGTCCGGGACAGAAGTGCATACAACCTGAGGACGAGGAGAGCTGACCCCAACAGTATTCGCAGACAGTGAGTTGGGATGGAGCCATAATAAATAATAATAAATATTATAAATAATAATAAATAAATAATAAATTATCAAATAAGTTTGAGGTGCGCGATACGACTATTTTGGATTGAAATAGCTTATTATATCAAGTCCACGAGTATGAGAAGTAAACGACAAAACTTTTAATTAAGACTCCTAAATAAATATGTTAAATTGAATCAGACGATCTCTCCGCGGTACCTTTGAACAAGCAGCCTTTGAAGAAATGGAAGGTATTGGCAATCGAGGACGGGGCCCGTTTCTGAAAAGGAATACCAATAAACAATCACTGCTTCATGGAAGACGATCAAAGCGGTTCCGTTTGTTGGAGAAGAACCATCCGAATTAAAGACAATAAATGGCTTTCAAATTTATGTGGATGAATAGTGCTGCATGAATAACCACTGCTTCTCAAACCCAACAACTGTTCATTCGTTTATCTTCTTTTTATAGAGGCAAACAATGAAGCAGGACCATAACAGACCTAAAATAAGAAGAATCTTCTTCTCCCACATCCTGAACGGGTCGAGACATCAACAAAGATAAATGTTTGTAATTTGTTTTATCAAACGCTTTATTCCACTTTTTTTGTAACGGTATAACCCTACCGGTTTCAAAGCTTTTACCTCATGCACAAACAGTCATGTTTGTGCTCCCTTGATGATGTCTCCCTGTAGGGTTATACCGTTACAAAAAAGTGGAATAAACAGTGTTTGATAAAACAAATTACAATGTCTTTAAACTCCCACAATGTTAATGCCGTAACTATAAATAATATATAATAAGATAAATCTTTTCTCCGCCGCCATCATCTTACTGTATATTTTTATATTTTACACCTTGATGAATTAATTACAATGTGGCAATATCTTCCAAACATCTAGAAAAGGTGACCTCCGTGGCCTTGTTGGTAAGACGCTTGTATCCCAACCCGGAGGTTGGACCCAGATTTTTTTCAAAAAGTTTTCCAGTCTGGTTTTCACTTAAGGCCTCTGACTTGTTTCCGATTGGTTGTAAGATATTGCCACATGGAAATAAGCCCATCAGGTTGTACTGTATACAACGAAAATGTAATGGCAGCATCACATGGCACCAACGAAAATAAAAATTATGTATTGTTGTTTAATGCCATGTTTACACTAGCTTAGTACTTATCATTAGTACTTATCGTTTGCACTAAACTGCTTAGTGACAAGTGAGAAGAAATCGTTTACACGTTGGTGTTAGGAAGAGGTATTAGTAGCAAGACATCCGTCCGGAATGGACAACCGCCGCCGCCGCCTTGTTTTGAGAAATATGTTCAAATACCAAAAAAATTACGAACACGTGCGCTCACTTGGCATTTCAATTTGTCACTAAACACTTGCCGCGGCTGTTTAGACGACTCTGCAAGCGACAAGTGCTTAGTTGAATTGCGGTGGGGGTAGCTGCTTGTCGCTTAGTAAATAAGTCGGCCTCCTATTCACTTGCACTTGCCAGATTTACTAATGCTTAGTACTAATATGCTTGTTTACACGTGGATACAAGTGCGAGTGACAAGTACGAGTGAGAAGCACTAATGACAAGTACTGAGCTCGTGTAAACATGGCATAATATAAATTTGATAAGTAAATTTTTTTTCATTATGATTTTCATCCTGGCCACCTATTGTAGAACGTTTACACCGTGTTGTTACTTTATTTATTTAACACCTTCGTATGAAGTCTTGTTACTCTACACTTATACTATGCCCATGTGGAGACTTACAAAAACTTTCCACTCTATCTTGTTCTCCTGTCAAAAACCCATGTTTTTAATTTGAAAACCCGACTGTTTCACGAAAATCATATTTTTTCTCAAGAATGCGTTGTTAATAATTAATTTAAACTAATCTTTGTATTTTTTCTTTGTTCACAGGTAAGATGCTTTCTTTATCCTTCGAAATCAATTTTATAAAATATACCAGAATGTCTAAGGTAAGAGAAATATTGTATATTCACTTATCTTGACTTTATAATGGAATTTTGCGTTTGTTCATTTTACACGACTTCGCTCCAGGTCAATAGAATATGTTGCTGTTTAAACGGCGCTATAAAAAATGTTTTATTATTATGTAGATGGCTATATAAATAATTGATCGTCACTATATTATAAATTGTCATTATGTTGAGTATAAGGAGCTCCAACGCCATCCAGCATCCCATAAGTTAACCTCATCTGCACGTGGTGCACTTGCTAGTGAATTGACAATGCCCTGACGACCGAGCTATAGGCGATATATCCGTTGGTGGAAACGAACGTCTTTCCTCATAAAATAATAATGAAATGACTCCTTCCACGATTGCTCAAGATGTGTGGATGACCTTGTTGCAGTTTTTCTGTGCCACAAGATAACCACCCTTGAGTTGCAGCCCAAGTTGGGTAGCGAGCGTGACCGGTCCAACTTAATAATTTAACTAACGCAAGCCGGCTACTCAAAGATGGATCGTTCAAACGGGACTAAATTGTCATATGTGGGTAAAATACCCTTCCATTCGGATCTCCAGGGGAGGGCGTCTATTCAAGCAAATCACTTCAAGAGATACACTGTGAAGAATGTAACAAGACACTTCACCTTTGGCACGAGGAAGAGGACACATGATTTACTCTTGCTAAAGGACCCACGTAACTAAGTTCAGTTAAATAAACTTTGATTGTTTTAGGAAAATAAAATTAGATAACGTAACATTAAATTATCGTTGTTGCCTGAATCGTGTGTTGGTGGCCAATTTGATGCGTGGAAGTAAAACTTGGACTTGGTAGAAGTAGGATAGGAGTGAGTTTAATGCTCTGAAGATGCGTGGACTAAGGAAAATTTGTGTATCAATGCTGGAAAGAAGGCGGAATGAAGACATGGAAAATAAATGGATGTTTTAAGTAAGATGAAGACATGAGTTTTATTTATTTATCGCTTCATTGTAAAAACAATTTGATGCGAGTATTGCCAGGTGGCAATCTCTTCCAACCAACCAGACAAAAGTGCATTAAGAAAGCTGCATGGATGCAAAAAAAATCAAATGATTATTCATCATTCTGAAATTTATGAACATATTACATAATAAAAGTAAAAGTGAGATATCATCGATCAAAGGAAAAGAAAATGATGCTGGAGAGGAAAGAAAAATCATGAAAGAAACACGTTATGTTACTGACTAGAAATAAAAGAGTTTTTTTCAGTCGCTTCTTAAAGCATGTGATGGATGAAGCGAGTTTGACATTTGTTTGTAACTGGTTCCAGAGTCTCATTGCATGGACAGTAAAGGACGACGTAAAAACAGATGAACGTAGCTTTAATATAGTTTGGAAATGTGGAGAAAATAGTGTCGAAATAGTGACCATGTGAGAATCAAGTAGTGCAAAATATGCGTGCAAGACGCAGGAAAAGGTGGCTGGACCAGTTGTTGAAAGAAGGTAAATGGGAAAGTTTTTAATAATAGAAGATTGTGCATGATGTATGAATGTAGAGGAAACCAAAGTTATGTTCTTGGATAGAAAAGTTTGGAGATGTGTTGTCTCTGTTTACTCCGCAAGGGACACAGCTCGATGATGGTACGTATGTCGTCTGAATCGCAATTAACACTAAAAAATAATGTAACATCAAATGAAAGAATATCTTAAGTACGTGGAAGTGTAGTCTAGACTCTATACCAGTTTATGTAAGTGCAGTCTACTCAAATTTTATCGTGGGATTGACCGGTATATATTTTTCAATCTTGCCTAGGGACCGGCTTTATATTTTTTAAATGGGGTGCGTATCAAAAAAGAATTATCCAATATGGTTTTATTGAATCTAAAGAAATACAATATGCAAATACTTAGACTTGACTAAGGTTTCAGTTTTCGGTTACCGCCGACGCGCGGACCATTCTTGAGAAGCGCTGGTCTAGGCGACCTTTGTGGGCTAGTTGATTAGAGGTCTGTCTTACAACTGATAATAATTATGAAACAAACGCTGGTTGATTGAAAGAAATTGCTTTAAAGCAAGGTTTTGGACCTACACCCTTGGAGAATCTTAGAATAAGTCACCCCCAAATATATACAACCTTGGATATTTGTAGTTCTTGTAACGTAGAGAAAAAAACGCCTTCAATCTTAATAATAATAATAAATGAACAATTTATATAACGCCGTTTAGAGAGCAGACTCACCTCAAGGGCGCGCTAACTCGGGATTTAAACCCACTTTTACTGACGGATTAAAAACATTACAAAAAACAAGTTGAGTGTTAAGATATGAACATGGTGGCTGCGGCCATTAGATAAGAAACTCTATGTGATACTAGCACATTATTTTTTAGGTGTAGTCTAATTGAGATGCATGGCCGCGCAGTAACCCACTGGGCTTCTGTGCAGAAAGTCGCCGGTTCGAACACCATACTGTGCTACTCCCCTTGAATGACAGTTTTATTCTGACCAGTATTCGGGGTCTTAAAGATCCCTATAACTTCAGTCATATACATTATTAAAAAAAAGGGGGAAAATATGCCAGTGTGCTTAGATCGTCTCATATAGTTGTGGCATCGGATCCAGTACAGCGGTGTGGCCGTTGAGTATGCTGGTGTGCAACGGTTAACATACTTTAAGAAGTGAAAAAGAAAGAAAGAAACTAAAACGTTTACCTTGAAATGGCGAAGGGGTCCTCGACTACGAGGCCCAGCAACGACGAAGAATTCATATGTGTAGTATTCATATACAATCATACATTTTAATAAGACATATCAAAAAGGGTTTTTAAGTGCTTTCCTAAAGCTGCACACGCCACCCATATTTCTAACTAACTCTCCTCATGGGCGCTCTAACTCGGGACTTGAACCAACTATTATTGACATTAAAAATATTACAAAGCATTTAAGTTTGAGTTTAAGGATAGAAAGGTAATGTATAACATTAAGAGATCAAAGTCAAGATTTATGACCCTATGAAGATCCTGCAAATGAGCAATTTACACTAACCAGTCGGGGCAGTATCACTTTCATCATATTAGAAGACTTTACTTGGCAAAATTATAACTTACAAATATATATCTTATTGTGTCATGACGTCCCATCATTCTTTCTATCCGAGATTTAACTATCGAACATGATCACGAGGATTGACAATACGTGATTCCAAATGAAGATACCATCTTGAACTTCGTTAGCAATGGTCTACCAATGGATGAGACCTGCGGGAGAGACGTGACACCCACGAATTGAACGTCATATTTGAGTTCATTAAGAGATTAGCACGAGTTAACTGTACTTCGTCGAGTTCCCAGGCGAAGATAACATTGTTGAACAATGTTTTATCAAAATCATCTTGATGCTATTATTAACTGTTATGTTTGTTTTCGATGGATGAGTTGCAATATTTTGCTTTTTTTTGCTACGTATAAGGCTTACAATAGTCTTCGATGTAAAAAAATCGCGTTATGGCACATGCCTTGGATAGAACATGCCTTGGATAGATGATAAATATATTTTGATTTTTATACAAATCATCACGCCATTTCCTTGTTAAGGTAGTCACAGAGAACAGAACACCAAACTTTTCTATTACAACATACCTCTGGTCTAATCGTTTTCGGTCTGATCAAGTTTGAGCACGTGTGAACAGATCTTTCTGCCTCTCTGAGTAGGGATCTGACAGAGTTTCGTATTTTGTGTAAGAACTCATAAATCTACCACTATGGGTCGAAAGTTCCTGACCTGAACAAGTTAAAACATGTAAGAACAGATAACGCGACGGTCACGTCTTCTGCATGGTCAGACGGTGTTACTGCTATATATCATATATGTGCGTATGGCATAGTCAGGCGGTTTATAAAATATATGTGCGTATGGCATAGTCAGGTCAGGCGGTGTTACTGCTATATATCATATATGGGCGTATGGCATAGTCAGGCGCTTTATAAAATATATGTGCGTATGGCATAGTCAGGTCAGGCGGTGTGACTGCTATATATCATATATGTGCGTATGGCATAGTCAGGTCAGACGGTGTTACTGCTATATATCATTTATGTGCGTATGGCATAGTCAGGCGCTTTATAAAATATATGTGCGTATGGCATAGTCAGGTCAAACGGTATTGCTGCTATATATCTTATATGTGCGTATGGCATAGTCAGACGCTTTATAAAATATATGTGCGTATGGCATAGTCAGGTCAAACGGTATTGCTGCTATATATCTTATATGTGCGTATGGCATAGTCAGACGCTTTATAAAATATATGTGCGTATGGCATAGTCAGGTCAGACGGTGTTACTGCTATATATCATATATGTGCGTATGGCATAGTCAGGCGCTTTATAAAATATATGTGCGTATGGCATAGTAAGGTCAGACGGTGTTACTGCTATATATCATATATGTGCGTATGGCATAGTCAGGCGCTTTATAAAATATATGTGCGTATGGCATAGTAAGGTCAGACGGTGTTACTGCTATATATCATATATGTGCGTATGGCATAGTCAGGCGCTTTATAAAATCAAATTTAGACCCCTCAGCCATCTTTTGGCTTCGGTCGTCAGTTTGTTTATATCCTCCATCACTCCGTGGAACCTGTGTTTAGTGCATTCTCTTATAATGTGGTGTAGGGTCTGAGACGCAGCACCGCAGTCACAACTGGGGTCATCGATGTAGCCCTGTCTGTGGCGCTCGGCTGCATTTCTGTTGCAGTCTGTTCTAACACGGCTCAGTGTTGCTCACTCTTTGCGGTCCAGCTCAAAGCCGGCGACCCTCTTACAGCTAAAATGGTATTCTTCTTCTTGTTCTTCTTCCTCTTGGTTTAGGTCGTGTGACCTTTTTGTGACGGTGGGCTGTCCTGCGATGATGACGTCCAGCTAAAATGGTGTTTCAGCTAAAATGGTATCATCGTAAAATGTTTCGTGATGGGTTGACTCTCTGTATCTGCGGTAAGGAGCAGTCCACGCGACGCTTTTTGCAATTCAAGAGAAGCCTATGTCTTGTACCGAAGAGTTCTTCATTCGTGGAACGCGTAATGCTCTGCGGGTGGCAGAATTCTGGCCGAAAATAATGTAGTGCTTTTTACACGACAAGAAGACAACTTTCTCATATATACTATATTCTGTTTTTCTAATTCCTTGCCTATCCTTTTTTCAAAATCTTTCCTTTTCTCGGTCGTCCTCAACGACGACTCCCAAATCATGCTCTCACATTACAAAATTTGTTTAGTCAAATCTTTTGTTACCCATACATTCGACACGTCCAAACCATCTTGACGTACTTTTTTGACACTGCTTACCACATCAATTTTAAACTCATATTCATCCATAGATATTACATTTTTATTCTTATAAACCATATATTCTAAATGCAGACATTTTCTCGGTTCCTTAAATTTATTTTCCACGTCGTTTCACTCCTATACATCAGTATTGTTGGCGCTAAAACACTATTGTAAACTATCATTTTGATCGGTCTTGATATTTCTTGGTTTAAGTATACGTCTTTTAGTAACCCATTGACTTAATTTCCAATTGCTACTCACAGTTCAATATCTCTTTCCACCTTTCCTTTGTCTGAAAACATACCTGCCAAATAGCAGAGTTCTTCAACGTTGTTATCGTCATTCTTTAACCTTTTCAATAACCATAACTTTAACCGAAGCCCTACTACATATACGTTTATATAGTAGGGCCTTACTTCAACCATTCAATCACCATTAAGTTTTATCTTTGGTTAAAAAAAACAAAAACAATCGTTTTGCAGACGTTTTAAATATTGATATCAGATCAGCCTCATTATACAGAAGGCATTATACTTTTATTTTTTAATTACTTAATGCCCATCGATTCGATATATTCAG
Organism: Odontocerum albicorne; assembly: GCA_949825065.1. Classification (NCBI taxonomy): domain Eukaryota; kingdom Metazoa; phylum Arthropoda; class Insecta; order Trichoptera; family Odontoceridae; genus Odontocerum; species Odontocerum albicorne. Next base: position 49,217,206 of record OX463841.1, read on the forward strand.
TAAAAAGACCTCTTATTTTATTTCTTTTATCATTATGCGCCCTCAACTTGCAGGGAGCATCTTGACTTAGTGTTGTCCAACCAATCGAAGAATTTTATTAAAAACGTGCAGAAGTTGAATAGTTAATAATAAATGTAATAAATATATGTAGATTCAATAAGGAACTCTACCGTTTATGTCTTTCCTTGAGTATAAATTTAAGAATATTCAATTTTAAAACTTAAATTACAATCTATAATATTGTCTATTTTATATTCCGTGACTTTCGTTTATGGTTTATTTTAATATGAAATTAATTTTACTGCAAGCAGTAAATTAAGACTTTTTTCCGGTTTTACTGACTTCTGATTTTTAATGGATGATATTTCAAAAGTGATAAATTAAACACTAAAAACAATAAAAAAAATATTAATGATATATTTAATAAGACGAAGAAGAGCCGTTTGAGATGGTTTGGGCATATATAACAAATTAATTAAAAGAAGGATAAACATAACTTTATAATGCAAATGTGAGAGGAAGTCGTTGTAGAGGAAGACCAAGAAAAGCAGGATACGTAAAAAGTCAGAAAAGTCGGAAGAGTTGTATGGATGCCGAAAAGGCGAATAATGCATTTTGTCCTTGCTGCATATCCCGACAGGGAAATGGCGTGATGGTATGCACGTATGTTCTAGTACCATCTATTCTTCAATATGTTTGTCTAAGATTTATTTTAAACCTAAGAAAGTACGATAATATCACTTCATACCAGAAGGCATTAAACGTTATAAATAGACGCCAAATTCACATACTGTATATTGTATAATATCCTTAACTGTCCCGCCGCCCCCTCTTATCTCGCAGAATTTTTTCAGCGTTTTTCCGATCATGGACTAGCGCTACGCTCAAACAGAGATTGTTTGTTGGCCTTTTTGGTTCACCGCTATTCTTTTTTTACGTCGTCCTTTACTGTCCATGCAGTGAGACTCTGGAATCAGTTACAAACCAATGTTATACTCGTTCCGTCCTTGTCATGCTTTAAAAAGCGATTGAAAAAAGTTCATAATTTCTAGTCAGTAATATAACGTGTTTCATTCCTGTTTTTTCCCCTTTCCTCTCCACCATCCCTTCATTTTCCTTTGATTGATGATATCTTACTTTATATTAAAAGGAATGTTCTGGTGATTGTCCGCCTTTGTGGGGTTTGTGGGCTCACGTATATGTTCATGAATTTCGTGGGGATGGATAGTCATTTGTATGTTTTTTTGCGACCATGTAACTTGCTTCATTTACTTTTGTCTGGTTGGTTGGAAGAGATGGACGCCTGGCAATAAGCCCGCCAGATTGTGTTTGCAATAAAAGTTTTAAATAATACCATCGGAATCTAACCTTAAACCTCTTGGTGAAAATTCAGCATTTTACCAACTGAACCGCGAAAGTCGTCAACAGGGAATTATTAACAAATGTAACAGTTTTTGAGGCGCAGGAAAACTTTGGTCGGTTCTTTAAAAAAAAAAGGGAAAAAACGTGTCGGTGTGCTCCGATTGTCTCACTTCGGTGTGTCATCGGATCAAATCACTGGACTTTCTTACGAAAAGTGTCCGGTTCGTACCCCGAACTGTGCTTCTCCCCTCGAATAACGCAATCATTTTTCCCCTAGTGTTCGGGGGTATATGTTAAGTATACCTATGCACAAGCTCATGGTGACGCAGAGGGCCATGGAGAGAAGAATGTTAAATATCTCTGAGGGATAGGATAACCAATGAATGGATAAGGCAGCAGAACAAAGTAGCTGATGTCGCCGAAAGAGTCGCCATTCAGAAGTGGAACTGGGCGGGACACATTGCCAGATGCACAGATGATAGATGGACCCAGAGAGTGCTGGAGTGGCGCCCAAGACAGGGAAGAAGTGTGGACCGTCCTCAGACACGGTGGTCAGACTGCATTATAAGTGGCCGGGAGCAACTGGAAACGATGTGCCCAGGAAAGAGAGGAATGTAGGAGGAGTGGCCTATGTTCAACTTTGGATGGAGACGAGCTGATAATGATGATGATGACCTATGACTTCGGTCAAAAGTATCATCGCCAATTGTCCTCGAGACTCTTTATCATAAATCCTAGAACTTGATTGCAAGACTAGCATATAATCGGATCATACGCAACACCCACACAATATCTTGATATGACATTATGTTTTGACGCTGAATACGTTTTACACCCTTGGGCCAACGTCTCCAAATGTCATGTTTTTAACCCACGCCTCAAGTGTTGAATTCTTTCGCAGTTTCTTATTACCGGAGTCAATGCAGTTGTTGGCCACAAAATATACCATGCATTATGTATTTTGCGCTGGCCGAAAACCCAAACAACCGGTTCCTGATGAATCTACCAAACTCGCAGGTGCCAAAAATCGTTTTTTTGCTACAATTCGTCTGGTCGAGTTTTAAATGATACCTCGTCTTGTGTCCCATCGTGAAAAAGACAAAGGAAAAGAACTAGCAGTTTTAGTTCCAAATAAACTTTTGATATTTACTGTATATGAGACTAAATGATAAAAGCTCTGGTAGGTTGTGAATTATTTCAATGAAAATGTATTATTGTGGACATCTGAAGATATCGCTAAGCAATACATACATACTATCATGCCATTTCCCTGCCAGGAAGGGCAGAAGACAGAGTGCCAGACTTTCCTATCTCGTACGTCATCGGTCACTAAGCTGCAAGCCGAAAGGCGACAATGTCGTCTACGAAAGAAACCAGGCTGGGAATCTCTTTTTGGTACCATCAGGAATTAAACACAAAACCTGCGAGTGTAAGAAAAGTCTCCACTGAATGGTAAGACCAATTGGTCGTTGGAAATATAAAAATCAAGTTTCTCGCTCGTGAGGACGTAAAACCGGCCGAAATTCTGCGGAGACTGACGGCACAGTTCGGAGATTAAACACTGTCAAAGCCCCGTATGTTTGCCTGGCATAAGGAGTTTAGGAAAGGCCGTGAAGGGGTCGAAAACGAGAACCGTGATCGTCGCCCGCGGACGAGCATTACCGAACGGAACATTAACGCCATTTGTGATCTTCTGGAAGGCGACCGACGTTTGACGGTTTCCGAAATTTGTTCTGAGATAGAAATAAGTTATGGGAACACTCAATCCATAATCAAAACAGACCTATGATTCCGTAAAGTGTCTGCTCGATGGGTCCCACGTCTTTTGACTGCAGAACAAAAGTTGGCACGTTTGCACATCTGTGAGCGGCTCTTGGCGCGGTTCGCACAAGAAGGGAATGCATTTTCGAGTCGCAACGTTACCTGCGATGAAATTCGGATACACCACTACACGTCCGAGTCGAAACAAGCCAAGATAAAGAAGGATGAGGCAGCCCCTGTGAAAGCCAAGACTCGGCTATCAGCTGGTAAGGTGCTTGCGACCGTTTTTTAGGACCGGCGGGGCATTTTGCACATCGATTTTTTGCACGATCGTCGCACCATCAATGCGGCGTACTACTGCGAGCTTTTGAGTGAAGTTAAACTTGCTTATCGATGCAAAAGTTGTAACCAACCGATACGAGAAATGATTCTTCTCCATGACAACTCAAGGCCCCATACTGCAGCTGTGTTTTCTTTCTGCAAATAAAAAACTCAATTTTCGGTATGTCCATCAGACCCATCTTCGATTTTTTCATGACATCCTCTCGGGTGCTGTAACACGTTCCGCGAAGCGGTTTTTTAAGTCGGTTGAACAGGAAAAATTCGCAGGGAGCCAGATCATGTGAATTCAAAGGCTGCTGGATAGTAGTCGTGTTGTTTTTGATCAAAAACCCATGGAAATAATGTATTTCGCGATTTCAACGCGGTCCTTTTTTTGCATGAAATTGAGGTCTTTCGGCACCAGTTTTGCAGCGACACGTCTGAGGCCCAAATCATTAACCAAAATGTCTTGAGCGGATCCATAAACGATGTTCAAATTCTCTGCCAGCTCTCTTATGGTCAATTTACGGTTTTTGGCCAACATTTCTTTGATTTTATCGATGTTTTCATCGGTTTTCGCCTGCCATTGCGTTCGTCATCCTTGACCGACTCACGACCACTTTTGAAGCGTTCGTGCAACCAAAAAACACTTCTCCAACATTTCGAAGGTCTGCGGACCGTTAAATCCGTTTTTCACACAAAATTTAATGCAAATGATGCCATTTTCAAACGTGTAAAAAATCGAAAACACGCGCTTTTTCAATAAAAAATATGTTATAATTTATTTTTAACAAACACTGTTTATTCCACTTAAACAGTGTTTGTTAAAAATAAATTACAATGTCTTTAAACCTCCACAACGTTAATGCCTTAACTATAAACAACATAAAAATATGTTATTTATAGTGAGGGCGTTAACACTGGATGTTTAAGGACATTGTAATTTGTTTAGTCAACACTGTTGATTCCACTTTATAAAACGGTATAATCCTACAGGTTTCAAGGTTTTCACCACATCATCAGGGGAGCACAAACCAGTCTCGTTTCACTAAACGAATTAATGAAAGGGGGATTTGACAAAAATACAAAAAAGGGTTTCCAGTCTCGTAAGCGTTCAAGTGTTAACGATACTCGCACGCGCCAGATGTTTACAAGTGTTGTTACTTCTTGGTGTGCGGTGGTAAAAAAAAATGTTTTGCCTCTGTATTACATCACCTCGTTGGTGTTATGTAATGTGCTCTCAATAATTTGCCTAAAAAAGCAGTTGAGAGACAATCTCCATGTCCTGAGAACGGGCAAACTAGCGAGATCCCATCAACATCAAAGGACTGGATATCGGTATCCAAGCAACGTTGCTCGTATAAATCAAATAGAAATGACGGCGATATAGCTTTAGTTATTCCTGGGTGTCGTCGCTCTGGTGTTAAAGATCTTGTTGAAATTCAGGACACTCCTCGTGACTACACCTAGCGCCTAGCAATTCTTAATTCTCAGATGCTTGCTGGCCTCACTTGACGGAGTTAGCTAGGCTTTAAGTGATAAAACCTGCCGTTGAATAATAGTTCTCAAGAGGAGATAATTAACTCGTGCGCTTTAATTGACGCATAAAATGGTAATTAATGAAAAATTAACATATGGTGTACAATTGCACCTAAAAATATTTTTTTTGAAATTTTTTTTTACTCATGATAAGAAATATACATAATTTGCGAAAAAACAACAGGTAATTCAATTTGGACATACAATTTTAATGGATCTGGGTTTGTTGCCTTTCATTTGTCGTGTCCCCAGTAAACTAGGCTTTTGCCTGTGTCTCACTGAGGATATTAATCTCAAAGTATTCTGGCCTGTTATTGTGTTTTCCTTTCATTTTTTTTACTTTTATTCAACTACTATATTATTTTACTAAGTTTTAAGACATGGTCATGGATGCCAATAATAATTGTAAAAAATTAGTTAAATTGAAGAAATTGATTTAAAGGGAATTACTTAAATGTTGCCATATTTATTTATAATTTATAGTTAAGACATTAACGTTGTGGAGGTTTATAGGCATTGTAATTTGTTTTTATCAAACACTGTTTATTTCACTTTTTTTAACGGTATAACCCTACCAGTTTCAAGGCTTTCACCTCATCATCAGGAGAGCACAAACAAGACTGAATATTAAAATAAAATAAATTATGTATGAAATTTTGAACAAGTAAATGTGATATTTAAAAGAATCGATAAATAAGACAGACCGATCAGGGGTCGGTTTCAATTTTCGTAACAATAGGAAAATAATAATATTAATAAAATGTCAATTTTTATAGCGCTCTTTAAAGAGCAGGCTCTCTTCAAACTCTTAATTGAGACTCCGACTAACTATTATTGAAAGATAAAAAAATATTAAATAAGTTTTGTGTATGGATGGAAAGGTTGCGGCTGCGGCAATTGGATTGGGTACTTTTCCATAGTATTAATAAATTAAAAGACAATTTATATAGCGTTGTTTAGAGAGCAGATTCTGCTTAAGGGCGCCTCAACTCGGGTCTCGACCCCAATTTTATTGACAGATTGAAAATATTACGTAATAAATATATATAAGTTATTGGAATCGAACCCTACTTCTCCGGTTGGAGAACAGGCGTCGTACCACTGAGGTCGACCATTCATTGTTTTCTATGTTATTGGTTATCTTTCATCAAAACTGGAGGTGAAATTAAATTCCAGTGAATACGATGATCTGCTTCAAATCCGTTTATTTCGAGGGTGGGTACATATGTGTTACTGACCATCGATATGCTATCTAAGAATGCACATAAGGCCATTATCCTGTTGGCATTAGAACTTAAGGAATGCAATTAGAAATCGCGTATCTCTGTTCCCTAATGATTTGCAGCAATTAAGTCTCGCGTACTGCCATCAAAGAATCCACCGAAGAATTCAGCACTTGTTCGTGCTTCCAAGCTATTGCTTCCTGGTATCCGTCGGTTTCGCTCTATCGTCATTCCTAATGTTACAATCACGAATGCTAAATTATTTCAATACTATGTCACTTCTTTGAAGACCTCTTTCGGACAATCAATTGATCTTATCTTCGTCTAAGTTGTCCCTTTTAGTGAGCCCTTAGAGTTTTATAGAGAGGCAGAGCATTCGATATATTTATTTAATAGACGTCAGCATCTAAACGGCGTTTCATTTTTGCCGAGTTTTCCCCTTAAATTCTCTTTCCCTGATAACCGTACGATATTCAATTTTTAACATTTCAGAACATAACGATGTGCGTTTTATTTGTTAAAGATATAGGTGGCGTGTGCATCTTTAGGAGGCACTTGAAGACATTTTTTTTGTGGTTTTATCAAAATTTATGATTATATATGAACACTACACCTAAAGCCGAGTGTGTTACAATCACATATCGGAAGATCTACAAAGGTTTCTTTGATGTTCACTTACCTTGTTAAGGTTTCTGCTATTTTCTTACCAAATATGTTTTCTTAAACATATGCAGATGCGGGAAAGTGCCTTATCCAATGACCGCAGCCGCTACCTTGCTACATTTACACTCAACTTATATATGTTTATTTTGCAATATTTTCATTATATTAATAATGATTGATACGAGTTCCGAGATAAAATGCTCTTGATGAGATTTTGCTCTTTAAACAGTGCTATATAAGTTGTCCTTTTATTAATATTAAAACGAAACAACACGTCTTCTTTCTATCAAGCTTAGTAGACACACTACTGAGGGTAGAAGTATTAAATTTTAAGTGTAACATCGCATGACCGTGCGGTAGACGTGGCCAGCGTGATATCTGCAATACACGCTCTTAACTTATCCAGGCCGGAAACTTTTGGATCTCAGTGGTATATATATACGTAAAAAATGCGCTTAATTTAACTTTTTGATAAGTAGATAAAAATCGCATGTAGTTTTCCAAATAATGTATACATACGAGTACATACCATCACACCGTCTCCCTATCGGAGTAGGCAGAGAGAAAAGAGCGCCTGATTTTCCTATCTTCACACACCTTAGCCTCCTTTACATCCATACACCATCACATAGAACGTCTACGATTTTTTTCCACCCGTTTATCGCGCGCAGCGGCCATCCGATCATATGTACTGATAATGCGAGGACCACACATCCGATCATATGTATATGTAGTGATAATGCGAGGACCACACATCCGATAATCTGTATATGTAGTGATAATGCGAGGACCACACAAATGGGCGTTTTATTACAATACAAAAATATTACAAGCAATAGTTTTACAATATTTACACTGGCAATAAATAGTATAAATGAAATTATTAATATATGTGACGCATACGTCCGATACAATAATTAAGAATCATACACTGTATTTTATTGTATACTTTCTTTGTATATAGTACAACGTGGCGGGTTTATTGCCATATGCCATTGTCTTACAACCAACCAGATATATGATTAAGTGGCCTTAAGTGAAAACTACACTAGACTACTTTTAAAAAAATCTGGTTTCCAACGGGTGTCGAACCCACAACCCCGGGTTGAGAAACATGCGTCTTACCGACTAGGCCACGGAGACCGTCTAAAAGTTCAGAAAATAAAATCAATAATTAAGTAGTTATAATCATTAGATGTGTATGTCTTAATTGGGCTGTACGCAAAGAACAATGGTTGGTAACGCAACACTAAATTATGTCCATCCGACTGAAAAGGTGTATTGTTTATACTTCCCGAAGAGTAACAGTCATCCACCATAAGTGTTCAGATAGAACCAAACAACGGGAAATTGTAAGGGGTTTTCGTAATCATACGATTTCCTAATGAAACCGCTAATGAAACCTTCATTAACAATTTATCCATTCGTCTTCGACTCTGCAAACCAATTTTCCTTGGCCCTTGATCATCTGAAGATGACGTCTCCCACAGTTTTCAAAAAACGCTTTTAAAATCTGTGTGGACAATATCTTAACATCGAAGCTTCAACAATCCAGGGTTACTTCGTTTTCACAATAATCCAACATATCTTGGAGAACCACACGTGTGATCTATAATCACACGTGTGATCTAGATCAAAAGTCGGCGGACTTTATCAAAGTATTGATTGAACTATACGTGTATATATTAGGTCCCCACATACGAAACCGGCGTTTTGCCGTACTGGCAACTTTGATCTCAAATATCTTCTCTTTGGTTAGGAATTTCAAATTCAAATTTATACAGCTATTTACTCAAGTATTTGTGTTTCGAAAATTATAATTCATTTGTTTTTTCCTCAATTGTTTTTTTTCTTTGCGTCACTCAGTTTACAAAATGGAAAACTTGAAATATCGCGTTATTTACGAGTACGAGTTCCACCGTGGCACCAGTGCTGCAGAAACGGCTCGAAGGATTAATGATGTGTATGGCGACGGTGCCGCAAAAGAAAACACAGTGCGTTTTTGGTTCCAACGTTTTCGTTCTGGAAATTTCGACCTGCAGAAAAAGCCCCGTGGACGGCCGGAGACCAAAGTTGATAATGAAGAATTGAAGGCTATTGTGGAAGCGGATCCATCGCAAACCACGTCCGAGTTAGCTGCAGGCTGCGGTGTTAGTGATAAAACTGTTTTAATCCACTTGAAGCAAATTGGGAAGGTGAAAAAGCTTGAAAGGTGGGTACTTCACGAATTGAGTGAAGCAAATCAACAAACGCGCGTTGACTGCTGCGTTGCATTACTCAACCGGCACAATAATTAAGGGATTTTGAATCGAATCATTACCTGTGATGAAAAGTGGATCCTGTATGATAATCGGAAGCGCTCATCGCAATGGCTGAACCCTGCCGAACCAGCCAAACCATGCCCCAAGCGAAAATTGACTCCAAAAAAGTTACTTGTGAGCGTTTGGTGGACTAGTGCTGGTGTCGTTCACTACAGCTTTCTTAAATCTGGCCAGACGATTACGGCAGATGTCTATTGTCAGCAACTGCAAACCATGATGGAAAAGCTAGCTGCTAAACAACCGAGGCTGGTTAATCGCTCTAGGCCACTGCTGCTTCATGATAACGCTAGACCACACACTGCACAACAGACGGCTACCAAATTAGAAGAGCTTCAATTGGAATGTCTAAGACATCCACCGTACTCTCCGGACCTTGCCCCAACAGATTACTATTTTTTTCGAAATTTGGATAACTTCTTGCAAGGGAAAAAATTCAACTCCGATGGGGCAGTGCAAACCGACTTCAAAGATTTTATTGATTCCCGTCCGAATGGTTTTTTTAGTAAAGGGATCGATGAACTACCTATGAGATGGCAAAAGTGCATAGATATCAATGGTACATACTTTGATTAAATAAATATATTATATTAAAAAAAAATCAACTTTATGTTCCTCCCAAACAAAACGCCAATTTCACATGTAAGGACCCAATATACGAGTATATAGAAATGACCAAAATAATAAGACAATTCATATGACGTCGCTAAGAGAACAGGCTCTCCACAAGGGCCCTTAACTCGACATTAAAAAATAATACAAAAGAAATATACTCGTAAGCAAGTGTAAGGATATGAGGTTAGTGGCTACGGCCATATGTTGAGAAAAACATATTTGGTAAGAAAACCGCAGAAAACTTATCAAGGGAAGACGAACTACAAAGAAACTTTATAGATCTTCCGATATGTGATAGTTAAACATTTCACATTAGGTGGAGCGTAGTTTTTATATAAAATCATAAATTTTGGTAAGACCTTCTCCCATAAAGTGTTCTCTTAAGGTGCTTCCTAAAGTTGCATATCTCTTATCTCTTAACACCACACATATTTTTTAACATTTTTAGACAGACCGAATGTTGTTTACAGAAGTGACATCATGAATTCTATTTTTTTATGAATAGTCAATTTATTTAGGTTTTGGTTCTACATGGCAATACAAAGATCGTTCCAATTGAAATATTTCTCAGAAAACGAACATACGAGTATACCAGAAATAAAGATCATCATTTCATTAAATATTACGCTATATAGTATTAATATAACTGTTACAGTAACAATACAAACACAATAAAAGGGCGAAAATACACTTATCGACTAAAACTAGTCAAGAAATAGACTACAAATATAGGATGTCCTAATAAGAACGACATTTTTAAAAGGATTTAGTTTTTAAATTAAACACATCATTTCTTAAATCTTCGAAAAGACTATAGTTTCACTTTGTGGTGCCATTTTTTTACATAAAAGGAAAAAATAAGTAAAATAAAAAACTTATTTTATATTTTTGTGTTTACCAGAGGTTCACAACTAGTTTCCAATAAATTAAAAAATAAAATTATGAACAATAGAGACACGGAAAGTAAACTTACTCAAACCGGAGTTTACAAATTACAATGTAATTATTGTTCATATTTTTATATTGGTAAGACGAAAAGAAATTTAAAAAAACGAGTTAAGGAACATTTAAGATGCCTGAACAACAATAATTTTTCAGAGTTCACTAACCACCTAATTGAAAACAACCATTCGTTCGATATTAATCGTGGTTTGAGGATTCTACATATAAACCGAGGGGGATTGCATCTTGACAATTTGGAAATTCTCGAGATTAAAAAATCTATAAAATTAAGTTTAAATATCATCAATAACCAAATCAATTTTCATAATAGCCCTCTGCTTAATATGTTCCCAATTTAAAATCCCCCCCTGTCTTAAAGATTCACATTCACTTTCACCTATTTTTTTCCCTGCCCCATTCACCATTGTATTACATCTCTCCCCACTTCACTACCTCACCTATTTTATATTAGGTTATTTACACTTGTACAGAATATATTTTAGCAACTTAGTTTATACTCACCTGACGAAGAAGACGGTGGTCTTCGAAACTAGTTGTTAACCTTAATTAAACCTGTGGTGAATACAAAAATATAAAATAAGTTTTTTTATTTTACTTATTTTTTCCTTTTATGTAAAAAAAACACATCATTTATTCGAAAACTGATTATATTTTTAGTTCGTCGTAAAGTAACATACAAATGTTGCGATTATGTGTGGAACAGAATGTCAGACAAATGCGCACTACGGCTCTGCTGGCAAACTCTTGCTCTTTTGATGAAATTTAAGATAACATCGTTACATAATTGTGGGTCGATTGTGGCATTAATAGTACGTTCGACCGCCGCCTTAAGTTCAGGAATTGTTTGTGGGTTATTGGCATACACATGCGACTTCAAAAAACCCAGAAGAAAGAAATCACACTGTGTCAAATCATAGACGACGTAAAAAAAGAGGAGCGGTGAACTGGAAAGGCCAATAGACAAATATCTGTTTGAGCGTAGCGCTAATCCATGTTTGGAAAGACGCTGAAAATTTTCGGCGAGATAAGCGGGGCTAGAGGGACAGTTAAGAATATTATACAATAGAGACAGTATGTGAATTTGGCGTCTATTTCTATATAAAATACTACCCAAATGATAATTTCTCAACTTCCTCCTTTCTTTCATTGTTCACCCATACATTGCATTTACTTTTCCTTTTACGCCTTTTTATCACCATGCATTTGAATTTTGCAATATTCATTCTCAGCTCTTTTTGCATCTTTCATAGAATTTAGTTATCATACTCTGTAATTCTTCTCCATTCTTCTCCGTTCTTCACTACCACTACCATATCGTTAGCATATTATTATAATTATTTGATTAATATTAATGACTTGATATTTGATTAAATAATTTAATGCGAAACACCTGCTTTGTTTTATCAAGTTTGCAATATAATGCTTAAAAACGTCATTCTTCCATGTCTGACGCGGCCATTTATGATCGCAAGCGCGTCACATCGGGTGCATTTTCTGCGAAACGGAGAAAAAAGCGAGAACGCCTGACGAGTGCCTCGGACCAATCTCCCTTTATTATATTGTGAACGATGCATTTCGAGATCCTGTTTGAGTGCCAATCAAGATAAAATTTCATCCCAATAATCATTGCAAAAAACAACAATTTTATGCCATCGAAACGAGTTATACTGGGTAAAAACTCTTAAAGCTGAACCACTTATTCTGTGAATATTGTCTGCTACCATTAATCTTAAATTTTTATTCTAGTTCAGGTTTTATATAGTAAAGTGAGATGTATGAATAATAGAAGATTGTGCAGTACCCGGCGGTATGTAATACACATCGCGCTTAACACTTGCCTTACTGTGCTAAAAAAAATCCGCCAACCACGGTGCTGGACGCTAAGCGTCCAGTAAAAAATGTATATTTTAAATTAAAATTATGCAAAATCTGCTAGGCTATTTTTTGTAATTAGCTATAAAAATCCTTTTATTGTGTATTAAAACGTCGAATAATCAAATAAAACATAAGTCCTGGTCACTCGCTATCCATCACAGGGAGGCAAGTGTTAAGAAAGACACTGTCGGCTAACTTCGGCTTTGTAGAGCGTCGTCTCTGTCAGATACCGCTCTCTCTAGATACCGGACTGTTAGCGCATTGTGCGACAGAGACGACTCTACAAAGCCTTTCTTAAGCCCGATGTGTATTACTTACCGTTGGGTACTCTACATGACGAGACGTATAAACGTGGAGAAGATGAAAGTACTGTGCTTGGATAGAAAAGTTTGGAGATGTGGTATTTCTGCCTACCTCGCAAGGAACACGGCGTGATAATATGTATGTTTTATGTACTCTTGTACACATATTTGCTCGGTTATGCTAATAGAAAGATCTCACTGCCCTCTTTGGCAAGACGTCTGACGCCCAACCCGGAGTTATGGGTTAAATTCCCTTTTTTTTATTAAACAAAGTAATATATTGTACAAACATTTGTCAAGGCTATACCTATATACACATTTATTACTTAACTAATCTTATTTATATATTATAATTTATGAACTTACTTAATCTTATTTTCCTACATGTCATTTTATTTTTATTTTTTATAATCTTAATATATGATTTCTTAGAAATAATTAACATCTACATACTACTTATAACTAGATAACAATTGTTACAACTAATTATTTTGCAAGAACAAATCCACTCGTTCAGGCTACTTGTATTCCATCACATTCGCTCAGATCTTGGTAGTCCCAGCTACAACTGTAGGTGGACTAATCAGGCAACAGACAATGCTTCGGGAGCTTGTGCTTATAACGGAAGGGTAGATCGGATTTACTCTCGTAAGCCCCCAGGGCAGCGACTAAGGGATTGCTGTGATTTGGTTGACTTTTATAGAACTTCACGGTCCAAGTGTGGACGTTGTGTTGTAGGGTTTCTTCTCGCTGTTCGGCGTGAAGTCGGGTAAGGTTTGTTCTGGGATGGGTGTTAAAATATATCTTGAATGCCTTGTTCTGCACTCGCTGGAGTTTCAGGTGATCCGTGTTGCTCACACTGCTCCAAACGGGTGCAGCATAGGTCAAGATAGGACGAATAAGGATTTTATAGGTTTCAATTCCCGCCGGAACCCAACATATTTCAAAATGTATTCCAGTCAAGTTTCCTCTTCAGACATTTTCAACACATTTTTATTGGTTGGAAGATATTGCCACATGGTAATAAATCCGCCATATTATACTAAATATAACAAATGTGTCATACTATAATGAAAAAAATAATATATCATAATCGAAGAGAATGGATCATATACAAGGCGTATCCAGAAAGTAAGTGTACTGAGGCTCTCACGACCGGATGGATTTTATTTTCGACATGTTGGCTACACTTCCGTGTAGCCTGACCCTTACCCTCCGCAACGAGACCGGTTCGAGGTCAGTACGTTGAGAAGTGTCGTCGCGACAACACGTTTCGTGAAAAATGTAAATCCAATCTCCCGCCAAGTGCGAAATTTTGTAAAAAGGCAAGAGTTTTTGAGGCTCTGCAAACTCCATGGAGATGAATTTCTCCGCTCCATCGTTACTGGAGATAAGGCTTGGGTTGCACACTACACGTCTGAAACAAAAAGGCAGTCTCAACAGTGGCGTCACATCTCTTCACCCTCCGCCAAAAGTTCAAAACCACAATTTCGGCCAAGAAAATCATGGTATCCGTGTTTTGGGACTGTCAAGGCATAATTTTAATTGAATATATGCCTCAAGGGGAGACCATCAACTCTGCAAGATACTGTGAGACCCCAAAAAATTGCGGAGGGCGATTCAGAACAAGAGGAGAGGCATGCTGACAAAGGGAGTCTGCCTGCTGCACGACAATGCCAGACCACACACGGCCAACGCCACGAAGGAACTGCTCGCATCGTTTAAATGGGATGTCCTGAACCATCCCCCGTATTCCCCTGACCTAGCACCTTCAGATTACTATATCTTTACCTCCCTGAAGCTGCACACGGGTGGAAAAAGGTTTTCAACCGACGAGGAGGTAAAGGAGGAGATGGAGAAGTGGACGGAGGGGTTGGCGGGAAACTACTTCGAGGAAGGCATCAAAAAGTTGATACCCCGCTTCACCACCTGCATTGAGAGGAATGGCGACTATGTCGAAAAATAGCTTACATATGTACTACGGTAACCACGTAATTTTTTTGTTTAAATAAAAAAAATTGTAACCTAAAAAAATTCAGTACACTTACTTTCTGGACTTACCTAGTACTTAGTATATTTGATAGTAGTTTCAGCTTCAGAAAGATAATATATCATAATCAGAAGAGAATGGATCATATACTTAGTAAATTTGATATTAGTTTCAGCTTCTTAAAGATGTTGGACACCACCATTATTGGAAGGTCTCAAAATGTATGATTAAATATAAACAGAACACACCCCAGTATACTTCACCTAAAGCCGAATGTGTTACTTTTACATATTGGAATATCTGCAAAGTTTTTTTTATAGATCATCCGATATATGATGTATTTTATTCACAAAGTGAAATTTTTCTCTATAAAAATTATTTTAAATCCCATTTGCTGCTGCTGATCCTGTGACGTGGAATGGTTTTCATCAAACTGTTAGAGATATAGGTTATGTGTGCAGATTTAGGAAGCACTTGAAGACAACCCTTTTTGGAAGGTCTTATCAAAATTTATGATTCAAATTACCACGACGGCTCCACCTAAAGCCGAATGTATTACTATCAACTATCTACTCGTACAATGGTTTCTCTATAGTTCATCTTCCTATGGTAAGTTTTCTGCGGTTTCCTTACAAAATATGTTTTTTAAGCATATGCAAATGTGGAGACGTACGTTATTTTCGAATGTCTCATTCCTTTTTCTATCTTATGTTGTTTTTTCAAACATTCAACACAACGCTCTCATTTCTGCCATATTAACTTTCAACACTTTTCTACCACGTACAGTACCCAGCAGTAAGTAATACACATCGGGCTTAAGAAAGAGACTGTCGGCCATAACCGGCTAACTTCGGCTTTGTAGAGCGTCGTCTCTGTCGCGCTATGTGCTACGCTTACGCTTAACGACTGACAAATTAGCGACGGAACACGTGTATAAATGACAGAGACGACGCTCTACAAAGCCGAAGTTAGCCGATTTTGGCCGACAGTCTCTTTCTTAAACCCGATGTGTATTACTTACCGCCGGATACTGTACAAATGTTGAAATCGTGATTCCATTGACAGCGGCCAGCTTTGTATTAAATTATATTGTAATACACTTTCGTTGTACCCTGTAATAATGTATCGTTTCATTGTAACCTAGCGGGATTACTGTCATGTGGCAATCTCTTCCAACCAATCAGAATGATGTTAAAGAGTTATATAGTGACAATCAGTATCATTTTATGTAGTCTGGATTCCAACGGAAATAAACCCGCAACTCCCAGGTTAAGAGACAAGCATCTTACCAACTGAGCCATATGGAGCTTTGCTTTTGTTGAACTATTATCATACCGATAATGCAATAGTGTACCGATATTGCTTCCCCGGTTGACGAAGAATGCGCATGTCTCCCGTTTCGGTTGAATTTATGATACACGCCCAATTTGTATGCTGAACGCATCGTACGAGGCGGCCATTTCAATTCCTGCATATTTATGCCTGAAACGACCAGCTCTCTGAATGGATCACGAAGAAGTAGCATTTACGTAAAAGGAAATGTAGGTTCATTTGAGACGAGATCAAACACTTCTTCAGCAATTAGATTATAAATCATCGCATTGTTAAAATCTACGCCAAAAAAGTCGTCACCGTCACGCCATGTCTGTCAACAGATCTGCACTTCTTTCGCTTCTACCACGTCCATATACCTCATTATGTATAGTATACATAATGAGGTATATGGTCTACATTGTATACGGTCCTATTTAATTTTAAAGGATTTTTACTTTTCTCTCTTTCATAATTTTATTTATTTACTTATTAACGATAACAATAATTAAAAAAAACATTAGTGAGTGTTTCACACAATGTAAAAGACAGGATGGAAAAAAATAGTGAGTGCTTCTCACAGTGCAAAAGACAGGATGAAAAAAAACATTAGTGAGTGCTTCACACAATGTAAAAGACAGAATGAAAAAAACATTAGTGAGTGCTTCACACAATGTAAAAGACAAGATGAAAAAAACATTAGTGAGTGCTTCACATAATGTAAAAGACAGGATGAAAAAAACATTAGTGAGTGCTTCACATAATGTAAAAGACAGGATGAAAAAAACATTAGTGAGCGCTTCACACAATGTAAAAGACAGGATGGAAAAAAATTGTGAGTGCTTCGCACAATGTAAAAGACAGGATGAAAAAAACATTAGTGAGTGCTTCACACAATGTAAAAGACAGGATGAAAAAAACATTAGTGAGTGCTTCACACAATGTAAAAGACAGGATGAAAAAAACCTTAGTGAGTGCTTCACACAATGTAAAAGACAGGATGAAAAAAACATTAGTGAGTGCTTCACATAATGTAAAAGACAGGATGAAAAAAACATTAGTGAGTGCTTCACATAATGTAAAAGACAGGATGAAAAAAACATTAGTGAGTGCTTCACACAATGTAAAAGACAGGATGGAAAAAAATTGTGAGTGCTTCGCACAATGTAAAAGACAGGATGAAAAAAACATTAGTGAGTGCTTCACACAATGTAAAAGACAGGATGAAAAAAACATTAGTGAGTGCTTCACACAATGTAAAAGACAGGATGAAAAAAACATTAGTGAGTGCTTCACACAATGTAAAAGACAGGATGAAAAAAACATTAGTGAGTGCTTCACACAATGTAAAAGACAGGATGAAAAAACAGTAGTGAGTGCTTCACACAATGTAAGACAGGACGAAAAAACATTAGTGAGTTGCTTCACACAATGTAAAAGACAGGATGAAAAACACATTAGTGAGTGCTTCACACAATGTAAAAGACAGGATGAAAAAATTAAAACAATTTATAACAGTTATATTAAAAATAAATGTTAAGAAACAATCGTAACAAACAAAACATAGGCGTGCAACTAAGTACACACATCACACTCTCCCGACAATGCAAAAAATCAACTACATACGAGTATGAGTTACCGATACAATATGGAGCCGTCCAAAGGCGGACAACCCACACTTCACCAAACCGGGCGTCTCTCTTGACATCAATGTGAAAGTGTAATACAGATGCGTACAAACGAAAATCAAGACTGTATACCACAAGCGCACCCAAAAGACAAAATCGTATCACAATACTCAATGTCTCAAGAAAGTGAAAACAAAAATGAAAAAAAAAACTCAAAAACTCTTGCCCGGCCTCCACTCGATTCAACTTGGGTTGGTCTGTCAGCTGTTTTGGGACCCACCTCGCGGACAGTTTCCGATATCCGAGGGTTTCTGTGATGGTTTCGTGTAGTAGAGATCTGGAGATTTGCGGAAACATCGCAGAAAGTTCATCCACAGTCAATCTGCGATCGTCACGGAGCGCATTTTCGATTTTTTCCACAATTTCGTCAGTCACAATTGAAGGGCTTCCGCTCCTCTGATCATCATGCACAGACGTACGACCGTTTTCAAACTCGCGACACCACTTGTACACACTCGTATGATTCATAGCTTTATCACCATATGCAGTTTTCACCTCATTATAAACCTCAACCGGAGGTTTTCCCTTCCAAACGAGATAACGGATGACGCTGCGTATTTCGCACTTGGCAGGAGATTCGATTGATACTTTTCACGAAACGTGTTGTCGCGTCGACACTTCTCAACGTACTGACCTCGAACCGGTCTTGTTGCGGAGGGGAAGGGTCAGGCTACACGGAAGTGTAGCCAACATGTCGAAAATAAAATCCATCCGGTCGTGAGAGCCTCAGTACACTTACTTTCTGGATACGCCTCGTACATCAAATGTGAGGACGATATTTGAGCCAACCTGTATTTACGTCATCATTACAAACAGGAAAGAAGTAATGTAATAAGAAATTAAACCAGAAATTCTATACGTTTATCTCAATTTATATCGAACGAGAAAATTACCTGGTCTTAATTATGCAAAAAGAACCCAACCCACATTTGGTCTGTTTTGAGTAAACCTCCAGCATCTTTCAAATGGGATTGTATGGAGCTTGATGTACAGTGTTACACCTCTACTAAAGTATTTATTTATTCAACTCTTCATTGTAATACAATCTAGCGGAGTTTTTTTACCAGGCGGCAATACTTCGAACCAAATAGACAAAAGTAAATAAAATAAATTACATGATCGTAAAAAAATGTACCAATGACTATTCATCTTTATGTAATTTATGATCAATATACTCGTACATATTAAAAGTGAGATATCATCAATCAAAGGAAAAAGGAGGAATGGAAAAAATCAAGAATGAAACACGTATTATATCACTGACTAGAAATTTAGAGGCTTTTCTGTCGCTTCTTAAAGTATTCAGTTAATGTGGAAGAAACAGTACGTTTGGAAAAAAAATATCAACAAATATGTTACAATAAATATCTTTATTATTGGACAAATTTAATTAATCTTTCTAAACGTGTTTGTAACTGTAATCCCAGGATAGCAGACAAAAACACGTGTATTGGGGATTAGTGTAATTAGTTGAATAACAAAGTAATTTAATGTTAAATATTCTAATTCAGAGAGTCAAAAAGTCATAGCCGAAACCTTTTATAAATAACAAATTCATATTCAATAGTAAATTTATGCACCCTCTCTTGTGTCTGTTTACCTTTACTATATGGGGTTATCGAAATAAAATTTAAAATAAAACGCCTTTTAAGTAACGTTTTTATTTATTGCAGTAACATTTCGACGTTCATAAAGTTATGGTACATTTACGCTTATGATTCTCAAATTTTCAAGTGCAACAACACTTAAAAAGAACTTTGTATCATATTGTATTTTATAACGCTTTCGTTGTATACAGTACAACCTGGCGGGCTTATTGCCATGTGGCAATATCTTCCAACATAAATTTTGTCTTGTACTCGTACCACAAACGTGAGCAATTATAATCGTCCTTTAAATAACAGCCCTGTACACTATTATTCATATTTTAAAACGTTTACTTACTGACTAGCAGTGGAAATATACTTTAACTATTTCATGTAGACTGTAAACATAATATTACACATTTATTGGTAAATTTATTGAAGATTTACATTCACTAGTAATGTTAGATGATCACTGGCCATCTACGAGTAACACACTATAACTATTTCATGTAGACTTTAGACAGTAAACATAATATTACACATTTACTGTTAAATTTATTGAAGATTTACATTCACTAGTAATGTTAGATGATCACTGACCATCTACGAGTTACTTTACACTTTAACTATTTCATGTAGACTATAGACAGTAAATATAATATTACACATTTACTGGTAAATTTATTGAAGATTTACATTCACTAGTAATGTTAGATGATCACTCATCATCTACGAGTAACACACTTTAACTATTTCATGTAGACTGTAGACAGTAAACATAATATTACACATTTACTGGTAAATTTATTGAAGATTTACATTCACTAGTAATGTTAGATGATCACTCACCATCTACGAGTAACACACTTTACCTATTTCATGTAGACTGTAGACAGTAAACATAATATTACACATTTACTGGTAAATTTATTGAAGATTTACATTCACTAGTAATGTTAGATGATCACTCACCATCTACGAGTAACACACTTTAACTATTTCATGTAGACTGTAGACAGTAAACATAATATTACACATTTACTGGTAAATTTATTGAAGATTTACATTCACTTGTAATGTTAGATGATCACTCACCATCTACGAGTAACACACTTAAAATATTTCATGTAGACTGTAGACAGTAAACATAATATTACACATTTACTGGTAAATTTATTGAAGATTTACATTCACTAGTAATGTTAGATGATCACTGACCATCTACGAGTAACACACTTAAAATATTTCATGTAGACTGACAGTAAACATAATATTACACATTTACTGGTAAATTTATTGAAGATTTACATTCACTAGTAATGTTAGATGATCACTCACCATCTACGAGTAACACACTTTAACTATTTCATGTAGACTGTAGACAGTAAACATAATATTACACATTTACTGGTAAATTTATTGAAGATTTACATTCACTAGTAATGTAAGATGATCACTGACCATCTACGAGTACTTCCACTGTAATATACTCGTACAATATCATATACTCGTATAGGTCTTGATATTTTTGAGCATACAGTACATTATTTTGAAACGGCGTGATGTTGTGTATGTATGTATGTATTATCTTCCTTTTTCCTCTCCGCCCTTCCCAACTTTCTCATACAATATATCACATGATATCAGTTTATTTTATTTGTATTATTGGTGTTTTTTTTCTTTCTGTTTGCCGATTCTTTATGTTTCTAATTATTATGTGCAACTTGTTACTTGCATGCTGTTAAATATTATACTTTTTTTATAAGAATACATGTGGGGACAATGTAATACGGAATGAAGGGATTATGGATAAATGTGAACTTAAGACCGATGTGTTGATTAAAATAAAGAAGAGCACTTCGAGATGGTTTGTGCACGTGAAACAACTTAATAAAATATAACTAATTTATAGTGCAAATATAACTACAAAGCGTGTGAGAGAAAAAGACCGAGAAAAGCGTGATTGGATCAAGTGAATGATATTTTGAAAGAAAGAAACGAGAGTCATAGAAATCGGAAGAGTTGTATGAAAAAATGTATGGATGTAGAAGAGGCGAAGGATGTGCTTCTACATTGGAAAGTCTGGCGCTTTTTTTGCCTACCCCGACAAACCTGAGAAGAGCTTTATGATTTGTTATACGAGTGTAGGAACTACGGTCGTCCCTGAATATTGTCAACACACACGGTCAACGACCGACGAAACGACCTTTGGATATGTCCAAAGGTCGCATACCAAAACATTGATATTGTTTACCCACGAATACTATTTACGATACATTCCACAGTAGAAAGAGAACGCATCACGCTGTCTCGCCGTTTTCGCAAACAAATCGTCTACCCACAACACTAATTGCGATGTCTGCAATATTTCAATCGACCATCTCTGCACGCACAGAAGCGAGATAAAAATATATTGCGGGTGCACTCCCGCACCCATCCTGAAATGTATAAATACCTACTTACCGATAAATAAAGAATCATTAATTATTATTCATTGATTCATTTACTCTCTCTTTCCGCATTGCTAATTGACGTATTTTATTTAAATACCAAACAATCAAAATCATCAGCACGTCCTTAAAGGACATTCGCTAAACGAGTATATTATACTTCTGATTTGTATTTTATTTATACACATATGTATTCCTGAATGCAATTAATAATAAAAAAATGGTTTTGTGAGTTGGGTCTTTTTCGTTCATCGCTCTGCCTATGTTCCAACTTACTTTGGTTGCTTTAAGCTGTGTATACTCGTACATGTAAACATAATCCCCTGTAAATAAAGAGAGGTATGTCTGTATATTTACACCTACAGTTATTATGCAGCGCTCTCGGAGAAACGCATTCATTTTTCCGGTCGGGTGTAAAGTGAAATAAGTGATAATACGGCCCAATAGAGCTGCCCATACACGCTCAAATCCGATGTCACAATATTTTATTATTATCTAAAATATACTACTACTATTTGCAGACGATATCGTATTAATAAGTGAAAAACACGAAGACCTGCAAAATAGTCTGGAAAGGTGGAGAAGAATCTTGGAGGACAATGGATTAAGAGTGAGCAGAAAGAAAACAGAGTATCTGTACCTACCATTCGAGAACACAAATGCTGTCACTCCCGTAATGCAAATGGATGGAGAAACATTACCAAATTGTGACTCCTTTAAGTATCTTGGGTCACTCATCCATAGCGATGGAGGATGTGCAGCAGATGTAACACATAGAATTAGTGTGGGATGGATGAAGTTTAGATCAATGACGGGAGTTCTATGTGATACGAAAATGCCAGTAAAGTTAAAAGGAAAAGTATACCAAACGATTGTCAGACCCGCACTCCTCTATGGCTCCGAATGCTGGACGATGTATAACTCTTACTCTAGGCAACTAGAAACTGCTGAAATGCGCATGCTAAGAAGGTCAGCAGGTGTGTCCCTAAGAGATAAAATAAGAAGCTCACGCATTCGTGCAAGCCTGGATGTTACAGACATCAACAGCAAGATGAAGGAGAGGCGATTGAGATGGTATGGACACGTTGGGCGCAGAGCACCCGATCACATTGTGAACCAGGCAATCTCCATGGATCTTCCTCGAATAACAACCAGAGGAAGACCAAAGAATTCATGGGTGGTGCAAAAAGATAACATGATGCAGAGGCACGGCCTGGGGGACGTAGTCCGTGACAGAAGAGCATACAACCTGAGGACGAGGAGAGCTGACCCCAACAGTCTTCGCAGACAATGAGTTGGGATGGAGCCAGGGAGACAGAGGGATATCGAATGGCGTATATTGATAGGAAACAAAGTAAATGGGGACTAAAATATTTTTTACTCGAACCGGACAGTATCAAAGTCTACTAAGATGGTAGTCAACAACAGTATTTTAGTATCAACTTTTATGTATGGAAGTGAAATGTGGACGTAAAGAAAAATGATAGAAGAGGAAGAAATGCTTGTATGGGATTTTCAGTGTTTTCTGCTTCCACGTTTAATTCCCATACTTTAATGTATTGAAGTTAAACGTGGACGTAGAAAATACTGAAAGGGGCTGAATAAATGCTCTAAAAATGCATACATTGGATGACAATTAATTTATTAGGGATAAATGTGAACTTATGGCAAATGTGTTGAGTAAGGTTAAAATGAGCACTCTGAGATGGTTTGGACATGTGGAACTAATGAATAAAGAAATACTAACAAAGCAAATATAGTGTAAATATGTGTGAAAGACTAATGAAGTGTATGGTTGGGCCAAGTGAGTTATTTTGAATGAAGAAAATTTAATAAGCCAGAGGAAGGCAAGGAAGCCAGGGTAGAAGATACGAAGAATGTGTGTCAAGATAGGGAAATCTGACGCTGTTTCCTCTGCCTTTTCATAACATGAAAATGGCTTGATGGTATGTATGTTTGTATTTATAGGAGTAGTAAAGAAGGTATGACAAGTTTGGAAAGATGTAGATAAACATGCCATAACCAACTGAATCTAATTTTAGAAGACTGGAGGGATTTAATAATATAATAGTATGCATTACGAAGTGTATGGACTTGACAAAAGTGAAGTGGTACGAAAGAATCAAGTAGAAAGTTGTTCACTCTGCCAACCCCAATAGGAATATAAGTAAGCAGAGGAAACATATCGCCTAGTTTTATAGTGATGATGATGCTTTGGGAGATTAACCCAACGGCATCGAAACATGTGGGAAACTCCTTGTATGACTCAACCTGGAGTTTTTTTGCGAATATCTGCATCTGTCAAGAAGTGAAAGATGACTGTCTGGATCAGTGAAATTGAAGATATATTCTCTCTATTTACCCTAATTGGGTCATAGTTCATTTCAGTTCGATCTCACTACAGCCCACGCTGTTATATACCACCACCCACGGGAACAAAATAAGTCCCCATCCGGCGCGATCTACGCTAGTATAACGATTTTTTATGAGCTCAACATTACGTAGTGTCGACGAAGGAACCACCTAATGGGACTCCTCTTGTAACGACACAATTAGTATAAAAATATGTTATAATTAGCGACGATGGACTTAATCGTCGACGAAGGAACCACCTAATGGGACTCCTCTAGTTGCGACACAATTAGTATGAAAATATGTTATAATTAGCGACGATGGGCTAAAGGTCCGACATCACGGGAAAAGAAAAATGTCTCACAACGCGGTTAATATACTAAAGCAAAGCGGCTTTAAGATCTAGAGTTCAAATAACCTACTAGCAAGTTGCCAATAGAAATCAAGATCTGCCAAAATGAAGTATGTAGAGGCATAGTTAATAAATTTGAATAAGAGGTTACAAGCCGTGCAGAATATTTGACCGTCCATGCTTTGTGGCTTAGCGTCGCAGGTAGAGGTGTGACCGGTGACAGCAACCAGGTATCAGGGTCGGATGAGGATGTCACACGCTTAACTGCGATATCGCTGACGTTAATTCCCCGAGTGTTTGTGCCGATTTAACGGCACCATAAAGTGCCATAAAGATAAGATACCATACTTCGGCCATATCTTCAT
This sequence comes from Odontocerum albicorne, assembly GCA_949825065.1. Lineage (NCBI taxonomy): Eukaryota > Metazoa > Arthropoda > Insecta > Trichoptera > Odontoceridae > Odontocerum > Odontocerum albicorne. The sequence goes on from OX463841.1 coordinate 49,242,242, forward strand.
TTCAATTTTCCATACATTCTCTAATGTGGGTTCGGAAACCCCTGCCAAACAATATACTGAACTAGTTAAAGCGATGTTATATTTTTAATTTAATATCTCTACCCTTGGTAGTATATTAACTAACTCCAATAGAAAACGTGTTGTTTCGTTATATTCTGAAATGTTAAAAATTGAGTATCGCATAGTTATCAAGTTTATTTCCAAAGAAGGGGAAACCCCGCCAGAAATTAAACGACATCAGTATGGGGAAATGTTAAATTGACTCCACGACTCGTAAACTCACCAAGGAATATTTAAAAAATACACTTAACACTAGAACGCACGGCTGTGTGACATGATAAAACTAAATTTAGGATATAAAATACGAATATAAACAATATAAATAATCAACCGCAATGCTCGCGTAATTTTAATTTACAGTTTTGACATAATGCATCAAAAGTAAACATGGAATCTACTGCAGGTATTTCTGGTCAACAGTTTTGTATTCTGCTACATATTACCAATTGCGCCTGTTTCATTTTCTGGCACATGTTATATTATGTAGTCGAATGAAAAAAAAATTCATTTTGAAAAGTATTAAGAAATGTCATAAAAAATTGGAATTGTTTACTGCCCCCGGTTAAGGCGACACCGAATCATCGAGAGTCTATTGTACTCAATATTATACAAAAGGTCATTTATTTATTTAACTCTTTTATTGCAAATACAATCTGGTGGGCTTATTGCCAGGCGGCAATATTTTCCACCCAACCAGACAAAAGTAAATGAAGCAAGTTACGTGGTCGCATAAATCATTCAAATGACTATCCATCCCCACGAAATCCATAAACATATACGTGAGCACATGCCCACGAACCCCACAAAGACGGACAATCACCCGAACATTATTTTTCATATAACGTGAGGTATCATCAATCAAAAGGAAAGGAAGGGATGGTGGAGAGGAAAGGAAAAGAAAAATCAGGAATGAAACACGTTATTTTACTGACTAGAAATTAAGAGGTTTTTCAGTCGCTTCTTAAAGCATGCCAAGGACGGAGCGAGTCTTATATTAGTGTATAACTGATTCCAGAGTCTCACTGCATAGACAGTAAAGGACGACGTAAAAAAAGAGGAGCGATGAACTGGAAAGGCCAATAGACAATATGTGTGCGCTACTCCATGATTCGAAAGACGCTGAAAATTTTCGTCGAGATAAGAAAGAGGAAGTGGCGGGACTGTTAAGGATATTATACAATAGATACAGTGTGTGAATTTGGCGTCTATTTCTAACATTCAACCACTTCAATGCCGTCTGGTATCAAGTTATATGATCGTACTTACGTAGGTTGAAAATGAATCTAAGACAAACATTTTGAAGACGCTGTAATTTGTCCAGCTGTTCCTCAAGGTAACTTAGTTCCACAAGATTGAGAACCACTTAAAATACTTGGCTGTGAGAGATTCAGCCGAAAAAATCAACTTCTCCACTCTTTTATTGTTTTGGTTCTGGATTCGACATACGAGTACATGGATTATTTCTTTTTTTTCTTTTTTTATTTATCTGAATTTTTACAACTTAAAACAACAAACACGTTGTGTGACATGTTTTATTTGTTATAAAAATATTTTTTTATTCAAATCTTTTATTGTTAACGTTAGTTGGTAAATATTTTTTTTAACAATTTATTTCTCTCCGAAGAAACATACAAAATGAGATACCTATGTGTTGATACTTCGTACGTGGTTTTCGCTATTCTACCTGCCCTAATATTATAATTATTTATTTTTTCAATAAGCGTATCATACCTTTGTATTGATCCACATCTTTTCCTCGAACCGTTTTATTCTGTGGCCCGAATTTCAAAGCATGACAGCATCGTGAATCATGACTTAAATTCACCAAATTCATTTTGATTGTGGTTTCCGATAGCAAAGAAATTTAAACTATATTTCTACATTACTAAAACTTGCTATGTTAAATTGTATGCAGCGAGTGTTTTATATTATAATACTTATTTCGCCTCTTCTAAATCCATACATCTTTTCATATAGTTCCTTCGACCCACACACCTAAAACATGTTTAAGAAATTGGCAAAGATTTCTGCTACATTTTTATTCCAGGGAGTATACATTTTACTAATCACTCTATCCACCATTTGTAAATTGACATGCATGACTATTAATCCTGAAAAAAAATCGTCGCAATTCTTTGTACATGCACAAATTACTTACACATCGAACTCATTGTTAGTAAACTTTTATTTAATGAACCTGAATATTATTCACGTTGATTTACGAATTAGACTTTTGAGAATGTCAGCGGTCACACAAGGAATGACCTTGTTGAACGAGTTTTCAGTTTTCTATAAATCTTGTAGTATTTTGGTGTAAACTTTGATGTGTAGAAGTGAAAGGTGAACGTGAAAAAATACTGGTAGGAGTAAATTAATAAATGCTGTAGGAACCGAATAAATGCTGTAGGAATGCGTGCATTGAGAATAATACATGGGATGATTATGCATGACAGAATACGGAATGAATGAGTGATAAAATAACGACTAAGCGAGTATTCAAGTCAGAAGTGCAAACTTTGCTTGGAAGAGGTAGACGGAGGAAAACGTGGCTGGACCAAACGGGACAGATATTGAAAGAAGGTAATGTGAGAAGTTTTAATAATAGAATAATGTGCATGACGAGATGTATATAGAACAAATACAAAAAAATCCTCAGATATCTATGGTACGGAACAAAGGGCGATTACCCAAAATACGCTCCCCATGTCGAACTTCTCACGGTGTGTACGTATAGAAGCCTCGAAACAAGAAGGCAAAAATCCATTGCGATATTCCTACTAAAGGTTTTCCAAGGTAGATTTAACTGTCCCGCGATTCTAGAAGCACTAAGTTTATATGTACCTAATAAATATAGCCGTGCAAGCAATCACCCTCTGTTCTACATACCAACTTACAGAACGAATATCATGGCTAAACACTCAGTCACGCGTGGTATAGAGATATTTAACCAACTGAATGACAATGTTAATATATTCTCCGTACCGCCTAGCAGTATGAGAAGACTCCTGGATGATATTCTTCCTAGCGAATAAGCTAACGTTAGAATCAGACCCTCTTTGTGTAATAGGAGAAATCCGTGCAAATTGGATAAAAAAATGTGAAGGAGACGAAAGTTGTTTCCTTGGATAGAAAAGTTTGGAGTTCTGTTCTGTCAGCCTATCCCGCAAGAGACACGGCTTGATGATATATTTTTATGTATGTTAAGTAACCCTGTATCTTAAATAAAATGTAAGAACATATGACCAGGTATGTTCGTAAATGTGTCAAATAAATACATAATCTTGTCCTAACAATACCGACCTAACGAGACTCAATCCATATACTTAGAGTCCCACGCCTATTTTGTATCACCTTTTGATACGCACCTACTGGAAACAAAACAAGGAAAAGGGACCCGTCGAGCCTTTGGTGAGGTAATTTAAAACCAGTTTTGACCCATCTTTCTATCTTGCTTATACTTCAAATTTATTCAACATTATTTTTTGTGTCCACTTTGACGTATGAGAGAAACTTACGTTAGACAGAAAATGGATAAAATACAAACATATCATCACACCGTATCCCCTGCGAGGTAGACAGAGATAACATATCTCCAAACTTTCCTATCCAAGCATACTAATTTCGACTCCTTCGTATTCATGCATTTCGTCATGTACAGTATTCTAATATTCAAACTTCTCTACATGTCCAAACCTTTATTATAATGTGGCAATATCTTACAACTATACAGGGAATCGAATCGTCAATCTTCGGGTCAGAAAAGAGGTGTCTTACCAACTAAGCCACGCCGTTAGGAAACAAAGTCAATACGGCACTAAAACATATAATAAACTCGAACCTGACAGTATCAAAATCTGCTAAGATGTTAGTCCACTATAGAATTTTGGTGCCAACTTAGATGTATGGGTATGGGAGTGAAACGTGGACGTACTAAAATACTAAAAGTAGCCGAATAAATGCTGTAGTGATGCGTGCATTGAGAAGAATGCAAAGAGTGATGATATATGACAGAATACGGAATTAAGTGATAATATATTAATGTGAATGATGTGTTAAGTAAGATAAATAAAATTACGTTGAGATAGTTTAGGCATGTAGAACGAATGAATGAAAAAATAATTACAAAACAGATATAGAGTGCAGATTTGAATAGAAGGCGTATGAGAGGAAGACCAAGGAAAGTATGTTTGGATTAAGTGTATTATGTTCTGAGAGAAGGAAAAGTAGAAAGTCATGAAAATCGTAGAGTTTATATGAGAAAGTGTATGGATGTGGAAGACGCTAAGGATGTATGTCGAGCTCGGAAATTATAACGCTTTGTATTCTGTTTATATAATATATAGCGCGTAACAACTCATACATATATGCTATCGCGATGTAATTCTATTATAGCGCGATAGCATATATGTATATGTGACTTAATAGAAAGTTCTTCGTACAATTACATGCTGTCATTGAGAGTCATTTAAAGTACTTAGTACAATTACATGCTGTCATTGAGAGTCATTAAAAAATCAAAAGTCCGTCATTTTCTGGGATTATTTTTTCCACGTTAAAATATAATCACGCCATAAAACAGAAATGCCCATAAAATTACCATCAAATATTGCCATCAAATTACTTGTTCTTGACGAGGCCATTTCACGCAGCATTACGAACTTCTCATTAGAGGAAGGCTATCTATACGTCACCACATGCTAATTAAATACATTTTATATTGTTTATAGTTAAGGCATTAACATTGTGGAGGTTTAAAGACATTATGATTTGTTTTATCAAACATTGTTTATTCCACTTTTTGTAACGGTACAACCCTACCGGTTTCAAGGATTTCACCTCATCATCAGGGGAGCACAAATACGATTTTGATTGTGCTTGATTCTTGTTTGTGCTCCCTTGATGATTAGGTGAAACCGGTATGGTTATACCATTACAAAAAGTGGAATAAACAGTGTTTGATGAAACAAATTACAAATACGTTTTATTTTATACTCGTATTGCACTTCTGTGACATAATGTCTACCAGCGCAGTATTTTTATTGGTCTTGGTAATTTCTTCAAATAAAACGACAATTTATATAGCGCCGTTTAGAGAGAAAACTCTTCAAGGGTATTCTGACTTGGGACTCAAACCCACTATTATTGACATTAAAAATATTAAAAGTAAATATACATGAGTTGAGTGTAGGATACAGGAAGCTAGTGGCTGCGACCTACTAGAAATATGTTCAAAGTCCATATATAAAAACAGACTCATTCCTTCACCTACCATCTTGATATGTGGATGTAGAAAAGAACTGAAAGGAGCCGAATAAACGGGGTGACAATGAATGAACAATTCGGGATGAATGTGAACTTAAGGCTGATGTGTGGAGTAAAATAAGAAGAACACTGCGATGGTTTGGGCATGTAGATCGAATGATTGAAGAAAGCCTATCAAAACAAATGTACAGGGTAAATGTGAGTGAAAGACGTAGTAGAGGAAGACCAAGGAAAGTATGGTTGGATCAAGTAAATGATATTTTGAATGAAAGAAATGTAAGAAATTCTAGATATCTTAGGAAATGGATGAGAAGGTCTATAGATGTGGAAGTATTGTATTACTCTTTCGTTGTATGCAGTACAACCTTTCGGGCTTATTGCCATGTGATAATATCTTCCAACCAACCAGAAAGATGCTAAAGAGGCCTTAAATGAAAACTAGACTGGAATCCTTTTTTTTTTTTTTTAAATCTGGAATCGAACTTGCATCCTCTGGATCGTGAGACAGGCGTCTTACTAACTAAGCCACGGAGGTCGTGGGAAATGTGCAGGTAAGTAGAATTTAGTTGTATTATCTTTTAACACTTGCCTTACTGTGCTAAAAAAATCCGCCAACCACGGTGCTGGACGCTAAGCGTCCAGTAAAAAATGTATATTTTAAATTAAAATTATACAAAATCTGCTAGGTTATTTTTTGTAATTAGCTATAAAAATCCTTTTATTGTGTATTTAAACGTCGAATAATCGAATAAAATATAATTCCTGGTCACTCACTATCCATCACAGGTAGGCAAGTGTTAAAATTGTTTTACAGCAGGATTTGAGATCTGCGCTCGAATTTTGCTGCTAATTCAAAAATAAAATCGACCATGCTAGTCACAAAATATTGGCGATACGACGACAAAATCACTTAAAATACAGTTTTTTTCAAGTTGTAAGCCGGGACTAAAATGGAGAGAAAAATTGTACATAATCGTGAAAAATCTGTATAGACAATCTGATAGATGGGGGAATTTCTTATGTAGAGGTATGTGTTGCTTTTGTTAAATCTTAGAAAAGCAGAGTGCTTAATGCATGCCAAGACGTTGTACGAAGTAAAAATGTCCTCGTGGTTATCTAAACTATCTGATGATAGTAAAATTTATTTTATATTCTTGACTCTGAAGACACCATCGAAGGTTATCGTGCAGCCATTTTAATTTGACATGTTTAACAGGAAGACACGTCCCAGTAGCTCTTGTCATTGAACGCCAACAATTCCTGGAGATCGGAGATCGTGATACTCATACCTTCCAGTAGAGCTTGGCTCATGCTTGGACACGTCAATGGATGCATTGACATTTGTATTCCGTTCTATGCTATTTCAACGATAGCTACATTGATCGGATAAACGTTTTCGAAAACTTTTGCGGACAATTATTCATCTGTTTTAGTTTTTATTTGCTTGACCTGACAAAAACGTTCAAAAAGATAAACTAGCTTTATATCTAAAGTTTTAGCGTTAACACTGTTGTAATTCAAGTTTATTCAAATATAATTAAAAATTGAAACACTGTTTGATCCAATTCAATGTTTAGAAAATGATTTATCTACTTGATACTCGACTAAATGTCAATACAATGGTTAAGAGATTTGTAAGTACAGAAAGGCTTTAAAACTAATCCAAAAGCTGTAACAGGAATGATAGGATTCCAAAACTGTTGCACTTGTACTGAATGCAGAAAGCGCATCCCTTTATATCTAGTAAACGTGCAAAATTCGCTAGATGTAATTTCAAAAGATTGGTCGCACCAAAGTCTATCTTTATCGTTAAGCCTTGGTTTGCAAGTATGTTACTAATTTTATGACAAAAATGAAGTCAAATAAGTGTGCTTTAATAAATATATTTCAAAATTCAAACACTGTTTGTTCCACTTAATAATATATATTTAACCCAACTAGTTTCAAGTCATATGCAACTCATCTTCAGGGGCACTTTAATCTGATTAAATTTGAAATGACGACATATCACAAATTAACTTTAGGGGCTGGCTTTCACAACATTAAGGGAAGGGGGAGGAAACCGCTATTTTTAATGTAGAACCACTGCAGGTATTAAATGTTATTATTTTTTTTTTAATTAAAGTTATCGCAAACGTTAACTTTAATCTCTTTAGCGTTCTAGAATTTTACTCTGAAACAGCGGCTTTCTCCCACCCTTCTCTTAATGTCATCAAAGCCAGCCCCTAAAGTTTATGTATGAAATTTTCCTTCTTTCAAATTTAGTCAGTTCGGAGTACCCCTGAATATGAGTCGCATATGACTGGAAACTTGTTGGGTTAAATATATTTTTTCAAGTGGATTTATCAGTGTTTCCATTTTGAAATATACGAGTATTTGAATAAAATAGATTTATTAAACCACAATTATTTGACTTAAATTTTGTCGTTAACGATAAAGATAGGCTTTAGTGCGGTCAATCTTTTGAAATGACACGTGGCTAACTTTGCATTATTTCAAGATCTGATGGGATGCGCTTTCTGCATTCAGTACAAGTGCAACAGTTTAAAAATTCTATCGTTCCTGTTACAGCTTACGGATTAGTTAAATCATTTTCTAAACTTTGAATTGGTAAATTTTCAATGTGCTACTATCACAAATCGGAAGAGCTACAAGTTTCTTCCCTTGATAAATTTTCTGCGATTTTCTTACCAAATATGTTATTTAACATGTTATGCAGATGCGGGAAAAGTACTTTCCTATTTTTACGCTCAATTTGTATTTTTAATATGTCAATAATAGTGGGTTCGAATTCCGAATAACAACCCCCTTGAAGAGAGTGTGCTCTCTAAACGGCGATATATTAATTGTCCTTTTATTGTTAATATACCTTATTTTTTTTAATAGTTCTCTTTACCGAACGTTAACTATGATATTTTTTTCAGTTACTGCGGATTTTTTGTGTCATTCAACATTTCTCAATAACTCAAAGAATACGCGAATTAATATTTTCGTAGTTGCCTTTCCTACAACGAGAATCCTTCGCTAATTAATTTTACCAAAGGACTATCTGGAGTTGTTTCCAAACCAGATATTTAATAACCTGAAAATACGTAATGAAAAACCCTTACAAACATTTATGGACCCCACACACAAGCGCAATATTGTAAGGAGGTTTTGACAAGATAATCACTATCTCCAAAATTTAATCACTTGGATGAGACGAAGATGCACGAGAAAATGTTCGTTTTTATGGAAGACTTGATGAATTTAAGGTATATATTATTATTTTTCCATCGAATAAAATCGATCGCACGAGAGTATTTCTCTGTTTCAAACCCAATCATTACACCGTGACAGACAATTTTCATAAGCTCCTCTTAATTTTCGCGTGTACGTAAACATTCTCAGAATATTTTTCAATATTTCGTCAATCAAAATAAATTGCACATCTTCTCTGAACCACTTCACGCCTTAAATAATAAATTAATATTCCTCGAAATTGAACTTCGTGTATGGGTCAAAAATTAAATTACTTACCCCGTGTGGCAGCCACGCTGTACTTTCAAATAAGACCAAATGGACGTAATTAAGCAAAAAGGATCTAAGCAATATTTTATTGTACATAATCTGAGTTTTATTAAAATAAATAACCTAATAGTGTGTGTTTTGATAATTATGTGCGGCACATTATGGGATGGACTTTTTGACTTGTCTGGAGTGATGAAGTGTGAGGGGTTTGAATCGCGTGATATGTACATATTTAATTGAGTGTCACTGTTTTTCGGTTTGATGAGAATATGCAATGGGGTATTGTATAATAAAAAAAATCGGAAAGAAATATCAATTTATTTTCCATGTTATATGTTCTCAGTAAGATACAGGCAAAATCCTAGTTTACCGGGGACACGACAAATGAAAGGCAACAAACCCAGATCCATTAAATTACAAATGTTTATAAGATTTCTTGTCATATGTAAATACATAAATAATTAAAACATAATATATAAGGGTGCGTGCACTAAGTAAAATTTGTGGAGTGTCACTGTTTTCCGAGTTGAGAATATGCAATGGGGTATTTTATAATAAAAAAATCGGAAAGAAATATAAATTTATTTTCCATGTTATATGTTCTCAGTAAGATACAGGCAAAAGCCTAGTTTACCGGGGACACGACAAATGAAAGGCAACAAACCCAGATCCATTAAATTACAAGTGTTTATAAGATTTCTTGTCATATGTAAATACATAAATAATTAAAACATAATATATAAGGGTGCGTGCACTAAGTAAAATTTGTGGAGTGACAATTTTTGAAAGAAGGCGGAATGAAGACATCAGAAATGAATGCATGGTTAAAAAATATGTTTTAACACTTGCCACCCTGTTATGGATAGCGAGTGACCAGGACTTATATTTCATTTGATTATTCGACGTTTTAATATTGTACATAATAAAATGATTTTTATAGCTAATTACAAAAAATAACCTAGCAGATTTTGCATAATTTTGTTTTAAAATATACATTTTTCAATGGACGCTTAGCGTCCAGCACCGTGGCTGACGGATTTTTAAGCACAGTAAGGCAAGTGTTAAGTAAGATGAAGAAAGGAGCTTTAAGATGGTTTGGACATGTGGAGAGAATTATGAAAGAATGACAAAACAAGTATACCATATAAGTCAGAAGTGCGAGGTGTGCGTGGAAGATGTAGACCGAGGAAAACGTGGCTGGACCAATTGATTAGATTTTGAAAGAAGGTATGTGAGAAGTATGAAAAAGAGAAGATTCTGCATGACGAGATGTATGAATGTGAAGGAGGCGAATGTTACGTACATGGATAGAAAAGTATCGAGATCTGTTATCTCTGCCTACCCTGCAATGGACACGGCGTGATGATATGTTTGTATGTACATATAAGGACAACACTTCAGGGCACAACAGTTCAGCAAACCTGCATCGGACATGTGGAATGTTTTGATGTTGTAAAGCAACTTGTCAATAATTTTTATGTACTCGTATTTAAATTAACTTGTCTTGTGTGCTGTTCTTTTCATGTTATGTAATGTTATTTTTTTCTTTGTTGTGTCGTGAATTAAATAAATAAATGATTGAGGAAATATCCAGGTGATTTGAATGGGGCTCTATGTAACTTTTTTTACCCCTACTTGCCATGTTGTACGAATTTATATGGTTTAATATTTTTTACGCATACAAGATCGATTTCTATTTTTTAACACTTAAAAAATAGAAATCGATCTTGTTTGCGTAAAAAATATTAAACCATATAAATTCAAACAAATAAACTACTAAACGGTATTTTGTGGGTTGATTCATTTTTGCAAGTATGCGTCAAAATGTAAAATTTGGGTGAACTCGTTACTACCCGGCCACCTGTTTTCTGCTTTCTTTTATTATTTTCATCAAATTACGCTGTGCGTGCTTCCTGTTTTTCCCTGAAATTCAAACTTTTCATTTTTTTACGTTTCCTTTCTTTCCAATTTGTCTATTCCTTAGAGTACATATGGGTCGTTGACTTCAGGTTTCAGCTGAAGTTTACGTTAATTCCAATTCCAATTTGTAAAAACACATCTTTCCTCTTTTAAGTTTTTTGACTTAAATAAATTATTTATAATATATTCTTCTTCCTCCTCTTGGTTTAGGTCGTATGACCTGTTTGTGACGGTGGGCTGTCCTGGGATGACGACGTCCAGCTGTCCTTCCATCTTTTCGGCGGCCTTGCTGGTAATCTCCTGCTGTTAGGGTTTTCAGTCTTAGAGATTCTTGCCAGTCTTATATCCTCCATGCGGTCCACATGATCCCTACAGAAGCGCCTTCTGCTTCTTCCCCACCTCACTATGTCTTCAACACCACAGATATACCTTATCGTCTCATTTCTGATCCGATCTCTAAGAGTTCTGCCTGCGATGGAGCGTAGGGTTCTCATTTCTGCCACTCTGAGAAGGTTTTTTATTATGTTGGTATCGGCTCTCACTTCTATCCCATATGTCATGATGGGGCGGACGCATGTCTTATATATCCTGACCTTACTTTCGGTTAGCATGTGTTTGTTTCTCCATATAGTGTCCCGCAGGCAGCCAGCCAAATCTGTCGCTTTATTAGTTTGTGATCGTACTATAATAGATTATCATTGTAATTTGTTTCATCAAACACTGTTTATTCCACTTTATGTAACGGTATAGCCCTACCGGTTTCAAGGTTTTCACCTCACCATCAGGGGAGCACAAACAAGACACAAACTCTCCTGACGATGAGGTGAAAACCTTGAAACCGATAGGGTTATACTTCTACATAAAGTGGAATAAACAGTGTTTGATAAAAACAAATTACAATGTCTTAAAACCTCCACAATGTTAATGCCTTAAGTATAAATAATATAGACTAGTTGCAACCCGTGAAATATTCACGGAAGTAAAACAAATTCTACATTTATGAAAATATATATTCATAAATGTGAAATTTGTTTATATATATATCATTTATACATCGTCCCCCTTTACACCGGTTCAAAAATTGTTAGCTAGGTATTTAAAATTCGTTCAGTATCACGGACCCACCGAGATTCAAATTTCGAATTACTTTCGGAGAGGATCCAAGTATTCGACAGCCGTACGGGTTTTGGCCTATTTATACTATGATTATCATTATTGCTTAATTGATGGAGATACATATTTTGATTTATTTTCTTATTTATATAAAGTTACCTTTCAATATATCGGTGTTGGTGATGCAGATATATATATTTACCCTTTTAATCCCACGGGGCCGATTATCGGCCCCAACTAATGTATGCGAAAAATCCCACAGGGCTGATCATCGGCCTCAAAGTTTTCATACAAGTTTTTAAGTTGAATAAAAAAAAACATTTTTTTTATGAAATATGAAAATTACTTGTTATTTTACACTCTACAAGAAGGTCTCCACAAAAAGATAAGGTTTTAAAACTAAATATTAACTGAGATAAAAAGTAAAATATAAACTACTCACTGTTTTATGCCAAAAAATGTTTGGGATTTTTGGCACATTTTATGCAAAATAGGCTGGGATTGAAAGGGTTAAATAAAGAGTTTAAAACTACTGTAATAGGCATGAAACCGGCGGTTGGTCATTGCACATGTTGGCAACCCCACCGCACAAGAATAGGCAACACCACTCGATCAGTTACTCGGCGCGTTCAAATATTACAATATTGGGACTCCTTTTTTTGTAGGGCACCACCGGAAATCGAACCCAAAACCACCGGATGGAAGTCATAAGTCTCATCAAATAGAAACGAAATTCAGAATACATTTATCTTTTAAAATATATTGCTTGAATAATAATAATAAAAGGTCAATTTATATAATGCTGTTGAGAGAGCAAACTCTTAGGCCGAGGCCACACACCATATACTAGGTGACTTCATGCCTGGCCACACCAAAGTGCTACGCACAAATTCATTTGACAGTTGGGAGCGGTTGAGTCAACACACGATGTCACTCTCAAAACTAACCAATTTCATTACAACTTACCATCTTTATTTACTTTCTGTGCAACTTCATTCCAAAGTGATTTTATTACAGGTACATTTTTCTATAATTTGCTCGATGGGTTCCACAAAGGCTCCCTTTTATACACAGCTGTCATTAAAACTTCCGCCATCTTGTAAATTAACCAACACGTCTGTTCGCTAGAAGATTCACTCGATGACTAATCGTCATGCAACGTGACGCGAAGCGTGCAGTGTTGCCACTGCGATAGTATGCGGTACGTTGGTTCGCTAGGATATGTCGCCTAACTCGCAACATAGCTCTAAGCATCAAGCGAGGCGACTTCCTGTGTGGCCGAGGCCTTAATGTCGTTTAGAGAGCAGAAAAGAATCCGCTACTATTTGCCCATATTGATAGAATAAATAAGTCGTGAAAGTCTTAGAAACAAAAAATAGATTTCTATAATAAATGGATAGCGAGAAGAAAATAGACCGGGAAAGAATAAAAGAGGCGAAGTTATGTTATAAAAATGTATTCAAATAATTTTTAGCTGTTGGATAAGTAAAAAAGTGTGATAAACACTAGAGCATGTATGACTAAATGTATTAATAAGGCTGTATACGTAGATATTAAGACATGGTTACCTATGTTCCCCGCCTACCCCTAAAAGGGACAAAGTGTCATGGTTTGTTTTAACTTATTAAACTTTTAACTAATCTTATTAATGTTTTAACTAATCTAACTATAATTCTATCATTATTCAATGCTATTAAACTATTTAACAGTTATCTCAATACTTAGGTTTGGGATTAAATTACTTTTTATATGACCACAATCGTAGTACATCAACACCATTGAATGTGTTTTTATAACCATTAAAACATATGGTATTCATTTAATTTAGTTTCTTACCATAATAAATCATGGTATATTTTAATAAATTCCATTATGAAGAGGAGATATCCAGGGGGTTTCAACTTCTCTTTTGAAATACTCAATTTATGATTCCTCGTAAGACCATATGTATTATTATTAAAATGTTATGATTCCTCGTAAGGCCATACGTATTATTATTAAAATGTTATGATTCCTCGTAAGGTTATATGTATTATTATTAAAATGTTATGATTCCTCGTAATGCCATATGTATTATTATTAAAATGTTATGATTCCTCGTAAGGCCATATGTATTATTATGAAAATGTTATGATTCCTCGTAAGGCCATGTGTATTATTATTAAAATGTTATGATTCCTCGTAAGGCCATAAGTATTATTATTAAAATTTTATGATTCCTCGTAAGGCCATATGTATTATTTTTTAAATGTTATGATTCCTCGTAAGGCCATGTTTATTATTATTAAAATGTTATGATTCCTCGTAAGGTCATATGTATTATTATTAAAATGATTCCTCGTAATGCCATATGTATTATTATTAAAATGTTATGATTCCTCGTAAGGCCATATGTATTATTATTAAAATGTTATGATTCCTCGTAAGGCCATGTGTATTATTATTAAAATGTTATGATTCCTCGTAAGGCCATAAGTATTATTATTAAAATTTTATGATTCCTCGTAAGGCCATATGTATTATTATGAAAATGTTATGATTCCTCGTAAGGCCATGTGTATTATTATTAAAATTTTATGATTCCTCGAAGGCCATATGTATTATTATTAAAATGTTATGATTCCTCGTAATGCCATGTGTATTATTATGAAAATGTTATGATTCCTCGTAAGGCCATGTGTATTATTATTAAAATGTTATGATTCCTCGTAAGGCCATAAGTATTATTATTAAAATTTTATGATTCCTCGTAAGGCCATATGTATTATTTTTTAAATGTTATGATTCCTCGTAAGGCCATGTTTATTATTATTAAAATGTTATGATTCCTCGTAAGGTCATATGTATTATTATTAAAATGATTCCTCGTAATGCCATATGTATTATTATTAAAATGTTATGATTCCTCGTAAGGCCATATGTATTATTATTAAAATGTTATGATTCCTCGTAAGGCCATGTGTATTATTATTAAAATGTTATGATTCCTCGTAAGGCCATAAGTATTATTATTAAAATTTTATGATTCCTCGTAAGGCCATATGTATTATTATGAAAATGTTATGATTCCTCGTAAGGCCATGTGTATTATTATTAAAATTTTATGATTCCTCGAAGGCCATATGTATTATTATTAAAATGTTATGATTCCTCGTAATGCCATGTGTATTATTATTAAAATGTTATGATTCCTCGTAAAGCCATAAGTATTATTATTAAAATTTTATGATTCCTCGTAAGGCCATATGTATTGTTATTAAAATGGTATGATTCCTCGTAAGGCCATATGTATTATTATTAAAATGCTATGATTCCTCGTAAGGCCATGTGTATTATTATTAAAATGTTATGATTCCTCGTAAGGCCATGTGTATTATTATTAAAATTGTATGATTCCTCGAAGGCAATGTGTATTATTATTAAAATGTTATGATTCCTCGTAAGGCCATATGTATTATTATTAAAATGTTAATTGACGTAAAATTACTTATCGCACTCCTGCTGAATAAGTGGCATAACTCAATAAAAAAAATTTTACAGTAGAAGAAAAAAAAGTACTTGTGGACTATCATAAATACTATTTTATTTACAACGTCAGCTCAAGCAGTTTTTTGGTTAGTATCTAGCTTTATAGGATGACTTATGGCCGAGGTTGAGTAATAGGATATGGACCATGGCGTTCATGGCTGCGCGGTAACGCACTGGATTTCCATGCGTAAGGTTACCGGTTCGGATCCCGCGTTGTGCTACTGCTCTCGAATGACACAGATATTTTTTCCATCTAGTATTCGGAGGGTATAAGAATACCTATGACTTCGGTCATTCGGCATTATTTCAAAAAATAAAATGAAAAAAACATGCCACTGTGCTCCGATCGTGTGCCATCGGATCCAGTGCAGCGGTGTTGCCGGTGAGTTTGCTGGTGTGTAACGGCTCATTCACTTAAGAGAAGAAAGGAGGAAAGAAAGAAAAACTCCACGGTGCGGCTTCGCTTTCCAACCGAATTGACTTTGGAATGCCGTGGGTATCATCGATTTCGAGGCCCAGCAACGACGAATAGGATGGCGTCCCGGGTTTGATTCCAGAATTCACTTTTGGGACTAATTTTACTTTCAAACGTTATTTGGCAGAATATATATATTTTTTTGAACCCGTCGCTTGTTTTATATCAATTCTTAAAGAGCATTGCACAAATCTGCCTGACGAAAGACTACAGTAGATTAAACTTGTCGATATTGTAACTTGATCACCCTCGCATCGGAACTACAGATTTCATTTTTCTGAAACGCAGTGCTTGGTTAAGTGCAACAACTAGCACGCATTAAACCAATACACAACCAGAAATCGTTCATCCACGAGATGAAATAACAACCTTCCTCGATACCGAGGGATTGCCGGTCAGTATCACCGTACACAATAAAACATAGCTTATATTCCTATATTTCGAATCAGTGATTTAATATACTCCAAGAGCGCTTCATTTTGTATTGCAGCATATTTGTATTTACTTCATGACGACTCTCGTGGCCTAATTGGCAAATGCTTATTAAAGAGCATAGCTGGAAGACAACATTGACTTCGGTCTTAATAATCGAGTCTCAAGGTTTAGAACCACAGAAGTGGGCGCGGAAGTTTTCAAGCACTGTTCGACGTCGTTGCACATGTTAACAAAACTACTACACTTGAAGAGACAACAATACTTGTGCAAGTCTAGCGTTTAAATATTGATGCCCGAGAAAGTTTTTTTACCAGACTGGGGCCCTTTTTTTATTTTTTTTGTTTCGGGTACCATCGGGACTCGAACCTGAAATACTAGGTCAAGCGTCTTGCTATTTAGGAGGTCGTCACAGAAATATGAGTACATTAAAGTCCACGTATTAAAACAGACCGAAGTCGTATCCAGTACTCCGAATAACTGAGAATGGTATGGATTTGTTATTAGAGGCGCCATCTGTCGGTTAGTCCCGGGACTTATTGATCGATGCAATACTATTAAAAAGAAACTACACTTAAATTCAACTAAGTATAAGTGGAATCCAAGATTTAAATTTATTTAAATATAATTCAAGCGTCTTGCTCACTAGGCCACGGAAGCTGTCATCCTACAATATTAAAGTAAAGGTAAGGTACACAGATAAACCAGGCACTGTCTTGAGCGCCCCAGCATCGCTTTTTTGTCGTGGGTTGGGCCCCATAATAAATAGGCACCCGGGGTCATTAACTATCCATTTTGGGTCCGTTTGGATGCGTCTTGTTGCCCATCCTTGTATCCTTTATTCTATTTCTTATTTTATTTTTTTATTTCTTCTCGTTCCTTACACGTAAAGGGAACGAACAATGATTAATGCCGTGCAAGAACGTTAACCATTTTCGTTCCGGGATACTTTAAATATATTTTTTTATTGCTTTGGCAATTAATAAAGCAGTAAAACTTTATTTTTTAAATTAATGGACTTACATATTAATTCTCAATATTTATCATAATCTATGACTATAATATCTTGATGACTCAACATTTATCATAATTTATAAATACACAAAAAAAAACATTTTTATAGAGAAAGCAAAAAAAATACAATACAATTTTTTTTATAATTTGTTTTTTTCTCCTACTTTATCTCTTTCATGTTGGAAGCAGAAGTTTTTTGGCTATCCCTACCAATGTGAATCTTATCATATATTCTGTTATCCACATCCAATAAATATTATAAGTAATCATGTAACGTATTCAAACCAATGTTACGCTTATCAATGTTAACCATATAATGTTCTATGTTATCTACATCCAATAAATATTATTGTTATCACGTGTATGTCAAACTTAACTCAATGTATTATATTTAAATTTATTATCTTGTTGGAATTATCCGGAACGGTTTACAATCCAAATTCAATAAAGATTTGGTATCACTAAATGGAAGTAAACAGCGAACGGGACATTCCAAATAATCGCCTGATATCGATTTGACCTTAAGGGCAACGATAACATACCCGAACAATTCTCTCTTAATTATCTAAGGGTCGTGCGTACGTTATCTTTGCTTTAAATAGGACGTCATATCAGAGGCAGCAATCATTATTCTTAAAGCCACTACGATGTTAACATCATCGTTATTATTACTTCCACAATACTGTTAATATTATACTTTAATGTAATTCAACGATTATACAAATAAAATTACACAGTTGAAATTCTAAAAGTGTTTTCGTTGCAAAAGGTCATAACATTTTGAAACGTATATTTTTGTATTCAGTAATAAGGGATTAAATCATGCGACACGATATCGCATTAAGGATTCAAATTCATGTATGCTATGTACAACAAATATCTGGTTTGGGACAGAGGTCTCCAAACTGTTTAGCCTAAGGGCCACACTGACTCATCCACTAAGTCCCAAGGTCCAAAACCTAGCTAGTTCATCATACCAACACACTATAGTTTTAAAGTCATCATTGCTGGAATTTTATGAGAGTCTTCCACTCACACAGTTTGATCAGTTGCATAAATTTGCTCGTGGCTTTTTTCCGCTTTCGGCACTACTTATCTGTGTGAAAAAACATTCTCCAAAATGAAATATACAAAAAATATTTACAGATCCATATTAACTGATGAGCATTTGAAGTCGCTGCTGATAATTTCCACTAGTAAACTTGATCCACAACTGTAAATAATTGTCAGTGAAAAGTTACAGCTACATAAATATCATTTATCATAATTATAATGTTTAATTTCATTATGTGAATTACCTATGTATGTCACTTATTGTAAGTTTTTAGAATAAATATATCATTAATTACAGTTAAAATGTTCAATTTCATTATGTATGTATGTCAGTTATTGTCTTTCTTAATTGGTGGTTAAATAAAAACATCTGATTATTATTTTGTATGATTTACTTACATTGTAAATTTTAAAGTGTAATAAAAATAAACTATGACAGGCCGGATACCGGGCATATCCGGCCCGCTGACGCGGGCCGGATTGATGGTGCTCGCGGGCCGTAGTTTGGAAACCCCTGGGTTGGGATATAACTGGTGTAAACAAGAACTCTAGATATAAATCAGTCCAACAATCTATCCCTTTAAAACCATGGTTTAATATAATAAGAATGAATAAGGTGGAAGTGTCAGTAATGTGTCGTTTGCGGACGGGCCACTGCGTGGTGGCTAGTCACCTTTACAGAATTGGTATTGTGGAAAATCCCGGCTACGAGTGTGGTTTGGATGATGAAACTATAGACCGTGTATTTTTCGGTTGTCTTTTACGAGAAAGGTTTGATTTACTAAAAACTTATCTTTAGCGCGCCCAATGAATGTTGCATTTCTTCTTTCTTCGAGAAACTTTTCCACTTATGGTATAGTTCAGGGGTGGGCATACATGAGGTTAACGAGAGCCACATTCTGGATTTTCATGTACATATATAAAGAGCCACACCATAGTCACGTTCTCACGTAGTATTAAATACACGAATTCAAATTTATTACATATTCTACACAAATCTTAATTGATATACGAGTATAAAGTACAAAAATACACATATAAGAAAATATAAAAATGAAAAAGAAAACACAAAATAATTAGTTCAAAATTTCGAAAATACAAGTATAATGGGGAAAGAAAGTATCTATATCTTTATAAGAGACATTGGGAGCCGCACTTAACCCAACGAAGAGCCGCATTTGCCCACGTCTGGTGAAGATGGATTGTTCAATTGTTTAAGCTTTATCAGTTGAAACTTTGTATTATATAGAATTGTTATTGTATGAAATGTAAAGAACTATTAACTAATTCTCCGATTTTGTACCTTTCCTTCCAGAATATCATTCACTTCTTAATCCAACTATACTTTCCGTGGTCTTCCTCTTACACGCCTTCTTCTCACATTTGCACTTTATATTTGTTTTATTAGTCTTCATTCATTTGTTCTACGTGCCCAAACTATCTCAGAGGGTTCTTTATCTTGTCAGCCTTATGTTACAGTAATTTCGTGTTCTATTCATTTTTAACTAAATGATTCATATTAATATGAAATTAAAACACGGTTACTTTGATTTATTCCAGTTTATTTATTGCAAATCACAATGCATTTCAACACTTACTGCGTCATTATAAGGTGAGTTGTCGAGAACTGAAAGTATATACGAGTATTACTTACACCATTATGTCTGTTGTTTATGGTAAAATAGAGTACAAGTGTCTGTATTATTTATTGTTTATGGTACTAAAGGTTGACTCATGTTTTATTTCTTTGATTTCAGGTAAGCTGTTTTTATCACTCGTCGAAATTTGTTTTTCTTCCGACCGGAAAACTTGGATAATTTAGGCAAGTGTGCGTTATTATATATTGTATATTTTAATATAACTCTTTATAATATGATTTTCTTGCCAAAAATACAGTTATTTAAAAACTGAGAACCATCTTATCTGATGACATAGGCGATATCTCACTGTCCTTGTATTCACAATAATATTTATTTTTCAGACCATTCACTTTTTTCAATATTAAGCTTTATCTTTGAAATAATCCTTTTTCCTCTTCGACATCCATATATTTCGACATACACGCTTTTTCGTTTCGCGTCTCTCATTTATCTTCTTACAATGCCCTGAGTTAAGACATCTTCTTTTTATTAATGGTTTCGGTTCTAACTTTATAGAACTCCGTGTGTCCATCGTAGCGGAATTGTTAAACTTCACTAAAGAACGTCTTCGTTATGTTTAGCGAAGGCAACACCGCTGCCACTCGCCCGTAGTATGTCGCCGAATCCACATTTAATTGGGCAGCCACCGCAGATGAAGAAGTGGTCGATGTTTTGTTTCGTAGTTCGCCACATGCGCAGGCAGGGTCGTACGAGATCCCCCATTTGACTAGGTTGTCTATTCAGGCTCTTCCACATGTGGTAGTCGAGGTTTCCTCCAGGAGGGAGGCACTCCACAGGCTTCAGCCATTCGGCGGGCATTATTGTGGCCAGTTCGGCTTCACTTCTAGCGGGAGTCAGACGTACGATGGTGACAATAAAACTCCTAGATTTTAGCCACTCCATATTTAATATTTAAAAGTATATAACCAGAATACGTAGTAAATGTGAGCAGGACTTGGACCATACTCAATTTGGCTTCAGGAATGCTTTTGGAACACGTGAAGCACTATTGGCTGTAAACGTATTAATACAAAAGTGTCGAGATCAAAGAAAGGAAGTAGTTGCATGCTTTATTGACTACGAGAAGGCATTTGACAGGGTAAGACATACTGACTTAATGAGAATGCTTGCCGATTGCAACATTGATACTAAAGATCTGAATTTTATTAAGAACCTCTACTGGTTCCAGACAGCCGAAATAAGACAGGGATGCGAGAATTCGAATGCAATTGCTATCCAACGAGGCGTAAGACAGGGTTGTATCCTGTCTCCATTGTTATTCAATTTATATTCTGACCATGTCTTTAAAAGATCCCTCAGCAGCACCGATAAAGGTTTGAAGATTAATGGCGTTATGATAAACAATATCAGATATGCGGATGACACCGTTTTACTAGCCGAAAGCGTCAATGATCTCCAGGACCTTCTTAATCTTGTTGACGAGTCCGGTGAAAGAGTGGGTCTTACAATAAATGTCAGTAAAACCAAGTGGATGACATTCGGGCGGTTGGATTACAGTGGGTCAGTGTTGCGTTTGAACGGCCGTAGCGTCGAAAGGGTGGAGAAATTCAGATACCTCGGCAACATACTCACGCAGTCTCTCGACCCGGATGTGGAAATCAGGTGCACAATTGAGGCAGCAAGAACTGCATTTAATAAAATGAAGTCGCTCTTCTGTGATGACAACTTAAATTTGAAACCCCGTCAGAGGATGATTAGATGCTATGTGTGGTCTGTTTTATTGTACGGTTGTGAAACATGGACCTTGAAAGTCCAGGCAATGAACAGACTGGAAGCATTTGAAATGTGGTTGCATCGTCGAATGCTCAAAATTCCCTGGACAGACATGGTGACAAATACCGAAGTCCTGAGGCGAGCTAGAGCTGACAGGGAGTTGTTGTCCACTATAAAAGTTAGAAAGATTTCATATCTGGGTCACGTGCTGCGTGGAGAGAAGTACCACTTGCTCCAGCTTATATTGAAGGGGAAAATCGAGGGACACCGGGGGCCCGGAAGAAGACAGATGTCCTGGCTGCGGAATGTGAGGGAGTGGACCGGCATCCGGAGTGCAGAGGAACTGTTCCGGGCGGCTCAGGACCGAGACCGATTCGCCGAAGTGATCGCCAACGTTGGGGGGACCCGACAGGGCACTTAGAAGAAGAAGAATATAACTTTGTTATTCCACTAATCCACGCTACACGTGTTCCTACTTCCTATTCCGAAGATAAGCGATTAAAAACATTATATTGTTTTAACAAACCTGCGTGCAGTGAGAAGAATACATGGGGCAACAATGTATGACAGAATGCGCAATGAAATAGTTAGGGACTTATTTGAACTTAATGCTGATGTGTTGAGTAAGATGAAAAAGAACACTGTGAAATTAATTAGACATTTAGAATGAATGAATGTAGCAAGACTAACAAAACAAATATATAGTGCAAGTGTGAGTGGGAGGCGTGGTAGAGGAATACCAAGTAATGTATGGATGGAACAAGAGAACTTTATTTTTAAAGGAAGATACGTAGAAAGTCAAAGATAAATCGTAGGAGTTCTTTGAATTTTGAAATTGCAAAGGATGTGTGACGAAATAAGAAAGTCTGTGGCTTTCTGTCC
Organism: Odontocerum albicorne; assembly: GCA_949825065.1. NCBI lineage: Eukaryota > Metazoa > Arthropoda > Insecta > Trichoptera > Odontoceridae > Odontocerum > Odontocerum albicorne. The sequence continues at coordinate 49,264,865 of OX463841.1, forward strand.
TCTCGGTCTACCCCGACAGGAAGATGGCGTAGTGGTTTATATGTATATTGTTAATGCCGTTGTATCTGAGACGATAAACCTTGATTTAATGCAATTTCAATGCTCTCATCATCTCGTTTACTGTTAGAAATAGACTATTTATTTTTTCCTCCTTACATTGTGTAGTTTATAAGGAACAGTAATTCTTTTGATCGATCGTTCAAGTTCCTTCCATATTTAATTCATAGCTTACACGTAGCACATATCATTGATACGGTATCAATAAATTGAATCGTATGTGTTCTTGTATAAAATCCGTTTCCTTATATTATTTTACCGATACAGTCGTATGTCTCTCATGACGTGATTGAAATTAACAATGACAAATACTATGCGTATCCAGAAAGTAAGTGTAGTGAGGCTCTCACGACCGGATGGATTTTATTTTCGACATGTTGGCTACACTTCCGTGTAGCCTGACCCTTCCCCTCCGCAACGGGACCGGTTCGAGGTCAGTACGTTGAGAAGTGTCGACGCGACAACACGTTTCGTGAAAAATGTCAATCCATTCTCCCGCCAAGTGCGAAATACGCGGCGTCATCCGTTATCTCGTTTGGAAGGGAAAATCTCCGGTTGAGGTTTATAATGAGGTAAAAACTGCATATGGTGAAAAAGCTATGAATCGTACGAGTGTGTACAAGTGATGTTGCGATTTTAAAACGGTCACGTCACACCTCTTCACCCTCCGCCAAAAAGTTCAAAATCACAATTTCAGCCAAGAAAATCATGGCATCCGTGTTTTCGGACTGTCAAGGCATAATTTTAATTGAATATATGCCTCAAGGGGAGACCATCAACTCTGCAAGATACTGTGAGACCCTATAAAAATTGCGGAGGACGATTCAGAACAAGAGGAGAGGCATGCTGACAAAGGGAGTCTGCCTGCTACACGACAATGCAAGACCACACACGGCCAACGCCACGAAGGAACTGCTCGCCTCGTTTAAATGGGATGTCCTGAACTATCCCGCGCATTCCCCTGACCTAGCACCTTCAGATTACTATCTCTTTACCTCCCTGAAGCTGCACATGGGTGGGAAAAGGTTTTCAACCGACGAGGAGGTTAACGAGGAGGTGGAGAAGTGGACGGAGGGGTTGGCGGGAAACTACTTCGAGGAAGGCATCAAAAAGTTGATACCCCGCTTCACCACCTGCATTGAGAGGAATGGCGACTATGTTGAAAAATAGCTTTCATATGTACTACGGTAACCACGTAATTTTTTTGTTTAAATAAAAAAAATTGTAACCTACAAAAATTCAGTACACTTATTTTCTGGATATGCCTCGTATTATGTAATATTTATGTAGTTCGCGTTCTGTGCTCGGCCCGTAACACGACAAAATGCTTCCATATTATCTGTTCGACATTTTATTTAGCTTGTCCGCCGTTTCATTTGATAAATAATGTTCTGTTGTCACGCGATGGAGAAAAAAATCGTTCTTGTTGTATTAAATCATAGTCTAAATTTACCTTAAGAATTTTGTCTATGGTACATGTAAAAAAAAACAAACTTTTACTCTCATAACGTCTCAATTAGAACAATTTTTTCTTCATTTTAACGTGGTTTTTTTTTTGTTATTGCAACATTCACATTATTATTGCTTAATACAAAATGTATTGATGATTTTTATTTGTGGTTAATGTTCGTTTTCTCAAGAAATATTTGAATTCGATCTATCATTGTCTGTCTCAAAGTATTAGAAATATGGATGGCATGTGCAGCTTTAGTAAACTCTTGAAGCCAATACTTTTCGAAAGGTCTATGAAAAATATTATTAACATTATTTTGAGTACTTGGGCTTTCAGGATGAATGACTAGTGGAAGGGATTTATGTGAGATTTATGATTGTGTGCGGTATAGTGTGGGATGAATATTTTTGGTCTTTCTGGAGTGATGATGTGTGAGGAGTTGAATTTCGCAAGATGTTTCCAGTTGTAGTTGAGTGTCACTGTCAGGTTGATGAGAGCGTGCAACGGGGTTTTGTTTTTGTGTAATCAAAAATCGGAAAGAAGTATCGATTTATTTTTTTCATGCTAAATATCCTCAGTGAGATACAGGCAAAAGCCTAGTTTACTGGGGATACGACAAATGAAAGGCAACAAACCCAGATCCATTAAAATTGTATGTCCAAATCAAATTATCTGTTGTTTTTCTCAAATTGTATATATTTCTTGTCATGTGTAATAATAAATAATAAATAAATAAATAAAATATGTAACACTACACTCCACCGAAAGCCAAATAATGTATGACTATCACATATTGGAAGATCTTCAATTCAGTTCCGTTCGATCCCATCACCACCAACGCTGCTATGGAGGTCATAATAAATCCTCATCCAACGCTTTCTACACTCGAAGATCGAAATCTTCTTTATTTTTATTATGATCGCGACCATCCTTTGACGAAAAGTTTTGTCGAAACCATCCTTTAACACTTGCCTTATTGTGCTAAAAAGTTCCGCCAGCCACGGTACTGGACGCTAAGCGTCCAGTGGAAAATGTATGTTTTAAATAAAAATTATGCAAAATCTGCTAGACTATTTTTTTGTTATTAGCTATAAAAATAATTTTATTATGTATTAAAACGTCGAATAATCAAATTAAATACAAGTCCTGCTCACTCGCTATCCATCACAGGGTGGCAAGTGTTAACACCACTAGAGATCGGAGTAGCCAATCGGTCCGAAGATGAACCGACGTAAGGCTAAGTGGAGTTCCCTTAGGAAATTACTATCTAGGTTATTATCGCAGTACCACAGAATGTGATCTGCAGATTGATCCAGATGGCCGCAAAAATTACAACAGGGCCAAGGGATAGTATTGAAGCTAAAGAGTTTGCCATTTAAGCTCACATGGTCAGAGAGAAATTGGGTAGTTCAATAGTTTAGGTGTCCACATATTGGAAGATCTACAAAAGTTTCTATGTAGTTCGTCGTCCCTTGGTAATTTTTTGTGGTTTTAACACCAACTACGTTTTTTGTAAACATATGAAGATGCGGGAATGTTTCTTATCGAATGGCCGCAGTCACCACCTTCTTATCCTTAAACGCAACTTGTTTATTTTTTGTGATATTTTTAGTCTGTCATTAATACTACCTTGATTAAAAAGTTTTAGGACTTTATTCATAAAATCGAAAATACAAGTTTATTCATCAAAATCGATATGGTCCCCCTCAAAGTACTCCCCATCGACTGCAACGCACTTACGCCAGCGCTTGATCCAATCCTCGAAACACCGCTGGTACTCAATTTTCGGTATGTCCATCAGAGCCGTCTTCGATTTTTTCATGACATCCTCTCGGGTGCTGTAACGCGTTCCGCGAAGCGGTTTTTTGAAGTCGGTTGAACAGGAAAAAGTCGCAGGGAGCCAGATCAGGTGAATTCGAAGGCTGCTGGATAGTATTCGTTTTGTTTTTGGTCAAAAACTCATGGAAATCATGTCTTTCGTGATTTCAACGCGGTCTTTTTTTTGGGAAGTGTCAATGATAGATGTGGTAACCTAACAAAAAAAAAAGAATTCCAATCGGGTGACTGACAGCGCCACACGGTGGCTGGTCCTAAAACTTTTTGATCAAGATAGTAGTGACTTAAAATTTTGAGTTAGAGCGCCCTTGAGGCAAGGCTGCTCTCTGAACAGCGCTATATAAATTTTCTTTTATTATTGACCTATGAATGTAGGACAGGCGAAGGGCGTGAGTCGAGATAGGAAATTAAGTCTCGCACTCTGTTCTCTTAGCCTACCCCGACAGAGAAATTGCGTGATGATATGTATATATAGTATGTATTATCGATATTGACATCAGATAACCAGAGAAGTGTGATATTGAAAGAAGAATAGCTGCAGGCAATGTAATTAATTTTGTGTTTTAAAATGTATTTATCGATCATCAAAAAAAAATCACCGCTGGCTGCTTATTATGGAATCATGGTAACAACATTAAAATGTGCAAGCGAATCGGGACGTGACAAAAAAGTATGCAAGTTAGATAAATGGGGTAGGCCACGCCTTACGGACACGGACGGACGTGACAAAAAAGTATGCAAGTTATATAAATGGGGTAGGCCACCACATTTGCTCTAAATCTTTATTTTATTTAGTCTTCTTGTAATTAAAGCTAAATAAATGCGGTATATATTAAAGCCTTTCGTAGAATATGTGGGAAAACAATGTATGACAGGATAAGGAATGAGAAAATCTTGAACTAATGTGCATTGCAAGAACATGCAGTGTTTGTGATGAAGAAAGGAGCATTGAAATGGTTAGGCCATGTTGAGAGAATGTGTCATGAAATATTTGCAAAAATAATATATACGAGTAACAGTGAAGGTACGTTAAGTTTTGGAAAGACCCATAAAAACCTTATCGACGAAATGAATAAAATTATGAAAGAACGAAGAGTAAAAAGTCTTTATAAGCATATGCATAACGAGGTGTAACAGACATGTTATATCTGCCTACCCCAATAGGGATAAAGCGTGATGGTGAGCATGGTGATAATGATCATTATACGAGTAAGTTTCCTAAATGGTTTTTTTAATTCTGTAAATAATTATTCATTTGAGAATAAAATAATTATATTTTCTATTACCATCGATTTATTGCATTATATTATTTTGCGCCTGTTTATTTTGCGACATTAACCCTTCCTGTCCTGTGATGGGTAACTATGTAATACACATAGCTTCTAAAAACTTTAATATCTCTCTAAATATAATAAATACTGGGTTCAGATTTTAGATATTCCTCCTTAATACATTTACGTATTGAATGCAAAAAATAATATTAATAATAATTAGCACTTATCGGCCACATCAGAGATATTTTGTGAAAATCGAGAATAAATTCACCAATACAATCAAACGTGTGCCAGTGTGTGACGTAGGTATATTTATTCTAAAAAAACCGCTATGGATGAGGAAGCTACGCTTTTCACGTCTCACTCTCACTCTACTACGGTATATGGGAACGCAAGAAATAGAATCTCAGTTCGCTCGCTTCTCTCGCTCAGTAGCCAGCGGGTTTTCGTTCGAGGTGGTCGCTTCGCCCGTTTTGTGAACGTCGTCCGAAGTTTTTTTTCATGTTTTCAGCAATTAAATTTCAATTATTATCTCTTTTCAGTTCAAATTTAATTCATTTAAGCGATTGGCTATGAATATTCTTATTTTTCCGATTTTAAATCGCTCATTTTTACATACACAGCACTGGAACCGGCGGATTTTTTTTGCACAGAAAGGGAAAAGTTAACAGTTATTCAGACATCGAATCCGAAACGCCCGATTTGGAAGTCAAGTGTTCTACCAACATGGCTATAAAGATCATCGTGGAATTATAAAAAAATATTTTCTGAAAATAACCCCATCGTTGCAATGTAATCACACAGAAGGGATGCTCCAACTCAGTTCTTGTCCAACTGAGTTTGCTGTTTCTGTCTATAAAGAGGGCAGTTGGGAGAGTTGGATATTGCGCCAGTTTATCGCACCACGTTCCACTCCCTCGTGGTACTAGCTTTATTCGGCCTGCCAGAATATTTTAATAGCTTTATTCAGCCTGCCAGAATATTTTAATTAAACTGAATCAGTCGATAGAAAATTGAGCCCCTTTTCTTGAATAAATCAAGTTTAAATTAAGATGATCCATTTTTTATTAATGTTGTATTTGTAATTTTTTTTTAATTAATATAATCAGAGTTTCCCAACTTTTTTGGTTTACTTCCCCCTTTTCAGACATTTATTTTCAGCACCCTCAAGAAAACTATGTCTATCTCAATTGATACTCTATATATGTACATTAACGGTTTTTATTATATTTTGTGCACAGTCTTTTGGAGCGTATGCCGCTATTTAGTGGCTCAAAGTTCCAAAGTTTTGAGAACATCACAGCATATGGTAAAAGCATAATTCATATACCGGAGAGAACGAAATCTCCTCAAAGGTGTTCTAACTCGGAAATCGACCCTATGCTTATTGTCGCATAAAAAAATATTAAAAAATAAGTTAAAGATAGGAAGGCGGTAGTTGCGACCATTAAATTTGATACGCCCCCCCCCCCCAATTGCCATCGGTTATTAACAGATAGGGAAGTTAATACCTTAAAAAATAATTCGTGAACATGACATATAAATCGTGTTTATTTCCACTTTGAAAAAAAATACGAAATAGAGCAGACATCCATGCACTATCAAGATTCGAGATCCACCAGTCTGAAGACTGGTGCGTCGCGTGACTGAGGGGATTATTCACGGTGCTGGCTGAAAAAAAGAAGTTGGGAGACAGCCGGTAGGACAGGTGACAGCTGTTGTGCTTAGCAAATGCCAAGCCCCGTGACAAGCGTCTTCCACTCATCTATCATTAATCTTACTTTTCTTCTATATTTTCTAATTTTGTGGCACGCTCGCTTACATCCACTTTTCATATTAACCTATGCCATTGTAAATATTATATATAACGAAGTTCTAATCCTACAAGCGGGTGTATCAGAATTGGATTCCTAGTTGAATTTATTTATTTAAATTGTCTCAAAAATTATATACACACTTCAAATGATTATAAATTCATTGTTTATTAAGGCATATCTAAGATGAAAACTCCAAATTGCATGAGACATACGTAGAATTTTTAGTTATCGCAAGTGCTCCAATTGATGGCCGTCCTTGTTCATTCACTGCCGATAACGTGGAATCGCAAACATCACGAATCATTTGCTTTGGTATTTGGACGCATTATCTTTCAATGGCTGCTCTTAATTCCTTAACAGTTACCGATTTTGTGACATAAACTTTATATTTTGAAATGAAATGGGTTTTGCGACAATTAAGATATTTTTAATAATATATAAGTATATGTAGTATTCGCCAGAATATCACAACAATATTTAGAAATAGCTACTTACTTTGTGTTCTCCTTTATTAATATAAATAACCTAGTATAAACAAAACATTAAGGACAATACTTTGCCTCTGGAGTTGAGTAACCCTGCATCAACATGTGGAAGGTTTCGATTCTGCAAAGCAACTTGCATCTCTTTCTACAAGTGAGCCCATGTGTTTTCTATATCTCAAGATCTATCCATAAAATTCTCGAAAAATCCAATTATTGTTATATGCAAGCGTTGTTCCACTAAAACCAAATCCATCATAAGTTCTTTACAACTATAAAATAAATGTTCCACAATTACGTAACTCTACTTGGCAAAATTTAGTAACATTTTGTGATATACAAACATATATTGAATTGAAATGTACATATCAATATTAAACATCTTTAAACAATGACTTTTTTATTTTTTTTATTTTATTTTTTTATTATTACACATGACAAGAAATATACACAATTTGAGAAAAACAACAGATAATTTGATTTGGACATACAATTTTAACGGATCTGGGTTTGTTGCCTTTCATTTGTCGTATCCCCAGTAAACTAGGCTTTTGCCTGTATCTCACTGAGGATATTTAGCATGAGAAAAATAAATCGATACTTCTTTCCGATTTTTGATTACACAAAAACAAAACCCCGTTGCACGCTCTCATCAACCTGACAGTGACACTCAACTACAACTGGAAACATCTTGCGAAATTCAACTGCTCACACATCATCACTCCAGAAATACCAAAAATATTCATCCCACACTATACCGCACACAATCATAAGAATAAAAATCAAAACAAAATTAAAACAAAAAAAAAAAAAATACACAGAAACACAAATACAAAAACAACCAAAATTAAAACAACAAGAAGAAACCCATACTCACGAGCTTACATAAATCCCTTCCACTCGTCATTCATCCTGAAAGCCCAAGTACTCAAAATCCTGTCGCAATAACAACCACGCTCCGATCGACTGTCTAAATACCCAATAAATATATCCGTGCAAGGAATCACCCTCTGTTCTACATACCAACTTACAGGACGAATATCATGGCTAAACACTCAGTCACGCGTGGTATAGAGATATTGAACCAACTGAATGACACGGTTGATATATTCTCGGTACCGTCTAGCAGTATGAGAAGAATCCTGGCTGATATTATTCCTAACGAATAAGCTAACGCTAGAAGCAAACCCGCTTTATGTAACAGGAGAAATCCGTGCAAAGTGGATTAAAAAAAAAAAAAAAAATGGTTTTCCTACCTTTACCTTTATTGAAATCGGCACGCCATTGTATGTAATGGGAGCCAAATAAGCATAATAACTTTGTAATTACTCTTTTTATTAATACTACTGCTTTTTGTATCTCCATGTTAGTTTAAGATGAAGTTTTGTATTTTTTGACAATTTTAAGTACTTGTATAATTTGTCATATTTTATTTACAATACACTTGTGTCGTAACTAAAATTTGAAAGAAATTTAGAGTCCCCATAAAAAAGTATTTTGGCGTGACGTATGTGATGCGCGGTGGGTATTCAATTCTACCTCAACGTCCAATCCATCTATTCTGCAAATGATCATCAAGATAGGTCCTCACACCACGATGGTAGTGGGGAGATGCACAATCTTGCTGGAAATAAAACTCCTCGTCCCTAAACTCCTTAAAACTATTACTGCAGCAAGTTCAAGTAAACGGAACGGTTTAAAAGTGTGTTTATTTTTTTCGCGACACCCTATATTTACTTACACTTCATTGTAAAACAATCCGGCAGACTTATTACCTGGCGGCAATCTCTTCAAACCAACCAGACAAAAGAAATTAAAGGAAGTTACATGGTAGCAAAAATAATTCGATTAATGTTATATATAACTTGATAATAATTATAAAAATAACGGTGAGGTATAATCGATGAATCGAAAAGGAAGGAATAGTGTAGAGAAAAGGAAGGAATGGTGTAGAGAAACGGAAGGAATGGTGTAGAGAAACGGAAGGAATGGTGTAGAGAAAAGGAAATTGGGAATGGAACACCTTACATTACTGACTTGAAATTAAGAGTATTTTCAGTCGCTTTTTAAAACATGCCAGTAACGGAGTAAGTTGAACATTATTTGGTAACTAGTTTCAGAGTCTCACTATATGTATGGAAAAGGATGACGTAAAAAAGAAGAGCGGTGAACTGGGAAAGCCAATAAACAATCTCCAACGACCTTCGTGACCTGATTGGCAAGACTCCTGTCTCCCAATCCGGAGGTTGCAGGTTAAAATCCCATTGGAACCCTAGATTTTTTCTGAAAGAAAACGATTCTAGTGTGGTTTTCATTTAAGGTCATTTGACATCTTTATAGTTGGTTGGAAGACATTGCCACATGCCAGTAAGCCTGGAAAATTGCCATATGACAATAAACCCACCTGGTCGATCTTCTTGAGAAATGATGAATTCTTTGATGTACAATTGTTATTTATTACGCCCTACCTTAAAACATTTCTTTTTCCATAATTGGACTCCCTCGAATTATTTCCATGACTGATTCCAATAACTGATGTGGACTGTAATCTGCTGCGATGAGGCTTACAAGCTTGTCAGATAGAATAAAGATGTTTGACCTTACAACATTGTTTAGATTGTCAGCTCGTGTTACAATAGTCTAAAACTACGAGTTACTCAGGTTGTCATGTTACACGTTCCTTGTAAGCCCACCGGCAAAATGTTTTGTTCCACAGTGAAGCGGTTGCAACAAATTATTTGTATATCTCTTGCATAATAAAACTGCACAGACTAGACAATCAATATGGGAATTGTATCGACTTTCTTGTGACTTTGACTAACAGAAGTAAAGTGAAGAAATTGTTTTTGTAGGGGTGAATTTATTGAATTGTGTCACATTTTTCTTTGTTGTGTTTTATGATGTCAATCTTTAATTTTATTTCTTGTTTTTTTTTATATTTTGTAACAAAAATTGTCATTTGACCATTGCGTCTTAAAAAAATTAAGAACCTATAAACTATAGTCGATAGAATACGTGTTGTTTCGTTATATTTTGAAATGTTAAAAATTGAACATCGTGAATTAGCTTTCTATGTAGAATCTTCTCCTTGCCTTCTTTTGAGAGAAACTTGATAACTCGACGCGAAATTTAATTTTTAACATTTAAGAATATGATGAAACAACACGTCTTCTATCAGTTAGATAGAGCTGATATACTGCTGAAGGTAGACAGGTATCTGTCAATACGCTCTTATTTGTTCAGACCAGTATTTTTTGGATCTTAGTTGTATAATGGAAAAAATGTCAACTGACGCTGTTCCCCCTATAGGTTTTACAACCCGATTCTCGCGAGGTGTCGATGACTCGACAGCCCAGCTCTGAGGGGAGACACACCTGCGTTCGTTCAACAACGATTATTATTAATTGCCTCCGCCCGCCCAGCCTTGCCTGCCTGCCCTTGCCCTCTTCGTCCTGTCCCTGGGTCTGGTTGTTGCTGTGTTCGCCCTGTCCCGGCCTTGCGTGGAGTGGCGGAGTCCTCCAGAGTTCCCCGCCCCTCTGGACTGCCCTCCTTTGCCGCATAAACCGGTTGTCCCAGGGACTAACGAGACAAGCAGGACGCAAGAACAACAGGAGAACCTGCGATAAATTTCAAATTAACACTTTGTTTTTTATTGTTCACGTTGCCGATAATATAAGGATTCTTAAACGACAAACCACCACGCCATTTTTCGATCAGGGTAGGTAGAGAGGATATACTTTCCTATCTAGACACACATTTTAAGCATTTTCTACATTCATACACTTTCTCATACAACTCCTACAATTTCTCTTTCTCAGTTTCCTTATTTAATTTCATTCACTTGATGCAACAATGCTTTACTTAGTCCTTCTCTACCATGAAGTTCACTCACAATTGCATCATATATTTGCTTTGTTAGACTTACTTCTTTCATTCGTTCTACATGCCTCAACCATCTCAGAGTGATCTTATTTCTCTTACTCAACACATCAGCCTTAAATTCACATTCATCCCTCATCGGTTCGTTTTGTATTCTGTCATTTATTGTATAAACGTGGTGAAGGCGAAGGTGTGTGCTTGCATAGAAAATTAAGATCTGTTTCCTGAGTGATTGGCGAGATCTAAAAAGATGGAAGAAAAAGATCTAAGTAGCCGACCCCAAATGGATGAGTTAAGGCAAGGGAAAAAAAGAAGTCCCTTTAATATATCCGAATTAGTGTTTTCGGACACATTGAAGAGCATGACCGGGAAACAATATTGGCGTCGGCCCCAGTAAGCGAGCTTTCGGGTTTATAACCTCTGGAGTAGGCACGGAACTCACGGCTCGTTATTGATCGTGTTGGTAACACTACCGCTTGCCGCGTGTCAGTAATTACCAGACGGCACCTTTTTTTTTGTTACCATCGAGAATCGAACCCAAAACCCCCAGTTGACAGTCACGAACGTTACTACTAGACTACGGAGGTCGTCGTAACCACTAGATCATTTGTTGTATACTTATTATATAACAAAAAAAAAATTTATTATTATTTTTACCTATCCTTATATATTTTTTTAGTCACCGAGATTCCATATCACTAACTGAATACTGCACCCGTGGTCCACCACGTCGAAAGCTACCTTTTATACTGCCATGTTTCCAAATAAGCAACAAAGTTGTTTTGCACCTTTCAACCATGTGCTTTAGTTTCAACCCTGTCGGACGTCACCACTTAACCGATAGAGTATGCAGGGAGGAGCGCGTGCATCCACCGTAACGATCAGACCATCGGCATCGATATTCTAACAACGCAGCAGCATTGTTTCTCGCGAGCTTGGAGCTATCGACTCGAGGTATCCGCCATGCATAGTCAAAATAATTTACATGCAGAGTCTCGCATTTTACAGAGAATGGAAACTTATATTTTGAGAGAACTTTGAGAACTTACAGAGAATGGAAACTTATACTTTGGACCCGTTTTGGAATATTGTCCTGTTTTGATGATAAAAACGGTCTAAATCGGGATTTGAACCCACTATTATTGACATTTTAAAAATATTACAAAATAAATATTATTTGTAATTTATTTTTATCAAACACTGTTTATTCCACTTTTTTTGTGACGGTATAACCCTACCGGTTTCAAGGCTTTCACCTCATCTTCAGGGGAGCGCAAACAAGACTAAATGCTGTTCGAACTGGTACCGATATACACGCTTCAACGGTTGGAAGCTGAGGGGGTGAGGTAGGCACGAGATAATTTCGGCCAAGAGCGGAGAGATTTTTGGGAAATAACTGTTCAACAGATGTTCGGATCGGTGTACTGACTTAGAAATTTCTAGGGCCTCTAATCTGTCCAATTTATTTCCGTTACTACTGATACGATGAACAGTGTTTGATAAAAATAAATTACAATGTCTTTAAACCTCCACAACGTAAATGCCTTAACTATAAACAACATATAAATATTATTTATACAAATTGATTGTAAGGATAGGACAGTGGTGGTAGCAGCTATTATTTTTATATGCTTCACCCCTTTTGCATATGTTTAGGCTATTTTATTATATTCTTCTCCGCATCTGCATATGTTTAGGCCATTATATTATATGCTTCACCGCATTTGCATATGTTTAAGCCGTTAGATTATATGCTTCACCACATCTGCATATGTTTAGGCCATTAGATTATATGATTCACCTCATCTGCATAATATTTAGGCCATTAGATTATATGCTTCACAGCATTTGCATATGTTTAAGCCATTAAATTATAGTCTTCAACGCATCTGCATATGTTTAGTCCATTAGATGATCTGCTTCATTGCGTTTACATATATTTAGGCCATAAGATTATATGTTTCACCGCATTTGCATATCTACATATTTGGTAAGAAAACCGCAGAAAACTTACCAAGGGAAGACGAACTACAATGAAACCTTTCAATCAAAGAAGATTTAGAACTATCAGGAGACATCTTTGATCTTATTGAATATTGCTACAAAGTAATTATTTCATATTCATCATCCTATCGTGGAGCTTATGACTGAGCATCGTGACTCCCATGATAGCCTCTGATGACTCCTCTCCATTCATCCCTACACTCCGCGGCTAGAAGGGCAGTTGTTGAGTGTAGTCCAGTTGCGACTCTCACTTGGTCAGCTCAGCGCATTGGGATGTTTCCTCTTGTGCGTCATCCTTCCACGCCTCCAATAACCACAATCACCTTCAAATTGTCTCCTTGGCCACGAGCAATGTGCCCAAAGAATCCGAATACATGTCGAAGACATATCGACAATATGTCGGTGATTCTCAGTTCTTCGAGAATGGAGGCGTTATTAAAAATCAATGGGTGTCGAATGGGAAACTGCCTCTCCCCAGTTATTGGAGATACATTTTCCACCTACAGTATTAGCTGGGACGACCAAGGTCTGAGTGAATGTGATGGAATACAAGTAGCCTGAACGAGTGGACTTGTTCTTAATAAATAATTAGTTGTAAGAATTGTTATCTAGTTATAAGTAGTATGTAGGTGTTAATTATTTCTAAGAAATCATATATTAAGATTATAAAAAATTTAATAAATGACATGTAGGAAAATAAGATTAAGTAAGTTCATAAATTATAATATATAAATAAGATTAGTTAAGTAATAAATTTGTATAGAGGTGTAGCCTTGACATATATTTGTATAATATATAACTTTGTTTAATAAAAAAAATTATGTCAAAATTAGAAAAGGCATTTGTATGAACCGTAGATCTTCCGAAACCCGATAATTACACATTCAACTTGAATGTAGAGTGTATGTAATGTGTGCTGTGTTCTTATGTAATCATAAATTTAATAAGTCCCCTCAAAAATTGTATCCTCTAGTGCTTCGTAAATCTGACATGCCATCCAGTTACAGTTACGACAAAAGCCAAAGTCCTTTCATAATACACCGATTCAGAACAATAAATTTATTCGATGAAGACGAAATAGATCTCAAAGGTATATTTCTCTTCCAAGGAACATCTCTTAGACTCTAATTAAAAAAATATAATGGAAAGTGCCTATTAAGGGGCATTAATAAATGTCATTATACGAGGATTGCTATCTGACATCAGCATCGTAAAGTTTGACGTTTTTAATGGTACTCGTAGTCACCATCGCATCATGTTCATATTAAAGTAGGCAAAGGGGGTCTCAGATTTCTGATTTGGCTTTCTTCTTTGGCTTCTGCTGTAAATCTTCACATTACATTTCTCATCCGCTCATACATCGATACACCACATATTCTTCTCGGTGCACACATTTTCATCGCATTTACTCAACTCCTTTCATTAATTTTTCATTAATTTTTACTTGGAATTAATTTCTCCCCGAAGATATCATTTTAACCACCTTGCAAATTCACTTGTTCCCTTAAGGTGTGAACGTCTTCTAATTTGGAAGCTGTTTCAGTGCAGCTAGTTCAAAATCCTGTTGGCTTCCTTCTTACTCAGAATCACCCACAAGGAAATGGGAGTACTTTTATAGTAATATCCGCTGACAACTTCTTATCTAAAAGTTGTTTGATAGCTTTGTGCTTCAATAAGAAAATCTTCGTTTCCCTGATGAATATCATCCAGGCAAACTCCAATCAGTTTACTGATGCCTGTAAGAGATAATGTTTTACTTATGACATTTAATTTTAATGTTTTTTTATCCATATTGACTCCAATTAATTCTCGTAGTTCCATTTCCTGTGGTAACAGAATTATTATTTGTCTCCTTTTTTTGTGACGGTATAACCCTACCGGTTTCAAGGCTTTCACCTCATCTTCAGGGGAGCGCAAACAAGACTAAATGCTGTTTGAACTGGTACCGATATACACGCTTCAATGGTTGGAGGCTGAGGGGTGAGGGAGGCATGGGACAATTTCGGCCAAGAGCGGAGAGATTTTTGGGAAATAACTGTTCAACAAATGTTCGGATCGGTGTACTGACTTAGAAATTTCTAGGGCCTCTAATCTGTCCAATTTATTTCCGTAACAGAATTATTATTTCTCTCCTTTTTAGTGAAATTGTCTCTAATTGCAATCGTTGATACGATCCAATTAAAAAACAAGTATACATTACTATTACCTGATTATGTCGTTGCGGATTCGAACTTAAAAAAAATCAATTTGATTTTACTCTTGTTTGAGAATGAGGTTGCAGACTAATTAGGAAAAACTCTTAGTCCTTCATTGTACTGTATCGTTTGTTTTTATTTTTTAATCAAATAGTTTACCAAAAGAGATTTTCTATTTTTCTTGTCAAAGGTATTCACACTTTTTCGTGTCAAACGCCGCTTGGACAGTACTGAGCGTTCCACGCTGAAATACGAGTACATCAGCTTTTCGGGCTCTGTAGCCATTGTCGCATGAACTGTACATAGAAAAAGTCTATCCATCTCGTAATATTCTCCATTTTAACATGTCTTCGACTTTCCCAATTCACGTACTGAACCTCTTATTAGTTTTTCAGAGCAGTTCAGAACCTGATGGCAATTCTTCTACAGACAAAATCCACCCGCTGGTGCTGTAGCTAAATATTAGCTAAAATATCCTTCACTTGAAAATTTCGTGTTAAATTTAGACGCAAGAAACTAATATCATTAAATTTATAATATATGTTATGATGTGTCCAGACGTGTTGAAAGTACGTGCCATAATATTATCAAAAGGTGAACAGAACCAGATGGCAATTCTTCTACATTCAAAATCCACCCGCTGGTGCCGTAGCTAAATATTAGCCAAAAGATCCTTAACTTGAAAATTTCATGTTAAAAGTAAACGCAAGAAACTAATATCATTAAATTTATAATACGAGTATATGATGTGTCCAGACGTGTTGAAAGTACGTGGCATAGTATTATCAAAAGGTGAACCAACAAAATGTTTCGTGTCTCGAAAACTCCTTCGAAAAAATACGTGAAAACGTAATGGCTGACGTGATTACAGAATTTATGGGACGGTCCAGTAATATTTGTTGCACGTCTGGCTGAAATTGCCTGGATATTCTTTCGTCTCCCTGCATTTTACAGACGCTCTAACAAGACAATTTATTGACTCCATCTAGTAGCAAGCGGTGCTCCGCAGGGAGGTTTGCTGTCTCCTCTTTATTTTCTCTTTGTTCTAACTCCACCCATTTTCATCGCACCTCTTATTCTTTAATGCGTTCCTACTCCTGGGATCGGTGCAATTTATATATCTCCGACGGGAGAATGGCTGTAGTCAATTCGTTTGCGGTACATAAATTTCGTTCAGTTGCTACTTTCTAACGGTGGATGGATCTGTTAAGCACTTAGAAATGTGACGTTTTTAATAGAAAAAATACTTGAAGGGGGAATTCGTTGAAATGATTTGTTATAGGCAACTCCATTACATTTTAGACGAGAAATACTAAATCTAGGAACATTATATTATAGTTAAGACATTAACATTGTGGATGTTTAAAATACATTGTATTTTTTTAGTCAACCACTGTTTATTCCACTTTATATCACGGTATAACCCTACCGGTTTCAAGGTTTTCAGCTCAAACTGTCTGTCGTGCACAAACCTTTCTTGTTTGTACTCCCCTGATGATGAGGTGAAAACCTTGAAACGGCTAGTGTTATACCATTATATAAAGTAGAATAAACAGTTCGACTAAACAAATTACAAAATCTAGGAACACTCTTTGCCACAATTCTTCACCTGAAAATGCTTTGTTGCATATATTGAAAAAATATATCTTTATGTAATAAATGTGACTTTTAATTTATTTGTCCAAAGCTGTAAATTTTCACTTATTTGTATATTCACATACCATCACGCCGTTGCATTATCAGGATTGACAGAGAGGAGAGAGCGCAAAACGTTTCTATCGCACACATCTTTCGCCTCGTCTGCATCCATACCACTTCTTATATTGTACAACTCCTACGCTTTCATCGACTGTTTACATTTCCTTCTTTCACAATATCATACAATTTAATCCAACCATACTTTCATTGGTCTTCCTCTACCACGCCTTCCACTCACGTTTGCACTATATAGTTGTTTTGTTAGTATTTCTTTATTCATTCGTTGCATATGTTCAAACGATCTCACGGTGTACTTCTTCGTCTTCATCTATTTAACTCCATTTATTAATGTATTTTTTCAGGTCCTTTGCACATAACAGATTTCCTTAATTCGTACAAGGACCAAACATAACAAATACAAAAAAAAACATGTATTCAACATTTTAAGACTTATTTACGAGAATGTTGTTTATAGTTAAGGCATTAACGTTGTGGAGGTTTAAAGACATTGTAATTTATTTTTATCAAACTGTTTATTCCACTTTTTTGTGACGGTATAACCCTACCGGTTTCAAGGCATTTCCCTCATCTTCAGGGGAGCACAAACAAGAATTCTTGTTTGCGCTCCCCTGAAGATGAGGTGAAAGCCTTGAAACCGGTAGGGTTATACCGTCACAAAAAAGTGGAATAAACAAGGTTTGATAAAAATAAATTATAAGACTTATTTAACAAAAACAATAGTAAAATTGTTTATGTTACACTAAAACATTATGACAAAATATAGTATGTTAAATAATATTAAAAAAAATTATTACACTAAATTTATATTTTTTTTCCTGGAGCTGAGCTACACATGAAGCACGTCTATACGTCTTGTTTGCGCTCCCCTGAAGATGAGGTGAAAGCCTTGAAACCGGTAGGGTTATACCGTCACAAAAAAGTGGAATAAACAGTGTTTGATAAAAATAAATTATAAAACTTATTTAACAAAAACAATAGTAAAATTGTCCTACAGGTTTTTCCAAAGGCAGGTTGGTTCGACTTATAGGTTGATAGAACAATCTATGGGAGCGTTGTCTCAAATAATTACCCGTAACATACAAACCAAGACTGTTCAGAACGGATGGGTTAACTAAATTACCCCTGAACAAACAAAACAGTGGACACCCAATCGAAGAGATCTTCCACTTTCTTCTTCTTCTTCCCAGTGTCATGTCAGATCCCCCCATCGTTGAATATCACCTGAGAGTAGATATATTTGTTCCCGGCAACCCGAAAAAGATCTCTAAAGCCCCTTATGCCAGTCCAATCACCTTACAAAAACTTGTAAAAAAGAAGCAAGGTAAAATGTTATCGAAAATGTTTTTATCGTGTCTACAAGATTAAGATACTCCCAAATATTGTGAGAATGCCACCATCACCGTACTCTAATAAAAGGGAGATAATGAAGATCTTAAGAATTATCAACCGATTAGCTTACTTTGAACTCTATACAAATACTGCATATAAAGTTTTCCCTAAGACTTTTTCCAACAGTCATAAAAAAAGCTTTTGATGAAAATCCATCGGGAGAACAAGCAGGATTTAGAGTAGGTTACAATACAACGGACAACATTCAGGCAGTTAGTGAAATTGTATAACGTTGTTATGAATACTTATTTTCACTGTATAGATCACTAAAAAGGCTTTGGATTCAGTTTAGAGATCCGCTATTATCAAAGCCTTACAATATAATGTAATATATTGTAAGGTTTATCCATGTAACCAAGGAATACGAAAACGACATATTAAAATCTTCAGCAATACAAACAATACTACGACAGCAACAGTTAACCTTTATCCAAGTTCCAACAAATTTCCAGTTAGTCCAAGGCAGAATAGAAGGCCGAAGAGGCGTTGGCAGGAGGCAAATCTCCTGGCTCAGCAATATACGTGATTGGACTGGCATAAGGGGCGTTGGAGATCTTTTTCGGGCTGCCGGAGACAAAGATATCTACTCTCAAGTGATATTCAACGTTGGGGGGACCTGACATGACACTGAGAAGAAGAAGTAAGGGAGTCCGCCAGGGTGATACCATCTCACAAAATCCAGGAGATTTACTCATGCCAACACCTATTCGGCCTATTTTGCCTTGAATGATATTCCACTCTCTAATGATCTGTAACTAAGCATCCCCAGTAAGAAGACACTTAAATAAAGCCAGGGATAATTAATGTTTGATATAATAATAAGATATTATAATACAATTAATTTATATTCTACTATGATAAAATATTATCTTAATAAAATGTATCGTGCTCAATTTAATTTCAGGAATGTCGTTTTGAAAATTTATTGTGATGTGTAAAACTAATAAGTCTTTTTTGTGCCTTCAAAGTGAATTTTGTCGGAACTTAATTAAATACAAGATCCGACCATCTGTCTCGTACCTGCGGGCTGCGGTGTGTTTTGTTGGTCGTAAAATTGGTTCTTGGAACGATTGCCTCAGCCGAGATTAGTTATTGTCTTCGAAGCTTCTCAGAACTCTAAACGTATTCACAACATTTTTTGGAAGCAGCAGAGTTTTACAAAAGTAATTTATGAAATGAAGGATGTCTCCATTGTATCAAACGGCGTGTAGCGAAAGGAAACAAAGTCAATATTGCACTAAAACATATATACGAGGCATATCCAGAAACTAAGTGTACTGAATTTTTGTAGGTTACAATTTTTTTTATTTAAACAAAAAAATTACGTGGTTACCGTAGTACATATGTAAGCTATTTTTCGACATAGTCGCCATTCCTCTCAATGCAGGTGGTGAAGCGGGGTATCAACTTTTTGATACCTTCCTCGAAGTAGTTTCCCGCCAACCCCTCCGTCCACTTCTCCATCTCCTCCTTTACCTCCTCATCGGTTGAAAACCTTTTTCCATCCGTGTGCAGCTTCAGGGAGGTAAAGAGATAGTAATCTGAACGTGCTAGGTCAGGGGAATACGCGGGATGGTTCAGGACATCCCATTTAAACGATGCGAGCAGTTCCTTCGTGGCGTTGGCCGTGTGTAGGCATTGTCGTGCAGCAGGCAGACTCCCTTTGTCAGCATGCCTCTCCTCTTGTTCTGAATCGCCCTCCGCAATTTTTTTAGGGTCTCACAGTATCTTGCAGAGTTGATGGTCTCCCCTTGAGGCATATATTCAATTAAAATTATGCCTTGACAGTCCCAAAACACGGATGCCACGATTTTCTTGGCTGAAATTGTGGTTTTGAACTTTTTGGCGGAGGGTGAAGAGGTGTGACGCCACTGTTGAGACTGCCTTTTGGTTTCAGGCGTGTAGTGTGCAACCCAAGTTTCATCTCCAGTAACGATGGAGCGGAGAAATTCATCTCCATGGAGTTTGCAGCGCCTCAAAAACTCTTGCCTTTTTACAAAATTTCGCACTTGGCGGGAGATTGGTTTGACATTTTTCACGAAACGTGTTGTCGCGTCGACACTTCTCAACGTACTGACCTCGAACCGGTCTCGTTGCGGAGGGGAAGGATCAGGCTACATGGAAGTGTAGCCAACATGTCGAAAATAAAATCCATCTGGTCGTGAGAGCCTCAGTACACTTACTTTCTGGATACGCCTCGTATATACTCGAACAGGACAGTATAAAAATCTGCAAAAATTATATTCCACAAAAATATTGGTGTGCCAAGTTTGATCTATGGGAGCGTTGAGTGGACATGGAAAAAGACAGACGAGCTGAATAAATGCTGTAGAATATTGAGAAGAATACATGTATTGACAATGTATGACAATATGGTATACCTGAGTGATAAGGGATGAATGTGAACTTAAGGCTGATGTGTTAAGTAAGATGAAGATATGGTTTGGGCATGTGGAACGAATGAATGAAGAAAGACTGTCAAAACAGATATACTGTGCAAATGCCAGTGGAAGACTTGTGAGAGGAAGACCCAAGAAAGTATGGTTGGATCAAGTGAAGATATTATTAAAGAAGGGAACATAGAAAGTCGTAGAAATTGTATAAGGTGCATGAATGTAGAAGAGGCTAAGGATGTGTGTTAAAATAGGAAAATCTAGCGATCTGTCCTGTCTTCTTACCCCGACAGGGAAATGTCGTGATGGTATGTATGTCCATTGTATCTTTCGAATCTATCTGTGTCTGAGAGATATTCCTCCGAAGAGAGAAGGAACTTTGAGGTTGATTTCGTCTTCATTGAATAAATTGATTGTTCCGTGTCGATCCAATAGTGCAGTGTATTATGACAAGTCTTTTGCCGTTGTTGGTCCTGTCGCGTAGAATCGTTTGCCTCTAAGTGTAAGAGATGTAGGCGGCGTGTGCAGTTTTATGAACCACAATTTTAAATTCTTGAATAAAATACACAATCTGCTGTGACTTCAAAAAACTTTTTAGTATTGGTAATTGAAGTATAATGTATGACATTTAAACACAAAATAACAATATCAGCCAAATGTCCACCTCTTGGAGTTCCACAGATGTCCACTCTTTTATAAAAAAATTCGATGACATTTTGACATAATTGCGGTTCTAACTCACCAACAACGCAAATAATTTCGTCCTTCAGCTCAGGAATTGATTGGGGGTCTTTTTTATAGACCTGGCTTTTCACGTAACCCCAGAGAAAATAGTCCAACGGTGTCAGATCACATGATCTTGGTGGCCAATTAACATCGCCGTTTCCGGAGATTACAATACATAAAATAATTCAACAATTTGAACCCGTTGTTGTATTGTATACGACTCAATTTTTATGAGTATCATACACTTCTCAAATGTCACAAAACCCAAGCAAGTTCACGACGCCATCTGTGTTTTATCTAAGAATTAAAAAAAACGCTCAATTTGAAAGACCCTTTATATGAGCACTTAACACATATAGTATACCCTGGAATATTAGGCGCAACCTGTGGCATTCGAGGGGAGTAGCACAGCACGGGGTCCGAACCGACGACCTTCCGCACGGAAGTCCAGTGCGTTACAGCGCGGCCATGCACCTAAAGAGTAAAACCGGTCTGGAATCGAACCTGAGGCGCTCGCTTGCTTAGCGTGAATACTAGCCTTTAGATCACGGCTACCGACAATTTTAAAGAAAGACAAATATAAAAAGTTCGATTAGGAATTCCACATCTTGGTCATTTGCTAGAATACGTGGCTTTCCTTATTCCGTCTGCTCGTGTCTGGTCACTGTATTTATTTCAGTCACGCAGCAAGATGTGAGCTGCCGCCCTCCCCATTGTCCCGCGCGACACGGAGCCGCACGGGTGCGGAGATGAAGGGGCGCGGCAGGACGAGCATTGTTAGCTGCCGGCCTGGCACTCCGTGGGACGGCCTTTGGATCCTGTGTGCACCCAAGCGAGGAAGCCAATCAACACTCACTAGTTGTGACTCCATTGATTGGAGATTATTGTTCGGAGTAGTCAAAGATATCAAACAATTAAAACACTTTAGTTGGTCATGTTTCTTCACAATATACGTGTACAATGGTGAACATAAGACCTCCGTGGCCCAGTTGGTAAGACGCTTCCACTACTACGTCTTCCAACCCGGAGGTTGCGGGTTCAAATCCCGCTGGAAGTCTGATTATTTTTAAATGGATTCAAGTCTAATTTTCACTTAAGGCTTCTTTTACATATTTTTAGTGTTTTTGAAGATTGCCACATGGCAATAAGCCTGCCAGGTTGTACTGTATACAACGAAAGTGTAATACAATACAATACAACATACGGACATGGAATTAAAATCGTATTAGGTAGACAAACCAAAGCCCATTATTGATACCATACAAAACACATTCGGCTTTAGGTGTAGTATAGTGTGTGTAGTGTTAATTTATAATCATAAATTTTTATAAGACCTCCCAAAATGGTTTGTCTTCAAGTGTTTCTTAAAGCTGCAACGCTGCCCATATCTCTAAGGCCGAGGCCACACCAAAATGCTTCGTTAGGCGCTAAGCTAGATTTTAGGGGACTCATATACTAAGTGACTTCATGCCTGGCCACACCAAAGTGCTACGCACAAATTCATTTGACAGTCGGGGGCGGTTGAGTCAACACACGACGTCACTCTCAAAACTAACCAATTCCATTACAATTTACTAATCTTTATTTACTTTCTGTGCAACTTCATTCCAAAGTGATTTTATTACAGGTACATTTTTGTATAATTTGCTCAATGGGTTCCACAAATGTTCCCATTTATACACAGCTGTCATTAAAACTTCCGCCATCTTGTAAATTAATTAACACGTCTGTTCGCTAGGAAATTCACTCGGTGACTAATCGTCATGCAAAGTGGCGCGAAGCGTGCAGTGTGGCCACTGCGATAGTATGCGATACGTTGGTTCGCTAGGATATGTCGCCTAACTCGCAACATAGCTCTAAGCATCAAGCGAGGCTCCTTCCTATGTGGCCACGGCCTAACAGTTTGAGGCACGCCAAGATGGATCCAATTCCAATATTAAGCGAGAAAAAGAAACCAAAAATAAAGGTCATAAATTTATTTAATATTTCGCAACAATTATACAACTATTGCAATAGCAAAATGAACCAGTTTAAATTATTAAATATACACTATTATCGACTAAAGCTCAAGAATTAGACTATAAATATAATGAAATGTAATGTACTCGTAGTTTCAGGTACACCCAAATAATCATAAATCTTATATAGTTACATCATAATTAAATGTAGCGCCCGAGCATGTTTTTTCTATTCCAAGTGTTGATATGTCTTTGTCGATTTTACTCCCTTTCCATTCTTGTAACACATCAATCAATAAGTCCCGGGACTAACTACTAAAACTACATTTGTTTGCCAAAATTCTTCTTTATTCATCAACATAGTCTCCTTCAAGATAGGAGCGATACATTCATTCCAACGCTTTCCTAACTTTTCTGTGCCAGCCGTGTAGAACGATTTATCGTTGGTTTCAAAATAGGCGTTAGCTTCGGACATCATTTCTTCATTGCAAATCAGCATACCACCGACAAATGGTTGTTTTCGAGTCCGGATAACACTCTTCAAGCAATCGCTGAGTTTGAACGGTATTTTTCCCATTAAAAAGCAATGTTTTATCAACACACAAAATTCGGTTTTTTCAATTGTTTTGAAAATAGCAAAAGTAGCGTCACTAAAACCACTGTAACTCAATGTCGGAATTTCATGAAAGTTTGACACGTAACTTCTAAAGGCTGGTACTACCTGAAAATTGTATGGATTTGTTATTAGAGGCGCCATCTGTTGGTTAGTCCCGGGACTTATTGATCCATGTATTACATACTTTTAACTCGTCATTGATGGGGTAGGTTAAATAAGAATAACTCCAACCTATTAATGGGCTTGATGTTTTCTGGTTTATCCTCTGCTTTTCCCAGTAATGATCATCCGTGATAATGAAGCAGATAATAATCCACGAATGGGGACACACTGGGTATTAAACAAAGCCCCCCTCCTGTGCCGGCTGGCGGGGCTGAGCCCCACCGCGGCATCTCATGGGGCTTAATATAAAATATTTTCAAATTCGGGTTGGACCCTATTCACAGTGCCTGATTTATACGAAACCTTTTTTCACTGATAAAATGCCATTTCGCAGGAGCGGACTTAAAGCGTTGATTCAAGAATCCGCGGAATTTGTGTAGTTATTATTCATCATCACCATCTGGTGATGATTGATGATATGATATACTGGGCTAAGCAAAGATAACAGATTTCTTGATGATTGATGATACTGGGCTAAGCAAAAATAACAGATTTTTTGATGATTGATGATACTGGGCTAAGCAAAGATAACAGATTTCTTGATGATTGATGATACTGGGTTAAGCAAAGATAACAGATTTCTTGATGATTGATGATACTGGGCTAAGCAAAGATAACAGATTTCTTGATGATTGATGATACTGGGCTAAGCAAAGATAACAGATTTCTTGATGATTGATGATACTGGGCTAAGCAAAGATAACAGATTTCTTGATGATTGATGATACTGGGCTAAGCAAAGATAACAGATTTCTTGATGATTGATGATACTGAGCTAAGCAAAGATAACAGATTTCTTGATGATTGATGATACTGGGCTAAGCAAAGATAACAGATTTCTTGATGATTGATGATACTGGGCTAAGCAAAGATAACAGATTTCTCCTATCCTAGAACACGTGTTTCGCTCTGACACTTCCACATACCTCGTCATGCGTGTATTCCTGTTATAAACGGGTTTTAATCTTTCAGAATTTGGCTTGTTTTGTTGTATCACATTATTCTACGTTTTCCTAAACTTTTCGGGCGTAACTATCCAAATATGTACATCAACTTGGTAAATATTTCGCCAAACAATTTCATTAATCCTCTCTTCATCTTAACCTTTCCCTTCCTGTGCTAAAGAAAATCCGCGTGTTCCGGTGCTGTGTATTCAATACACATCAATGCACATGTAAAAATGAACGATTTTAAATCGGAAAAATAAGAATATTCATAGCCAATCGTTTAAGTTAATTAAATTTGAAGTCAAAAGTGATTATAATTGAAGTTTTATCGCTGAAAACATGAAAAAAACATCGACCGACGTTCACAAAATGGGCGAAGAGACCACCTCATACGTTTGCCCGCGAGTTACTGAAGCGAGAAAAGCGAGCGAACTAAGATTCTATTCTTGTGTTCCCATATACCGAAGTAGAGTGAGATATGAATAGCGTCGCTTCTCACCCATAGCGGGTTTTTAGAATGAATATACCTACGTCACACACTGGCACACGTGATTGTATTGGTAAATTTATTCCCGATTTTCACAAAATATCTCTGATGTGGCCAATAAGTGCTAATTATTATTGTATTATTTTCATTCAATGCGTAAATGTATTACGGAGGAATACCTAAAATCTGAACCCAATATTTATTATATTTATTGAGATATTCAAGTTTTTTGAAGCAATGTGTACTAGTTACACACCACAGGGAAGGAAGGGTTAAACACTGCATTTTCATTCAATTCGCCCTCTTTCCCATTGTCCTTATTGTTTACGTTGTTTTTTCACACATTTAACGCAGCGCTCTAATATCTACCGCATTTATTTTATTTTATTTGCTGTTTTTCACGTTCAAGCTTCACTTAAACATCCTAATTTTGAGACACCTAAGAGTCAATATGACAAGATCTCTTCGGCGTGATCTCAATGCAGAGGAACGTAACCCACAAATTGTTGAGCAAATTAATTTGATTTTCTTGGGAATAATAGTGCGGTGGTTTCCCATTGCCTTTCGCACCGCAGTAAATGTTAATGGAGTTGTTTATAAGTTGTATATATTGAGAGCTCTGCTACCAATATACGATAATTTGAGGTGTAGTACTAGGTCCCAGATGAAATGTGCACTTGTTGATGGTTAAGTGGGCGCTGGAGAGTTGTAATGTTTTGGAATAAACTAATTTGGATGGAATTAGAAGGACTTGCAAATAGTATAGGGAAAACACAGAAGCAGATGTCCCTCCACCAAATATGTTAAAGTCTGCGAGCCAACGTAGTTTTCGGTGTGTGGCCACTGTATGTGCACTGACCGACAAGATATATTGAGGTAAAAACTATATGCGTGGATTAGATAAGTATGGAGATTTTTCATCTTAGCGTACCCCAGTAGCTTGATGATTGATGTATGTAAGCCTCATCCGATTTTACCAACTTGTCCTGACAATCCTCCTCTGTTTCACCCCTCTTCGCTGTCCGCCCACCCCTGGCCACTAATCCTGTCGGGCGGCCGCTTTGTCCCAAGCCCCGACCACCGCCAGACTCCGCTAAAAACAATGCTCTCATACAGCGGCCATGCCATTGTCTCTGCTGGTTCTTCATTCCTTTTTCTTTTAGGCCGCTGCGAAAAATAACGATGTAATTTGGATATTCTGTTCATGTTATTACCCGTACAGTATTTTAGTACCAACTTAGATGTATGAGAGTAAAAAGAGAACGTGGAAAACGACTAAAAAGAGCCGAATAAATTATGTAGAAATGCGTGCACCGATGAGGATTCTATGTATGGAATGCCCAGAATTCTAGACGGATGCAAGTTGCTTAATTCTGAGAGGAAGCTTTCGAATGCCTTTGACAGGAATAGAAGAGGATAGCACTCATTCCGAAAAACATTTTAAACCAATGGAAAGTTGTCTGAGAAGGTGTATGGATGTACAAAAGACTAAAGATGTGTATCGAGATAGGAAAGTCCGGTGCTCGGTCCTCTGCCTACCCCGACAGGGAAATGTCGTGATGGTATGTATGTATGTAAAAGCTATCGATGTAAAACAAGTTATTAACAAAACTATTCATAGAGGGTAAGGTGAAAAGTATGAAGGATAGAAGGAGTTGTATGATTAAGGAACATGGCGTGATTGGATAGAATGTAAGTGTATATAACAATCAACAAGTATTTATGTCGCAAATCATTGGTTGGGCTTTTCAGCTAGTAATAAAATAAAACGCCTCGTAAAGATTTACACAACACCACGCTGTTTCCCTGTTGGAGTTGGTAGAGGGGATTACGCCACACTTTCCTATCTCGATACATATATTTAGCCTCTTTCACATACTTACGTCTTATACAACTTTTGAAATTTCTGTGACCTTTTACATTTCCATTTAAAATATAATTCACTTCATCCAACCATGATTTCTTTGTATATTATTTATAGTTAAGTCATTAACATTGTGGAGGTTTAAAGACATTGTAATTTGTTTTTATCAAACACTGTTTATTCCACTTTTCATAACGGTATAACCCTTATAAAAATAAGGTTATACCGTTATAAAAAGTGGAATAAACAGTGTTTGATAAAAAACAAATTAGAATACTTTCTTTAGTCTTCTTCTGTCACACATTCCATTCACATTTGCACTGTATATTTATTTGTATTTGTCTTTCTTCATTCATTCGTTCCACGCACCCAAACAATCTCGAGAGTGCTGTTTTTCATCTTACTGAATATATCAGCGTTACGTTCACATTCATTCCATATTCTTTCATACATCGTCAATGTGTATTCTTCTCTTTTTTTTTTTTTTTTTTTTTTACCCGGCGAGTTTATTGCCATGTGGCAATCTCTTCCAACCAACCAGAAATATGTTTTTATAGGCCCTAAGTGTAACGAGACTGGAATCCTATTTTAAAAAATCTGGGTTCCAGCGGGGATCGAACCCGCAACCTCCGGATCAGCAGACAAGTGTCTTACCACCAGGTCACGGAGGTCGTCTCTTATATGGTGTATGAACAGGTAAAATATGGGTTGGGTTATTTTGGCATATATCGTGTACAGTATAAATGTTGTTAATGAATGAATTACAAATAACTACATTTCTTAACGTATTTTTCAATCCTGACACCCTCACAAGCTGCACAATACATACCAAAGAAAGAACTATTTTATTTTGTCGAACCTCATTTTGTGGAACCACTTTCTGTGGAACTAAAACTCGATAACCGCGAAGCTCTAGTTGAAGCATTTGACGGTTCTCGCCAATAACAGTGGCAGAACTCGAGTGGCAAGCAGCCAACGGTACAGGATGGCGCAATTGCTGTTATGTCCCTTATTTTGTCTATAATTTTTAAAACATTAAAATAAACAAATTACAAACGATAATATCAAGTTTGTAATTTGTTTTTTCTCCAACACTTTTTATTCCACTTTATATTTATTATGGTATAACCCTACCGGTTTCAAGGTTTTCATCTCATCCATTTATGATTAGAGTAGGCAGAGATGACGGTTTCTCTGACTTTCTACGTTTTCTTCCTTCAACATATAATTCACTTTCTTTGGTCTTCCTCTCACACGTCTTCCGATCGCATTTGCATCAAATACACATTTGTTAAATCATTAAATGTTTATTCCACTTTATATAACGGTATAACCCTACCGGTTTCAAGGTGTTCACCTCATCAGAACGGCACAATCAAGAATTGTTCGTGCAATTGTTCGTGCTCCCCTGTTCGTGCAATTGTTCTTGCTCCCCTGTTCGTGCAATTGTTCGTGCTGTTCGACTAAACAAATTACAATATCTTTAAACATCTACAGTGTTAATGCATTGGCTATAAATAACATATAATATCAAGTTTGTTTAGTTCTTATATTATTTGTTGAACTTGAATAAGATGAAGAAGAGCACTGTGAGATGGTTTGAATATGTGGAACGAATGAATGAAGAAAAACTAACAATACAAATATACATTGAAACATTTGAAGGCGGGGTGTGGAAGATTTATGAAACTATGAATCAATCGATTGATATTTAAAAAAAATGAAAAGTTATAACGAAGACAAATCGTCGGAGATGTATAAAAAAGTGTATGGATATGGAAGATGCTAAATATGTATGTCGAGATAGATAAGTTTGGTTCTGTGGCGACCGTATGCGCGGTCACTGAACCCACGAGACGACCTTTGCACACCTTCACAATCCGAGACAATCAATGGACAAAGTCCACGCGTCGGTCATTCAACTCGCTACCAACCGAGAGCGCATTCCATGAGGAAAAGAGAAAGCAACACAAGGATACCTACACGCGACAACAAACGTATTGTAAACGCAGAGACGAGACAGCGATATATCGCGTGCGCATTCCCGCACACATTCAATAAACATTATAAATACCGACGGTCTGTCAATAAAATTCCTCTTGACACATTCCGATTTCGACGAGTTTTTATTTATCAACAATCATCCTCATCATCTCTCCTTTAAGGAACATACGTTCCTAAAGTTCTTTCTCCTCTCCGCCTGCCCCGACGGAAATGGCGTGATGGTATCTATATACTCGTATGTTATATTAATGGAAATACATTTTTCCTAAGTGGTTCGGTCAAATGTAAAGAGCAGTTCTTAAACCAGACGGTATTCTCAATGCAGGACCGAACCTTTCTCAGCTCTGCATCTTTGTTGTAATGGTTAAAGGTTGCTGCTGCAACCAACGACGACATGGTCACACCACCTGACACCTATCAGGGTGAAAACAGATGCCTTCACAGGATCGTAAGGTATCTGTTCTCAAAATATCTTCCCTCTTGGACGTTGATACTTGTAACATGCCAAAGTTCAGAGCCGAATAGGTCAATAGTCAAGATGCAAGCATCAAATAGTCAACATTCCTGAGGAGTCCTATACGGTCTTAATGTTGCTTATGATTTATCACCCACAAGAGACTTGAGAAATCAGACTTCTGTCCTTCACCATACACCGGTATTAAGAGAAGTTGATTCATGGTATCGTATTTGGATTAAATGCTGAGGAGTCCCATATGGTCTTCATATTATTCAAGCCACCTCCTATCCTAATGAGAATTTAATTCTCAAGACCTCCATTCCTAGTTACCGTGGCACAGCACCAAGTACAGTACCTGGCGGTAAGTAATACATATCGGGCTTAAGAAAGAGACTGTCGACCATAATCGGCTAACTTCGGCTTTGTAGAGCGTCGTCTCTGTCATTCATACACGTGTTCGGTCGCGATTTTTCAGTCATTGACAAGCGTTCTAGGGACAGAGACGACGCTCTACAAAGCTGAAGCTAGCCGATTATGGCCGACAGTCTCTTTCTTAAACTCGATGTGTATTACTTATCGCCGGGTACTATAAGTCAGTGTGTGAACATAAGGTTGGTGTGTGAAATATAATAGATGAAGAACATTCAGAACAATGAAGAAAGATTAACAAAATATATATAGAACAAATTTGTTTGATAGAGGTCGTGACAGAGGAAGTCCAAGAAAAGTATGGATGGATCAAGTGATTGAATTTTGAAGAAGGAAACGTGAAAAATTACAGAAAGATTTGTATAGTATAAGGTGTATGCATGCAAAAGAGCCGAACAATGTTTGTTGAGATATGAGAGGCTGGCGCTCTGTCCTCTCTGTTAACATCGTCGTCGAGCGTCGTCTCTGTCATTCATACACGTGTTCGTTCGCGATTTGTCAGTCGTTGACAAGCGTTCTAGGGACAGAGACGACGCTCTACAAAGCCGAAGTTAGCCGATTATGGCTGACAGTCTCTTTCTTAAACTCGATGTGTATTACTTACCGCCGGGTACTGTAATTATATTTATAAACTCTTGTTGACAGGGAAGGTATGTATACATACACTTGGGTTTGTCCTTGTCAGGACACGAGTCAGTACACACTAATTTCAGGTTTGTACACGGATCAGAACTGAAAGTTGTTTGATAGGCTGTATGCCGCACGCTGAAAATCACCCACCGTGACACTTAACATTTCAAGTAACCTCAAAAAAGTCTGATGTGTCGTTTTGGTGACTATAGTTCGGAAATTCTAGGATGAGTCCTGTGACAGCTCACAAATTTGCCCCAATACAACCATGTAACGATGTTCAGTAATTTTAATTATTTTATCAACTTTAACATAAGCCTCGATTCTAATGAATAGCAAGTTATTTAGGTAAATACATTACATAAGGTTGTATTGGGGCAAATTTGTGAGCTGTCACAGGACTCATCCTAGAATTTTCGAACTATAGTTCATGTATTCATAATGTGAATAAAGATTTTAGAAAAATGGTAATAATTTCCGGCCTTGTGGCGTATTCGATGGTCTTCGCTCTATTGAAATATTTTTATTTATTTACTTGACAAGTAATTATAATTTATTAAAAAACAAGACAAACAAGTATTTATAATAACAGGTAATTTAAAGTACACAATCAATTTATATGGATCTGGGTTTGTTGTCTTTCATTTATCGTGTACCTAGTTAAGTTTGCTTTTGCTTTTATGTTACTTAGGACATTTAAACATGGAGAAATAAAGATGATTTTTACCGATTCTTGATTATTTAAAACCCCCGTCACAAATTCTCATAAATTTAGGCAATATCAACAAAATAATGAAATTAAAAAAAAATTAATTGAAGGTATCTTCCGATAGGATGATGACGTTTGCGGGGCACCCTGTACAAGAACAACTCTTAACAATGCCCGACTGGTTTGTCACATCTCATTGCGGTTGTGCGGCCTCCATCTCTGTGTGCTTCGAACTTTTCTAAGCGTGAATCACTTTCCTTTTTCTAGATATTTCACTCATTTAATGTGTGTTTTTATTTAAAAAAGAAATATTATGAAACCCATGTTTAGTTTTTTTTTAAATAAATGTAATGAACCCTTTAGGAACATTTGTTTTTGTTTAAAAAATAAATGTAATTGTATCGGACGTGTGCCATCACCCGTGTGTGTGTGTATGTGATACGAAAAGACACTGTGTGTAGATCTGTATTATTGAACTTGTATGCTATTCTTTGCTCTTGTATAATCTAATGTTCCTGTGTTTGTCTATGTAAATGTTCATAATTCAATGTTCCTGTATGTAAATCTGTTAAGTTCCTGTAATTGTATATGTCAAATGCTATATCATGTATGCAAATATGTATGTGTTATAATTCATTCTAACGTTTCTGTATATGTATAGGGTGGATGTGAACTTGTATTTGTCTGTTTCCATACCTGTATATGTATAACTGTCATGTAATTCTATATTCGTTGTAGTAATGTGTAGAATTTCCTATGTAAAATATATGTCTGTTTGACTCCGATCGTACTCGCGACCGCGTTGGAAATATGTAACTTGCAAAGCGGTGCGATCGGGGGTAGGTCCAGGTTCAGTCGGCGTAAGCATGGCCCGGACCCCGAAAGTTGTCGTATTTCGCGGACAATGGGCGCTGCTGACGGCCGACTGACCATTAATATAGAAGGGGCTGCAATTTTGTAAAGCACTTCTCGCTACCACTCCGTTGAAATATATTCTCAGTAATACCGACTTTACCGTGTTTTTACTTGAGACCCGCTTCCCTACATCGACTGCCTGAGAGGAATCTCTCCCTGCTCTTCTTCTTCTTCTGCTGGATCTTCGAAACGGAATTCGTTACCTCGATTCTCGGAGCGCGACGCGGCAACCAACAACCTATTGCTACAGTCTTTGTACCTGTCTGGTACAAAGTGGTCCTTCGAAGCCGGATCTGCTGCGTCGCCTCAAGAATAATCTTCAGAAGCGAAGCGTCGTAATCGCCACCTTCTGAAGTTTGAGATATACAATCGTTTAGATATCATCGTCATCTTCAGAAGTGAAGCGTCGTAATCGCCACCTTCTGAAGTTTGAGATATACAATCGTTAAGATATCATCGTCATCTTCAGAAGCGAAGCGTCGTAATCGCCACCTTCTGAAGTTTTTGAGATATACAATCTATTAGATATCATCGTCATCTTCAGAAGCGAAGCGTCGTAATCGCCACCTTCTGAAGTTTGAAGATATACAATCATTGAGATATCGTCGTCATCTTCAGAAGTGAGGCATCAGCCGCTGTGGACTATCGTCATCATCAGCCGCTGTGGACTATCGTCATCATCAGCCGCTGTGGACTATCGTCATCATCAGCCGCGGTGGACTATAGTCATCATCAGCCGCTGTGGACTATCGTCATCATCAGCCGCTGTGGACCATCACCTTCTGAAGTATACGTCAGCATCATCATCATCGTGAGAAGTGACCAACGTGGAGCATCGTCATCGGTTGCGAGGAGCATCATCATCACAGCTGCTGTTGACTAAGCATTGTCACCAGTTTGAGTGTGGGTGATCATCACTATCTGTTGTTGACCAGCAGTGTCACCAGTGAGTGTGGATCATCGTCACCAGCTGTGGTTGACTGAGCATTGTCACCAGTTGAGTGTGGGTGATCATCACTATCTGTTGTTGACCAGCAGTGTCACCAGTGAGTGGATCATCATCACCAGCTGTCGTTGGCTTGCATTGTCACCAGTTGAGTGTGGGTGATCATCACTATCTGTCGTTGACCAGCAGTGTCACCAGTGAGTGGATCATCATCACCAGCTGTGGTTGACTAAGCATTGTCGCCAGTTGAGTGTGGGTGATCATCACTATCTGTTGTTGACCAGCAGTGTCACCAGTGAGTGGATCATCATCACCAGCTGTGGTTGACTAAGCATTGTCGCCAGTTGAGTGTGGGTGATCATCACTATCTGTTGTTGACCAGCAGTGTCACCAGTGAGTGGATCATCATCACCAGCTGTCGTTGGCTTGCATTGTCACCAGTTGAGTGTGGGTGATCAGCACTATCTGTTGTTGACCAGCAGTGTCACCAGTGAGTGGATCATCATCACCAGCTGTCGTTGGCTTGCATTGTCACCAGTTGAGTGTGGGTGATCATCACGAGCTGTTGTTGACCAGCAGTGTCACCAGTGCGTGTGGGTCATCGTCACCAGCTGTTGAGCATCGTCATCCTCAGCCACTGACGCAATCATGCCTTCTCTGCGTTTCGGGAAAGCTCCCGCTAAGGAAGCGAGAGCAGAGAGCGACCATACCTCAGAGGCCGACTCGGTGACCTCTTCACAGTCACACGCTGACTCAGAGGACGAGATCAGGAGGCTTCAGAGGGTGCTCCGCAACACAAAGCGGAAAACGGCCGCTCTTCAGAGAAAGCTGAAACTGCAAGCTGCGACGGATGACGCCATCCGTGGACCATCGGAGGAACGCGTTCCTGATGTTCTGGCAGCTGATCCCCTGCGGCTCACCGATGATTGGGTGAGCCAGCCACAGGATCCATACGTGCAGATGGCAGCGATGTTTGCGGAGCTCATCCGATCTTCACAGGAAAGGGGAACCCTAACAGCACCAGCCTGTGAAGTGGTTGAACGGATGATCGCGCTGATCACCGCGATTCGCGACCGACATTACGCGAATTTAGGGCGGATTGGCGCGAACCAACACAGGGCGTGTCCGCGAGATGAGCGGCACGCCGAGAAGCAGCGGATGTGCCAGGATACAGCGGAGCGCAATGAAAATGCGCGATCCGCGCCCACACATCACGCCATGATGAAGGACGTCGTCGCCGATCCAAACAAGAGCGAGACGTCCGAGAATATGGCGGCGCGAAAATGCCCGCCCAGCTCTGCTGCTGTGAAACAGGGGCGGGTCGCCCATGCAGGGAGGTACCCGCCCACGGAAGGACAGAGGACCGTGAAGGACTGCGCTGTCGGGGCACTGACGTTCTCAATAAAACGAACGGACACAGGATGCCGGGCGCAGAAGCCCAAGACGCGGCCTCTGCCTACGAAACATTGCGCAGATCGACGAAAGATTTGCGCAACTCAGCGTGACGCAGAGCGAGACAAGGCTTGGCCGCGGGACAAGCGGCACGCCAAGAACAGGCAGAGGGTCAAGGTTGCAGCAACGCGTCCTCTGCCTACGAAGGTTAGCGCAAATCTTGGAAGGTTTTGCGCAACCCAAGATTGCGCAAGTTCTGGAAAGATTTGCGCAAGCCAACATTGCGCAAGTCGGCATGGCGCAATGCTGGAAGATAACGACGCGTCGCCGCGAATGGAGCGGCGCGCCGAGATGTGCCAGGATGCGGCGAAGCGCGAGGTCAATGCGCGACCCGAACTGACACATCAAGCCGAGAGAAAGGACGCCGTCGCCGATCCACAGGAGAGCGAGACGTCCGAGAAAGTTGGCGCAAATCTTGGAAGGATTTGCGCAAACGGACATTGCGCAACCCGAGATTGCGCAAACCAACATTGCGCAAGTCGGCATTACGCAATGCTGGAGGAGAACGACGCGTCGCCGCGAATGGAGCGGCGCGCCGAGATGTGCCAGGATGCGGCGAAGCGCGAGGTCAATGCGCGACCCGGACTGACACATCACGCCGAGAGAGAGGACGCCGTCGCCGAGCCAGAGGAGAGCGAGGCGTCCGAGGTTAGCGCAAATCAAGGAAAGATTTGCGCAACCCGAGATTGCGCAAATAAAGCCGAGAATTGCGCAAATAGACATTGTGCAACCCGATATTGCGCAAGTCTTGGAATGATTTGCGCAAGTCGGCATTACGCAATGCTGGAGGAGAACGACGCGTCGCCGCGAATGGAGCGGCGCGCCGAGATGTGCCAGGATGCGGCGAAGCGCGAGGTCAATGCGCGACCCGGACTGACACATCACGCCGAGAGAGAGGACGCTGTCGCCGAGCCAGAGGAGAGCGAGGCGTCCGAGGTTAGCGCAAATCAAGGAAAGATTTGCGCAACCCGAGATTGCGCAAATAAAGCCGAGAATTGCACAAATAGACATTGTGCAACCCGAGATTGCGCAAATCTTGGAATGATTTGCGCAAGTCGGCATTACGCAATGCAGGAAGGCAACGCGGCGCCGCCAGATGAGCGACGCGCCGGGATGTGCCAGGATGCAGCGTCGCGTGACGAGGATACGCGACCCGAGCTGACACATCACGCCGAAATGAACGCCGTCGCCAAGCCAAAGGAGAGCGAGGCGTCCGGAAAGGTTGGCGCAAATCGAGGAAAGATTTGCGCAACCCGAGATTGCGCAAAGCTTTCGAAGATTGCGCAATCCAACAAACATTGCGCAAATTTGCATTTCGCAATGCGAAAGTCTTTCCAGAAGGGAGACAGCGCGCGTCCGCGAGCAGAGCGGCGCGCCGAGAATCAGCGGATGTGCCGGGATGCAGCGGAACGCGCAGAGAACGCGCGACCTTCATCGACACATCACGCCAAGACGGATGGCGTCGTCGCCATACGGAGGGAAGGCGCGACGTCTGGGGGAGAAATGGCGGCGCGACGATGCCCACCGCGCGGTGTCGTGGTGAAACCGCGCAAGCCAGGACGGCGAGAAAAGAGGTCGCGGCAGAAACCGGACCACGCCCCCTCGACAGTGAAAGCGCAGGTGTCACACGTTGGTGTCACTCGCGCCACTAACGCGATATTGACACGCGCCACCAGATGGATGAAACGGTGCGTGTCAAACTGCCGCCGCCCTAGATACCAGAGGACCAACGGCGCGCAGACCACGGAGGAGCTTCGAACCGCGGAGCTTAGGTTAAATGGGATTGCGCAGGAAGAAACCTTTCGCGCTGACCTTAGAGCTCTGCGGCGCAGCGAAAGTCTCCCACCTGGAACCAGACTGGGGGGAGTGACGCCGTGGCTGGACGCGGATGGCGTGCTGCGGACAGGTGCCCGCCCGATGACCCCGGAGGGCTCTTACACGAGTGTGATTGCCCCAGCGATATTGGGTGGCGATCACACGTGTACGAGGCTGTTGCTACAGCATAATCATGAGGGGGCGGGACATCCGAGCGCGAAGAGGGCGAGGCGACTCACCTGCAGGGCCAGGGATACGGAACCGACCTCTCCCCACAGGACGTTGCGCAAGTCGAGGGCCGATTTGCGCAACAACAGGATGCTGCGCAAGTCGAGGACTGATTTGCGCGGCCACAGTACGTTGCGCAAATCGGCGAATGATTTGCGCAACCACAGGACGTTGCGCGAGTCGAGGACTGATTTGCGCAACCACAGGACGTTGCGCAAGTCGAGGACCGATTTGCGCAACCACAGTACATTGCGCAAGTCGAGAAATGATTTGCGCAGCCACAGGATGTTGCGCAAGTCGAGGACTGATTTGCGCAACCACAGTACATTGCGCAAGTCGAGGAATGATTTGCGCACCCACAGGATGTTGCGCAAGTCGAGGACCGATTTGCGCAACCACAGTACATCGCGCGAATCGGCAAATGATTTGCGCAACTAACGGACAAACAGACTGATCTGCACACCTGCCAGGAAATTGGCGTACCACATGCACGGCGAAGACAAGATGACGATCGCGGCTGGCGCCCTTACCGAGAGACGCGTGATTTCGAGGGCGAGACTGGGAGACCACGCCGGGAGGAGATTGGCCTCTGCGATGCGACAACACACGTCCTTGCTGACCATGAGATGTTACTCCGAAGATGATACTATACGGAGGTAACATCGGGGGGAGTGTATCGGACGTGTGCCATCACCCGTGTGTGTGTGTATGTGATACGAAAAGACACTGTGTGTAGATCTGTATTATTGAACTTGTATGCTATTCTTTGCTCTTGTATAATCTAATGTTCCTGTGTTTGTCTATGTAAATGTTCATAATTCAATGTTCCTGTATGTAAATCTGTTAAGTTCCTGTAATTGTATATGTCAAATGCTATATCATGTATGCAAATATGTATGTGTTATAATTCATTCTAACGTTTCTGTATATGTATAGGGTGGATGTGAACTTGTATTTGTCTGTTTCCATACCTGTATATGTATAACTGTCATGTAATTCTATATTCGTTGTAGTAATGTGTAGAATTTCCTATGTAAAATATATGTCTGTTTGACTCCGATCGTACTCGCGACCGCGTTGGAAATATGTAACTTGCAAAGCGGTGCGATCGGGGGTAGGTCCAGGTTCAGTCGGCGTAAGCATGGCCCGGACCCCGAAAGTTGTCGTATTTCGCGGACAATGGGCGCTGCTGACGGCCGACTGACCATTAATATAGAAGGGGCTGCAATTTTGTAAAGCACTTCTCGCTACCACTCCGTTGAAATATATTCTCAGTAATACCGACTTTACCGTGTTTTTACTTGAGACCCGCTTCCCTACATCGACTGCCTGAGAGGAATCTCTCCCTGCTCTTCTTCTTCTTCTGCTGGATCTTCGAAACGGAATTCGTTACCTCGATTCTCGGAGCGCGACGCGGCAACCAACAACCTATTGCTACAGTCTTTGTACCTGTCTGGTACAGTAATGAAACCTATAGGTTCATATAATGAAATTCATGGGTGGATTTGTTTTAGTTTAAAAATAAAAATAACGATACTCAAAGGTGCATAAAATGACACCCATAGTAGATTTGTTTATTTGTAAAATATAAATATAATGAACCTCATAGCTGCATATAGTAAAAACCCATAGCGGCATTTGTTTATGTTTAAAATTAAATATAATGAATCTCATAGGTGCATATAGTGAAACCCATAGTAGATTTGTTTATGTTTAAAATATAAAGAATCTCATAGGTGCATATAGTGAAACCCATAGCGGCATTTGTTTATGTTTAAAATTAAAAATAATGAAACTCATAGGTGCATATAATGAAACCCATAGGTGCATTTGTCATTGTTTGAAAATAAATATAATGAAACTCATAGGTGCATATAATGAAACCCATCGGTGCGTATTGTTTGATCCATAGGAGCAATTTTTTTTGTTTAAAAGAAATACAATGATAGGTGTATATATGATCGAGTTATCTATAAAAAATATATAAAGTTGTAAAAATAAGTATTATGAAACCCATACCTATATATATTGGGTGCAATTAAATGTAATTTTTTTTCATTCGTTCATTATTGCCTATTTACATTAGAATTTCGAGTGCACATTAATGTAAAATCTACTTGTCACATCAAGTATGAACATCAATATGATTCATACACAAAGAATATCAGAAAAGCAGAACATACTTGGATTCTTCCTGTCATATATAATGCAAACACGAGACAGGCCAAGGTTCAGGAGATCCAAGGCCCTAATGTACAAAATAAATAAAAATATCTTCGTATAGTTCATATATCCCAATACACAAAAACACTTATCGAAACTTCAACATGTTTTCAGAGATCTCGGTAAGTTTGAGAGAGAAAAATCAACGAGTCACGCTGCGATTTATGGTTCAAATAAACGAAGATGCTCCATGAGAGAACTTTTAAAGGCATTAAGACTGTCACCAAATGTGCGCGAATCACAAGTTGAATGACATTGCTGCAACCAGCATCCGATAACTCTGCATCTCATATCGTATCCGTTTGCATACGATGGAAAGCACTCTCCATTTCTCTCTCGGCATCTCCGTTCTCTCTTTCGTCTCCAACAAGGCGTGAAGTATAGATACAAAATACTCGGTCGAACGTATCGAAAATTATTATATTATATTTCCTTGCGGTTACGAAATTAACGAGATGTGCAATGTTATTCAATATGTAATAGTTACGACGTTCTTTCGCTTCGGTGGTAGTGCTTTTTCTTATTCAACCGTTTATGTTGATAATGATTATGTTTTTGATAACATCTGGAATTTTTATATCTGACTTGGTTTCCTCACAATGTGATGACCTCCATAGACCGATACAACCTCTGATGTCGACATTCGTGATCTAGTTGGAAAACGTTTGACTTTCATCTGGAAAATAATATTTACAAAAATGATTCGCCCACATTGAATACAATATTTACGGAAATAAGCTCTATAGTGAGTATGGAAATCATGAGAAGAACTAGATACACGCGGTACGGCAAAATAATCTCTGCAGTGAGTATGGAAATCATGAGAAGAACTAGATACACGCCGTACGACAAAATAATATCTACAGTGAGTATGGAAATCATGAGAAGAACTAGATACACGCGGTACGACAAAATAATATCTACAGTGAGTATGGAAATCATGAGAAGAACTAGATACACGCGGTACGACAAAATACGAAACATGGACATAGTGAAAAGAGATTAAAGGAAGATAAATATAATAGAAATAACTGTATTATGTTATGTAGAATGTTTGGAAAAAACAATATATGACAGAATAAGGAAGAAGGACATAAGGAAATAATGTGGATTGAAAGAAGATGCAATGCTTAAGATGACGAAAAGAACATTAAAATGAATCGGTCATGAAAAAAAAAGATTTACATAAATGATTCACCCACATGGAATGAAAGATTATCAAAAATGATCTATACAAGAAAATGAATGGTACGAGAAGTTCTGGAAGAACGAAAAAATCGTGGTACAACCAAATTAATCAAATCCTATATGAAGAATGAAAACTTTATGATAGGGAAGAATCCATGATGAAGTATATGAACGTGAACGAAGCGAACGATTTATGCCAGGATAGAATAAAGTGGAGATCTTTCTGTCTGCCTAACCCAATTGGGACATAGCGTGATGATGATGTTTTGGGAAAGTTGGGGAACAAGAATTTGAAATGAGAGTTGATTCTATGAAAAAAGGGAATTTCATTAATATCAAGAAATATTTTAAAGGTTCATTGTATACAGTACAACCTGACGAATTTATTGTCATGTACCAATCTGTTGAAACCGATATGTTAATGAAACTTTTTGTTAAAACCACATGACTCCGTTTTAAAAATGAGCATAGCAACGGGAATTAATTCCGCTACCCTGGGTCACAAGACAGGTATTTTACAAATAGGTCATGGAGGTCGTCATGTACAAATTAAAACAAAAACTTTATTTTGTATAATTCCACTATATTTTTGCTCATTTACCAGTTTCGCTCAGCAAGCATCTTCAGAATGGTAATCGACAAATGTAGTGCGTACTGTGCTATAATTACATGGACATTTTTCCTACTAATATTTGTGTGTGTGTGTAGACCTATGACTTCGATATTATATGTTCGTTTATAACGGGTTTATACGTAGGTTTCGGGTTCGGTTACCACCCAAAGAACCCGAAGGTACCAACAAAAAATGTACCAGTTTGGTTAAAGAGTATGTCAGGCAACAATACTCACACGCACCGAATGCTGTACTATGTTCACGTGTCGTAGTGTTGCTGTCGTCATGAAAAAAGACGAACCGCAAGTTCCGTGCCTACTCCAGTGGTTCTAAACCTGAAGGCTCGATTACGTGGGCTGAAGACGGTATGTTAAAGGGTGCGTGAAGGAAAAAAAAACATATTAAAAAAACCACTCAACAAAATATCATTCAATCGCAAAAACGCTATTAAGTGCAACGTTGATCTTGATGCATTCAGCAACACGCCTGGTCGGAAGAAAGTTAATAATGTGCCTCAACCGTCCAGATTGCATGTATGCAATAATCAAGTAATGAAATATTTGAAAAGAAACATTTGCCATTGCGTAAAAAAAAAACATCACTAAATCACAAAAAATACGTCCAATTGTAATGTTACCCTTGCTACCTTCAGCAACACGCCTGGTTGGATGAAAGTTTATTACATTCATTCCTTTAATTAAAGCAGAAAGACAAAAGCCGGTACGAATAAATATTTTATTAATAACACTTAATTAAGAATGTTCAGAATCATTGTCATTTTGTTTGTAAGTGATTTTTCTAAATATTTAATTATATTTTTTTAATAACTCTGGCGTCACTTTGTGGAACTCCATAATTAATATAAAATTAAAACACGTTTACTGTGTTATTTCGCTTTATTTATTGCAAATCACAATGCATTTCAACACTCCCCGTGTCTTCATCGTAAGGTGAGTTGTCTAGAACTGATTTATATTTTAATTACTCGATGATGTGTGTTGTTCACGATAAAATAGAGTAAAAGTACCTATTTATTGTTTATGGTACTTATGTGGAATAGGGTATGGTTCTAAGGGAATATATTTATCGTTCACTGAGTGGAGTTTACCAGATTACCTGTAATTATTGCTTTTTTTTTTATTAAACAAAGTAATAAATTGTACAAATATTTGTCAAGGCTATACCTATATACAAATTTATTACTTAACTAATCTTATTTATATATTATAATGTATGAACTTACTTAATCTTATTTTCCTACATGTCATTTTATTTAAATTTTTTATAATCTTGATATACAATTTCTTAGAAATGATTAACACCTACATACTACTTATAACTAGATAACAATTCTTACAACTAAATATTTAGCAAGAACAAGTCCACTCGTTCAGGCTACTTGCGTTCCATCACATTCGCTCAGAGCTTGGTTCCCCCAGCTAATAGTTGTAGGGGACTAGTCAGGCAACATATGGTGCTTTGGGAGCCTGTGCTTATATAATGGAAGGGTAGATCGGATTTAACAACAAGAAACTTCAGTACACGAATTAAAGAACACACAGCAATAAAAAAACAAATTATTTTTTCTGAGTTCGCTGAACACCTTATAACACATGGTTACTCGTTTTCACACCCAATAAACACAAAAATATAACACAATAAAAAGTCTAGAAACCATTGAAATACATAAAGCAAACAAACAAAACAAAAATATCATAAATAATCAATTAAATTTAACATCTTCTCCGCTTTTAACCCTATTCCCCCTTAGTACCATAAACAACAAATAACATATATTAGTATATTTTATCGTGAACAACACACATGATGGTGTAATTAATACATACTTCAGTTCTTGGCAGCTCACCTGATGATGACACAGCGAGTGTTGAAATTCATTGTGATTTGTAATAAATAAAATGGAATTAAACAATGTAACCATGTTTTAATTTTATATAATTTTTTCACATTTTTTAAAACTAAAATAACTTTCCCTGTTGTAGGTTAACAATGAGAATGCAATAAAACGTTTCAAAAGTAACATTAGCCTACTGCGTAAAAAAAATCAAACGATCATTGAATCACAAAAAAATATACCAAATTCTCGACACGGTTTAGTGTGAAGCGTAGTCTTCTTTTTATTGAATCAAGATCGGCGGAATTCTTTGTACATTTTTAGCCAACGCGAAAGTGTTGAAGAACCAATTAAACGGGCAAATGCAGCGTGAAGGTATTATTAAATGTTTCCACTCCATTGGACGTGGGCAACAAACCAGAGTTTTGCCGAAGACGTCTTTATTATCTCTTGGTATCTAGAGCGAGACATCATCGAAATCGAGACATTGTAGATGGCCTATTACTTTCATTACGTCTTTTAAAATAGGTTTATCCCCTGAAATAATCATTTTTTTATAAATAATCAAGTAAATTAAGTACTAGTTGTCCCCTTAAAATGTTTCCCATTCAAACATCAATTACGACTCGACGACCTCTGTGACCTAGTTGGCCGAAGGCTGCGGGTTGAAATCCCGCTGGGACACAACTTTTTAAAACATAAAGAAGGATTCCAGTCTTGTTTTCACTTAAGGTCTTTTGAACATATTTCTGGTTGGTTAGAAGAGACTGCCACATGTCAATAATCCCGCCCGGTTGTACTGTATACAACGAAAATGTAATACAATAAAACTCCGCCTACAAACTCTTTCCCCTTAATAGCTGCTTACACCTCTTTTTATTTACCAATGACCACTAACAAATATATTTACAACATTCTCATCCTCAAACGAAAGAAACAGAGGTTTTTGAAACCGGTAGACAGTCTTTGAAAGGGGAAATTTCTTATCAAATGGCTGCAGCCACAGCTTTCCTATCCTTACATGAATATTTTTTTAATCTGTTAAAAATAGTGGTTTCGAATCTTGAGGAGAAACTGCTCTCGAAACGGCGATGTATAAACTGTAATTTTATTATTATTGTTATAATTGCACTTAATTCATAAAAGAGTGGTGAATCTAAAGAAAATCAGTGTTTAAGTTAATTGAATAATCTTAGGCTAAGGCTACACCAAAGTGCTTCGCTAGATGCTACGTGACTAATATTCTAGGTGACTTCAGACTTGGCCACACCAAAATGCTTCGCTAGGTGCTACGTGACTAATATACTAAGTGGCTTCAGGCTTGGCCACACCAAAGTGCTTTTTCGCACAAATTCATTTGACATTTGGGAGCGGTTGAGTCAACAAACGATGCCACTCTCAAAACTAACCAGAAAGCTACTTCTCTCAGAGAATTTATGTTTAAAATTTCGACCATCTCGAATTCGAACTTGTTGGGTGCATAATGTTAATTTGTCTAGAAGTACTCGTGGAGAGTTTCAACTTCTCTACAAAGAATTGCGGAATAAAACTTCCTCCATCTTGTAAAATCACTTGGTGACACAATAAAATTAACCAACACGTCTGTTCGCTAGGATACTCACTAGGTGACTTATAGTCGCGTAGCGTGGCGCGAAGCGTGCAGTGTGGCCTTTGCGTTAGTATGTAATGCGTTGGTTCGCTAGGATATGTAACCTAGCTCGCAGCGTAGCTCTAAGCACCAAGCGAGGCTCCTACCTGTGTGGCCGAGGCCCTAGTGTTTTAAGTTATTTGATTTAACTAAAAAACAATAAACATGACACCACAAAGTTGAAAATATGCCAGGTACAACCTCTAATGTCAACCTTCATGGCCTACTTGATAAGACGTTTCATTTCAACTCGAGGGTTTTGTGTTCTCTTACTGAAAAAAAATGAAATAAAACTATGTTCTCAGTCTGGTTACAACACTCACAAGCACTAGACTTGTTCTAGTGTTGCAT
Source organism: Odontocerum albicorne (assembly GCA_949825065.1). Classification (NCBI taxonomy): domain Eukaryota; kingdom Metazoa; phylum Arthropoda; class Insecta; order Trichoptera; family Odontoceridae; genus Odontocerum; species Odontocerum albicorne. Next base: position 49,309,586 of record OX463841.1, read on the forward strand.
GTTCATATGCTGGGTAGTATTGCAGACGCATGCAATAATAACGAACCGCGATAATCTTCAATATATCAGAATCACCAACTCAGATATGTCGAAGGGTAGCATGTAAATAAATTATGCTAATGTTATATAAAACCCTCCAGAAAGCACCTAGTTTGAGAGCTGGTACCAAGTACCAACGTCCAGTCGGCCTATATCTAAAGAGATCCATCTCCGAGCGATGATGCTGCGGTGGGAATTACGATAATACACAGCGTAAACACCAACAGCTAGATCAAAGCGACTCCATCCACTACTATCGCGGGCCGCAGTCAAAGGGGCCGCCCAGCGTCTGCTTCTCGTCACGTTCCCCTCTGCCATCATAACAACTCTGTTCCCCTGCATCATTTAAGGATGCTTTAATTACTCCACGTGCTCTGTTGATGTTACCGGGTATATACGAGTATGTACCAGTTTTTATATTATGAGATACAGGCAGCGGTCTTTAAAAATTTCCTCGGGACTTTACACGTTCACTGCTGGCCACACGATATTGTGTGGTATATTTACTGTGTGTGTCTTGACTAAAAGCAAAATGAATTCATTATTTAAATTTCGCTTTTATACATACGTTAACAATTGCTACCTGAATTAATTTCATTTATCTTTAATCGTTGGCATAAAATACAGATTTCCACTACTTTTAATTCGTCTACATCTCTTCTGCTTCTCATGTTCTCTCACATAAAATGTCTCATATCTCCTTTCCAAGTCAACGAGGACATTAAACATATATACTCGAACCGGAGAGTATAAAAATCAGCTAAGATGATAGTCCACAGCAATATTTTAGTACAATTTTTTTAATGGATGGGATTGAAACGTTGATGTGGAAAATGAGTGATAGTGGTCGAATAAATGCTGTAGAAAGGCGTTAACTGAGAAGAATACAAGGGGTGACAGTATATGAAAGAATACGGAATGAGGGGATAAGAAACGATGTGAACTTAAGGCTGAATTGTTAAGTGAGATTAAAAGAGCACTCGAAGATGGTTTGGATATGTAGAACGAATGAATGATGAAATACTAAGAAAATAATATATGAAGTGCAAATGTGAGTACAAGACGTGGTAGAGGAAGACTTAAGAAAGTGTGGTTCGATCGAGTAATAACTTTGAACGAAGGAAACGTAAGAAGTCTTAAGAGTTGCATGATATATGTGTCGAGATAGGAAAGTTTGACGTTCTGTGCTCCTTCCCTACCTCGACAGGAAAATGTCGTGATGGCATGTATGTATCTCCTATCTTTGCGCGCTCTCTATTTAATTTAAATCGAAATATTAGTTAAGTGGACTGAGAGGAACCTAATAAATGCTGTAGAGATGCGTGAATTCAGAATAAAACGTGGAGTGACAATGTATGACAGAATATGGATTGAAGTGATAAGGGATGAATGTTAACTTAAGACTGATGTGTTAGGTAAGATAAATAAAAGTACGTTAAGATGATTTGGGCATGTAGAAAGAATGCATGAATAAACACTAACAAAACATATAGATTGTAGATGTGCGTTGAAGGCGTACGAGAGGAAGACCAAGGAAAGTGTGGTTGAATCAAGCGAATAATATTCTGAAAGAAGGAAAAGTAGAAAGTCTGAGAAATCGTAGAGGCTGTATGTGAAGGTGTAGGGATGCGTAAGAGACTGTGGATGTCTCAAGTTAGGAAAGTATGGTGATCTGTCCTTGTGATGTGCTAGTATAGTATGTATGTAAATATAAGGATTTTCACTTATTATCCAGCGACCAATAGGTCTAACCATTCGGTGGAAAATTTTCTTACAGTCACAGGTTTTGTGTTTGATTTCCGATGGTACCAAATAAAGGTACCCAGTTTGGTTTATTTTGTAGACAACGATACTGTCGCCTTTCGGTTTGCAGCTTTATGACCAATACCGACGATGACGTACAACGAAATGTGTGCACTACACTCCACGTTATCCTGAAATGTTACTACCACATATCGGACGATCTACAAAGATTTCTGTGTAGTTCGTCATCCCTTGGTAAGTTTAAGTTGTTATTATACGATAAAAGATAACCGAAAACATTTGGTTGTCCTTCTTCTTCTCCCTGGCTCCACCCCAACACTGTCTGCGAAGACTGTCGGGGTCAGCTCTCCTCGTCCTCAGGTTGTATGCTCTTCTGTCCCGGACTACGTCCCCCAGGCCGTGCCTCTGCATCAGGTTATCTTTTTGCACCACCCATAAATTCTTTGGTCTTCCTCTGGTTGTTATTCGAGGTTGTCCGGCCACGCTCCGTCCTCTGGTTGTCCGGCCACGCTCAATATTTCCTAATTACCAATCCGGATATGTTGAGAAGTACCTACATACCATAAGAAAGAATGATTCAGCATTATTTTATTGTGCCGGCTGGTAGTCAGAACGGTCGAGTTGCCACCGAATTCACCCAAGTGGTTCTAATGGGAGATAGGTCTATATCTCTATTCCGCATTCTCTCATTAAGACCGCCATTCTCCGTTCTCCACGCGCTACTTTTTTACTATTGTCTACGCTCACTTTCTTTGTCATATTTTATTTCTCATGCAATTAGTTCTACCACTTTTTCGTGTAATGTGCTTTTTCCACGGCTCATTATATTTGATCTTGAACCTCGAAGCGCATGCGTCACTGTCTTCACGTCAGATTTTACCTACATCCACATAATTTTCAGTTAAATTATTCTCTGCAGTTATAATGAACTTTTCCACAGCTCAAATAATCTAATTAAATTACGAGTTATGTTAATCAACTAGGCATATACGCTGCCGAAATAAAGATAGTTTTTTTTTCGACAATCTTTCAAACTAGAAATAAGAAACAAGTTGTGTGATTCAAAAGAAAATTGGTAATGGTGACAATGGATGTCACCATCTCTTGTCGGTTTTCAAACTAAATAGTCGATTACTAGGGCGAAAAAAATATGCTTTCTTGGCCAAGCTCTTCAATATATCCAAATTATCAATTCGGATATCTTGAACGATATCATATGAAGGAAGATAACCGAAAACATATGGTTGTCCAACCAAGCTCTTCAAAATGTCCAAATTACCAATTCTGATATCTTGAACGATATCATATGAAGGAAGATAACCGAAAACATATGGTTGTCCAACCAAGTTCTTCAATATGTCCAAATTACCAATTCTGATATCTTGAACGATATCATATGAAGGAAGATAACCGAAAACATATGGTTGTTCAACCAAGCTCTTTAAATTGTCCAAATTACCAATTCGGATATCTTGAACGATATCATATGAAGGAAGATAACCGAAAACATATGGTTGTCCAACCAAGCTCTTCAAAATGTCCAAATTACCAATTCGGATATCTTGAACGATATCATATGAAGGAAGATAACCGAAAACATATGGTTGTCCAACCAAGCTCATCAAAATGTCCAAATTACCAATTCGGATATCTTGAACGATATCATATGAAGGAAGATAACCGAAAACATATGGTTGTCCAACCAAGCTCATCAAAATGTCCAAATTACCAATTCGGATATCTTGAACGATATCATATGAAGGAAGATAACCGAAAACATATGGTTGTCCAACCAAGCTCATCAAAATGTCCAAATTACCAATTCGGATATCTTGAACGATACCACACGAAAGAAGATAACTGAAAACATATGGTTGTCCAGCCAAGCTCTTCAATATGTCCAAATTACCAATTCAGATATCTTGAATAGTGCCATACGAATGAAAATAACCGAAATTGTGTGGTTGTCCGGCCAAGCTCTTCAATATGACCATATTACCAATTCGGATATCTTGAAGGGTGTCATACGAAAGAAGACCGAAAACATATAGTTTTTCAGCCACGCTCAATATGTCCAATTTACCAATTCAGATATCTTGAACGGTACCATACGAAAGACGATAATCGAGCATTTATGGTTGTTTGGGCATTATTACCAATTCGAATATCTTGAAGGGTACCATAACATACGAAAAAAGATAACCGAGACACATGATTGTACAACCAAGCTCTCCAATATGGCCAAATTACCAATTTGTATATCTCGAACGGTACCATACGAAATAAGTTTACTAGTACACTGTGTGTACGTATGATGTCTGCGAGTTAACCCAACGCTATTGTTCTGGCAAAGTTTTACAATACACAGTCTGCACACAGATCAGATAGTTGTCTTAATTTCCGTCTTAATCTGGTCAGATACACGAGTTTATGCTCGTTTTTTTTCTCATGTCTTATTTTACGCAATCAATGTCGCTCTTCATCATAACGGTAGCACACTTGAGTCATATTTAGACTCTAGAATATGGAATACCTTAATGTCAAAATTTTCCCTACCAATTAAAATATATATTAATTTTACAATCAAAAGTTTACGAATTAAGGTTGATTCTCGTAATTATCACAATTCCTCGTCATCAAAACCCACTATCACATTAACATGGTTGGTGCTGTTGTAACGGATGATTCGTCCAAAGCTCTTTTTCATCTTCTTGCAGTAGATACTTGATCTTTGTTTTTAAACCATTTTAGAATGCTCTTCTTCATCTTACTCGACGTATCAATCAACCTTAAATTCATGCATCACTAATCACTTCATTTCGTATTCTGTCTTACATTGTCACTTCATGTATTCTTCTAAGTGCACGCATTCCTATAACATGTATTCGACTCTTTTCAATCTTGTTTCACTCCTATACATCAAAATTGTTACTAAAATACTTATGAGTTCCAATGTGAGTGTTGTCAATCATGCGAAGTCCTAATAAAATTCCAAACAATACAAATTAAAAATTGCAGAATGCTGCATTTATAAAATTCCAAATATTTGAAATTCAAAATTGCAGAATACTGCATATATAAAATTACAAATAATTCAAATTCAAAATTGCAGAAAACTGCATATAAAAGAAAAATATTGTAGGTCTGGCAGACGAGACAATATTTGAATCTGCACAGCTTGTGTAGTAAACTGCCTTTGTAATTGTAATCCAGAACCTGCACATTACATTGACAATGTAACGTGCAGGTTCTGGATTACAATAACAAAGACAGTTTGTAATCGAGAACCTGCTCATTACATTGACCATGTAACGTGCAGGTTCTTGATTACAATAACAAAGACAGTTTGTAATCGAGAACCTGCTCATTACATTGACCATGTAACGTGCAGGTTCTAGATTACAATAACAAAGACAGTTTGTAATCGAGAACCTGCTCATTACATTGACCATGTAACGTGCAGGTTCTGGATTACAATAACAAAGACAGTTTGTAATCGAGAACCTGCTCATTACATTGACCATGTAACGTGCAGGTTCTGGATTACAATAACAAAGACAGTTTGTAATCGAGAACCTGCTCATTACATTGACTATACAACGTGCAGGTTCTGTATTACAATTTATTTATTTTATTATATATTTATTTATTATTACACATGACAAGAAATATACATAATTTGTGAAAGAACAACAGGTAATTTAATTTGGACATACAATTTTAATGGATTTGGGTTTGTTGTCTTTCATTTGTCGTAAACTAGGATTTTGCCTGTATCTCACTGAGGATATTTAGCATGAAAAAATAAATCTATACTTCTTTCCGATTTTTGATTACACAAAAACAAAACCCCGTTGCACGTTCTCATCAACCTGACAAACAGTGACACTCAATTACAACTGGAAACATCATACGAAATTAAACTCCTCATACATCATCACTCCAGAAAGACCAAAAATATTCATCCCAATATACCGCACACAATCATAAGAATAAAAAAAACATACATTAACACAAAAACAACAATTACAAAGGCATTTTTTTAATCCAGAACCTGCTCATTACATTGACCATGTTACGTGCAGGTTCTGGATTACAATTACAAAGACCGTTTGTAATCCAGAACCCGCTCATTACATTAACCATGTAATGTAGCAGGTTCTAGATTACAATTACAAAGGCATTTTTTAATCCAGAACCTGCTCATTACATTGACCATGTTACGTGCAGGTTCTGGATTACAATTACAAAGACCGTTTGTAATCCAGAACCTACACATTACATTAACCATGTAATGTAGCAGGTTCTAGATTACAATTACAAAGACTAAGAAAATAGTCGGAAACCGCTGTGATTGGTTACGCTTCGTTTTTGGATCCTTATTTCACATAATGGGAAACCATCCTCACTTTGACTTTAAAATACAGATATTCGAATAAAAGTGTCAATGATGCATCAAAACATCATAATGCAGGTATACCGACGATTCAAGAATTTATCGTTAACCTTTCCAAACGTTTTCTTTATGAGAAATATCCCCTCACAGACTAACTCCATTATCAACAAAATACGATAAGAGATCCCTTCTCAAACACAAACGATCTAAATCAGTCCTCTTAAAGGAAACACCCTCGACATAATCAACCACACCCCTCTTTTCCGCAAACTTACCGAAAACCTCCACCCTTCTCCAATTAAAAAAACAACTCAAAAAATGTAACGTAAAATAAACGTTAAAATATAGAATAGATGAAAAATGTTATGTTTTTTTTATGTAATATGTTATGCAATCCAACCAAACTAGGATGATTTGTACCACCAAATTAAAGTCATTATGCAATTATATGAGTCGATATAATATGTTATGCAATCCAGCCAAACTAGGATGATTTGTGCCACCAAATTAAAGTCATTATGCAATTATATGAGTCGATATAATATGTTATGCAATCCAGCCAAACTAGGATGATTTGTACCACCAAATTAAAGTCATTATGCAATTATATGAGTCGATATAATATGTTATGCAATCCAGCCAAACTAGGATGATTTGTGCCACCAAATTAAAATCATTATGCAATTATATGAGTCGATATAATATGTTATGCATGCCAGCCAAACTAGGATGATTTGTACCACCAAAGTAAAGTCATTATGCAATTATATGAGTCGATATAATAAAACCGATTTCAAAAATTACAATTCTAGATTATTTAAAGTTTCAACTGATAAAGCTTCAAAAATAAAAAAATGCTATCTAAAAAGAATATAAAAAAATTAATGTAAAAAGAGTATAAAAAATGTAATGTAAAAAGAATATAAAAAATGCAATGTAAAATGAATAATAACAAATGTAATGTGAAAAAATATTAATAAGCCAATGGAAATGCACCGGATAGAGGAGTGAAAGAGTATTTAGACTCGGTACTTATAATGATAAATCTCAACAAGTAAATCTTATAGAAGAAGAATTTGCCAAAAAAGAAAATATTACACTTTGTTCGTTAAAATTTATTGACAAAGAATCCCATCTTCTCCCTGGCTCCATAAAATTTATTGACAAAGAATCCCATCTTCTCCCTGGCTCCATTGACAAAGAATCCCATACCGCAATTTTATTTTTTTAAATAGGCAATCCACCCAAACTAAGATGATTTGTGCCACCAAATTGAAAACATTATGCAATTGTGTGAGTAAATGTAATAAAATCAATTTTTTTAAAATTCAATGTTTCAACTGTTTAAGCTTTAAAAAAATAACAATCGATCTATGAATGGAAAAGTTCCTCGAAGAAAGAAGAAACGCAACATTCATCGGACGCGGTAAAGACATGGCGTTTATTAAATCAAATCTGTCTCGCAAAGAACAACCGAGAAATACATGGTCTATAGTTTCATCATCCAGGCCACACTCGCAGCCGCGATTCTCCACAATACCCATTCTGTAAAGGCGACTAGCCACCACGCAATGGCCCGTCCACAAACGACATATGACAGACACTTTCATCTTGTTCATTCTTATTATATTAAACTATGGTTTCAAAGGGATATATTGTTGCATTGATTTATCATATATCTAGAGCCCTTATTTATCATACACCAGTTACATCCCAATCCAACGCCCATCGGTGCCAAGTATCATGCTTAATTTTATTCCAAAGATCAGTTACTGGTAGTGAAAAATCAGACAGGGGATAACCAGTAGAACATGCTTTACCAAGGAATCGACATATTCATTACCAGTGAGACCAATATGTGAAAGAATCCAAGCTACAGAAACATATATATTTTTTGACATCAATTGGAATAACTTGCTTTGATTGAGCAAATTATTTCTTTGTATGAGTTACTCAAACAATTATTATATAATATTTAATCAAATAATAATTATCTAATAATGATGGTTTTCCATATATTTTTCCCCCTGAAAGGCACGTATACAGGGGCGGCTCCATTAACTCATGGGACATGAAAGAGGACATAACGTGTAGTTGTCTTCCTCCTGGTAAAATGGAACTTTCAATTTAAATACTTTGAACGAACAAAATGGAAATAGGTGCATTTTCATATCATGATAAATGTCAACCTGGGTCAATCCACTGCTTGATAAAGGTATCCCCAAGTTGACTCCAAATAATTCGGTTTTGTGCTCGTTGGTGCCATGTAGTATTGCCATACTTCCTGATTTCATCCACCCAGCATACTTTGGGTCTCTTTCTGGACCATTTTATGCATCTCGGGTACCACTGGATTATTTTGAATGTCCATCATGAATCTGACAGTCTGACTGTGCCCCACCCATTGGCACTTCATTTTCTTGCAAATATATTTAACGTCTTCTATCTTTGTTTTGTTTGTTGTATCTAAGAGTTTCGTTTATGGTTTATTTTGATAAATCCCAGCATACATCTCTTAATGCTCCTCTTTGCGGTCTGAAGGTTCTGTTTGTGTTTTTATTGTGAGCGTCCATGTCTCAGAGCCGTAGATAAATACTGGGAGAACACATTTTTTTGTGCTCTACGATAAAAATATTTAAGAAGTTCCGTTATGTTGTACAAAATATAAAAGGGCTCTGTGTCTAATTTGATTGAGAAACTCTGGTCTTTCATATCTTATCTTATCAAAATAAATATGTTTTATCCTAACTAATTCCTTTGTTATCTTTGTTCACAGGTAAGAAGCGTTCATCATTTCCCAGATTTATGTCTAAGAAGATAAGCCACAATATTTAAGGTAAAGCAAATCATATTCCTTGACTACAAATGTGAAGACATTGTTTGATGGGTAGTCAACAAAAATAAATTCTATGGCACAAAACCGTCATCAGTTAATTAATAGAGAGCAGCACTGAAAGAGAATGCGTCCAAATACCAAAAAAAAAAATTATTTGTAATGTTTGCGACTCCACGTTATCAGCAGTGCGTGGAAACACTGGACTTACTTGCGGAAGCTCGACAATTCGAACTCCGCGCTCTGCTCCTCGAGTTGGCGTTGTAAAAGCGAAGGGATCTTCGGATCATGGGTCTCCTTCCAGTAACGACGACGAGTTCATAGACCAGGGTGGCCATCAATTTGAACTCTTGCAATAGCTAAAAAAAATACGTCTGTCTTCTTTAATTTGGAGTTTTGATTGGAACAATTATTTTGGATACCTGTATAGTGACAAATCCCGGGTCTTAATTCAACCTACATTCTTATACAAAAAAACCAAGGAATTATTACGCTATGTTGTGACACATGACATATTATGCGCTGGGCGTATATGTTAATAATAATTCATAAAACGAACACCAAGATTAACTGTATCGGTAGGATAATGGAACAAGACAGAGATGAACCGAATAAAGGCTGTAGAAATGCACGTTTTGAGACAAATAACATACACGGAGTGACAATGTATAACAGAATACGGAATGTGATAAGGGATGAATGTGAACTTAAGGCTGATTTGTTTGGGCATGTGGAACGAATAAACCGGAAGACTAACAAAAGAAATATATAGTGCAAATGTAAGTGTAAGGCAATGTGAGAGGAAGACCAAGGAGAATATGGTCGGATCAAGTGATTGATATTTTGAAAGAAGGAAACGTAGAAAGTCAGAGAAATCGTAGAAGTTATATTTTTATTCTTATGATTGTGTGATGAATATTTTTGGTCTTTCTGGAGTGATGATGTGTGAGGAGTTTAATTTCGCAAGATGTTTCCGTTGTAGTTGAGTGTCACTGTTTGTCAGGTTGATGAGAGCGTGCAACGGGGTTTTGTTTTTGTGTAATCAAAAATCGGAAATAATATCGATTTATTTTTTCATGCTAAATATCCTCAGTGTGATACAGGCAAAAGCCTACTTTACTGGGGATACGACAAATGAAAGGCAACAAGGCAATTAAAATTGTATGTCCGAATCAAATAACCTGTTGTTTTTTCACAAATTATCTATATTTCTTGTCATGTGTAATAATAAATAAATAAATATGAGAAGGTGTATGGATATAGAAGACTAAGCACGTGTGTTGCGAATGTGATAGTATTGCGATTTGTCCTCTCTGTCTACCCCGAAAGGGAAATATCATGATGGTTTATATGGAAGTATATATCGGCAGGATCCTTAAAACTGTTTATGTCAGCCGCTTATGATTACGATAACTAAATATTTCATATTTATCTCAATTCTTCGTCTGCTTAACATATGTAAAACTTGTAGTCTCATATCATCAGGACTACCTCTTTTAACCTGTTCACCGCGTTAAAAATCAAATTCCACGAATCCTGTGCGCGGCACAATTTCAGCGTTTTTTAATTTCTAAGTTTAAACACATATTTTGTTTAGAACCACTGATATTTGATTACAACACCAAGTAAACATGACACTTAAGTAATTTTCTGATAATAAATAATAGTCATTACTCTTAAGGAGACTCATTAAATAAAGGAGATAAACTAAACATTACGTAAAATAAACAAAGGAATGCTACGATCAAATCAATGCTTCATGACACTCATCCAATCAAATGCATATAGCACTAGTAATGTTTATTTACGTAAGAGAGACTTAGTAATGTTTATTTACGTAAGAGAGACTCATCGCAGGACTCGATCCGCGCGACAGGTCGTTAATGCTGGAAATATTGAGAAACCAAAAAAATTCGGCGCTCTGTTTATTCAACAATATCTCATAAACTAATATATTATTTGACAAGGTTTTCAGAGATGCTGCTAGAATAAAGATTATTTTAAATTTTAGTTTAATTTTTATTCCGGTTTTGTGTCATTTTTTTTAAGTATTTGTGATTTGAAACTTGGATTGTCGTCAGATCACAGGCGTTTGTGCTCCCCGCGGGGAACACGTTAAGACGTTGACTCCCAGCTATACATACCCAAGGAAGACGAACTACAAAAAAACCTTTGTAGATCGTCCGATATGTAATAATTACATATTCGGCTTAAGGTGGAGTTTTAGTGTATATGCGAAGTGGTTTTTTATATAATTATACATTTTGATAAGACATTCCAGAGAGTTGTTTTCAAGTGCTTTCTAAAACTGCACACGCCATTCATTTTCTAACACTTAGAGACGAACCATTCCACGCCACAAGACCAGCAACTGCATAAGCCCTGGCATAATACCCCTTACTATTGAATCGATTCGGAACAATCAATTTATTCGATGAAGATGAAATCAATCTGAAAGTTCTACTTCTTTCCAAAGCACATCTTTCATACACAGATTCGAAAGATAAAATGAACATATCCAACTAACCCTTATCATGGCATTGTAACACAGGTGTTACACTAATTTAGGGATTTAAAAAAAATCCAGAAACTGTAACGTAATTTCAAATATGGCAACACATTCAAATACTATACGTGCACTATTATGTGCAGTGGTATCATCTGGTTATAAACATTGACAACACTACAAGCTTTCAAACGACATCGGGTCAACATGTCTGGACAGCGTGGTTGCGTTTTGAAAATTGGGGTAAATAATCTAAATATCTTATTAATCACTACATGTAGAGAAAATTTTATTCAAACCATTTTATTTGTTGATAATTCAGCTATGTAAATGTTGTTCATGTTTTAGATTATATAATCATTTTATAGCCCTGTTTATTACAATGTCTTTAAACCTCCACAACGTTGTTTAGCCCTGTTTATTACAATGTCTTTAAACCTCCACAAACCTCCACCCTGTTTATTACAATGTCTTTAAACCTCCACAACGTTAATGCCTTAACTATAAACAACATATTTTATAGCCCTTTTTGTGTTTTATAAAAAAATTATATTTTGGCAATGTAACGTGTGGGTGTTACATATAAAAAAACTATAAGGAAAAATTGTGATTTTTTTTCCTCAATTTTCTTTCATAACTTACCATATAACAAGGAATCACCGAAGGAAAACGTTAATATTTGGATAAATTCCGTGGCGTTTTGGTAAAGAGGTACAAGTCATCAATTACTTATTTGTAAGTTTGAAGTTTTGCAACACTTGTATTCCTGAAATACAGACCTCAGGTAAATTTTAAAGGTAAACTTTGAATACATAAATTATTTATGTATTCAAAGTTTACCTTTAAAATTTACCTGAGGTCTGTATTTCAGGAATACAAGTGTTGCAAAACTTCAAACTGACAAATAAGTAATTGATGACTTGTACCTCTTTACCAAAACGCCATAGAATTGAACTTCGCAAAGATAAGGGTTAAGGGACTTTGTAGACTTTTATGAAGCGGACTAATACTATATGACAATATTTATGACTACCATAGCCTAGCAGCTGCATTGAAAACAGACTGGAGTCTATTTGTAAATCAGTGTAAGGTGGTAATAGTTACCCTACCCTCCGATCTGCACTCTTCACTCTTGACAGCCCCCTTATCGTCGAATCTGCACTCACTGATGACAGCCCCTCTATCGTTGAATCTGTGCTCTTCACTGGTGATAAACCCCGCTCCCGCTGTACGCCAGACCGTCCATGCTAATTGGTGCACCGTTCTCTGCAAACAAATGGAAGTTTTAATTGGGAAGTATCGCTCCAGCTTTTTGAAGCGTGTGCTTATCTAGTAATAAAGGGGAGGCGCATCGAAGCTGAATATTTAGCAAATTTATTCTACTGGACTTTGCAAACCAAACTTTATCTATTTGCATTCGTCTAATTTAGTATTTATCCTCGGCCCGAGAATAAAGTGAAGCAAGCCTTTTTGCATTTAGGTGAAATAATTTAAAGTGATTATTTTTTTCCTTTTTTTTTTAAACAAGCCGGTCCCGTTATAAAAGTTTTGCCATATTAATCATAAAGAAAAAAATATTTTATTCCACAAACTTATCCATAATACAAACATTTGTCATAGGTTTTACAGTACTCGGCGATAAGTAATACACATCGGGCTTAACCCTTCTTTACGGTGATAAAAATAATACGCGTGCTCCGGTGTTGGGTAGTGAGTACACAATAAAAATTTAGCGATTTTAAATCGGAAAAATAAGAACATTCATAGATAATCCCTTTAATTAATTATAATTGAAGTTAAAAATTATAATAATTGAGATTTATTTGCTGAAAACATTAAAAAACCATCTGGCACCGCTCACGGAACGGGCGTACGTCTAACCTATTTGCAAGCTTAGAAGCTACTAGCGGCGCGGAATGTCAGTCGCATACCCCGGCGCTTACGCATATGCTTGCGGCGTTGAGACAATCCAGCTCCTCGCAATTCAGTCTAGTATGCCATAGTGAGATGCGAATATAGTGTCGCGCTTCCCGCATACTATTCACCTATCGTCAAGACGAGGTACTCGCAGCGTTTAAATGCGAATTTGTTTTCGATCTTTACAAAACACCTCGATGTAGTCGATAAATTCTGATTATTATTAATATTATTTTTTAAATCAATGCGTAAATATATTATGGAGGAATACCTAAAATCTTAACCTTGTATTTATTATATTTATAGAGATATTGATGGTTATTAGAAGCAACGTGTAGAAGATACCCAACACAGGGAAGGAAAGGTTAAGAAAGAGACTGTCGGCCATAATCGGCTAACTTCGGCTTTGTAGAGCGTCGTCTCTGTCGCACGATGAGCTACGCTTACGCTTGACAATGACTGATACATCGCGACGGAACACGTGTATGAATGACAGAGACGATGCTCTATAAAGCCGAAGTTAGCCGACTATGGCTGATAGTCTCTTTCTAAAACCCGGTGTGTATTACTTACCGCCGGGTACCGTACCTATTGTACATATGGTATACCAATTATAAGAACGTATCTAATTTTTATATTATAACTAAATGTTAACTTATTTTTAATTTCATGCAAGTAATTTTTATTTTTAATAATCTTAATACTTTATTTGTTAGAAATACGTAACACGTACTAGTAAGATACAGGCAAAAACCTAGTTTACTGCGGGCACGAAACATGAAAGGCAACGAACCCAGATTTATATGTATAAAAAGTGTATGCCCACATTAAATAACCTGTTGTTTTTTTCACAAATTATGTGATTAAAAAAAAAATTGTCATATATAAATAAAATAAATAAACAAAATATTTGATATTTAAATACGCTTTTATAGAGTGGAATTGTTGTGGGATTTTTTAAACTTATGATTTCTGATATTTTATACTATTAGGTCCGTTTTTTTTCCAATTTTAAAATGTGTACCAAAAGTAAAACAAAATGGTAAAGGTTATACGTCATTCGAAAGAAAAATTTCTGCTCTACAAGATATTGTGTTTGCTTTTACGTTACATATATTATTTTATTGATTACAAGCCTTCAAAATGGAATGTCAAGTAGACGAAAGTGAGCATTTTCGACACCTCCTTCTGTTCGCGTTCAATCTTTTTTTTTTCAAACCACCGTAGAATTGACTGAGCAGGTCACATGACTGTATACCGCCATCTTAAATCAATGGGAAAAGTCCAGAAGTTCGGCGCTTGGGTTCCACATGTTTTGAGTGAAAACAACAAAAATCAACGTTCGACAAAATTGTCGATTGCAGAAATCTGCTGGTTTGCTCGCGCGTCATCGAGCTACGCATGGCCACAAGGAAAGGTTCCTTTAGCGCTTCATTACTGGTGATGAAAAATGGTTTGAAAATGTTGATGAAAAAAAAGGGGGAAGTCCACTGTTTCGACTGTTCCTTGGTCTCGGGTGTGTACCAGTGTATCCATGTTTCGTCGACGGTCACGAAACGACGCAGAAACTCCTTCGAATTGCGCTTAAACATCGTCAAACACTGCTCTGAAGTGGTCTCACGGTTGCGCTTGTTGTCCGGAGTGAGCAAACGCGGCACACATCGCGCCGACATATTTCTCATGCCCAATTCTTCATGCAGGATATGACACACGCGGTCTTTTGAGATGCCTCCTGTCTCAGCTATCTCGCGCACCTTCAATCGGCGGTCTGCCAATACGAGATCGTGGATTTTTGTCACGTTATCCTCCGTGGTAGTCGTTTTCGGGGCACCTGGGCGTGGCTCATCAAAAACCGACGTGCGACCACGTTAAAACTCGTTAAACCAATTTTTGACGGTCGCCATCGAAGGAGAAGAGTCACCGTACACAGCATCCAAGCGCTATTTGATTTCGCTGCGCGATTTCCCTTTCAAAAACAAGAATCGAATCACCGACCGATATTGCTCTTTTTCCATTTTTCTCAAATCCGCGGACACGCTCGCTTCCACACGCGGTCAAAACAAAACTACGCGTCCGATTCGGCTGAAATTTTGACAGTAGCTGTCAACGAGAATGTACTACGCGATAAAAAAATTTGCTCTTGCTATAGTGGTGCCATCGGGCGGTGAGGCTAAGTACTTATCGGACCGCCCTCGTATTTATGAAAAAAAATGTATAGTGGAGAAAGCTTGGAGATACTTTAATCAAATAAGGATTAGATGAAATTTAATTTTGTAAATAACATTAGAATTTACTTATCTTTACACCAATTACAAAACTTGATTCCCCTCAGTGGCATTTGTGCTATTTCCATTTATTACGAATAAATGCGCAAAATGGAGATAATAGAGTTATTTTAGATATGTCGGCCATGCTTTGTATTGTGAAGAGGCACGTCGCTTGTCCGAGGGTTGCAGCAGATAAACGCTTGTCTCGCCGGCAATTTGCTGCAGAACAAGATTCCTCTGCTTCGATGGCCTCGGGATTTTGCGGGATTTCTATATGATCCATAAGGAGACAAGCCATTCAATGTAGACAAAAGGAAATTGTTTTATTATAAGTGTCAAGAATAAATGCTTTATGAATGTGTGCACTGAGAAGAATTCGTGAGATCACAATGTATGACAAAAAAACAGAATTAAGTGATTAGGGATGAATTTTACCTTAAGGCTACGTTTAAAATAGGATGAATAAGGGCACGTGGAAGAGGAAATAATAAAAAAATCAATTATACTAGTAGGTGTAGTGTTCATATATAATCATGGATTTTAATGAGACCTTCTAAAAAGGCTTGTCTTCAAGTGCTTCCTAAAGCTGCACACGCCACTCATATCTCTAACACTTAGAGGCAGACCATTCCACGTCACGGGACCAGCACATGTTGATGCTGTTTAGTAAGAAAAAAAATACGACCGTGAGTAGTTTTGAGAATCTGTCCATAAAAGATTGTAATATTAATTTTGTTTCGTCGTTGTCACACAAGTGATGGATAGCTTGTTCGGAGTTTCGGTCCGATGGTAGGACACCTTACTCCTTCATCGGATAAGTTCTGACTGTTAAGATATTTATTGAACAAAATCGTTTGAATATTTTTCAAACAATGCAAATTTTGTGCAACTATGATTTGGTAATACCTAATTGAATCATTAAAACAGTTTTCGATATAAAGTAACGTAAAGTACCCGGCGGTAAGTAATACACATCGTTTGTAGAGCGTCGTCTCTGTCGCACGATGCGCTAAAAGTCCGGTCCGGTAACGACTGACAAATCGCGACGGATCACGTGTTTAGCGTTTGTCCTAGTAGGACGTGCTGATGATGTTGATGTTGACATCGCTATATTCGTTTTAGTCGAATTCTGTGTTCCTTTTCGTTCGGGGTCATCAATGTAGCGTGTGTCCTAGTAGGACGTGCTGATGATGTTGATGTTGACATCGCTATATTCGTTTTAGTCGAATTCTGTGTTCCTTTTCGTTCGGGGTCATCAATGTAGCGGGATGCTTAATTTGATACGTCGTGATGATTTTGATTTGTTTGTATTTAAAATAAAATACGTCAATTCAGGAATGCGATAAAAGTGAGAGTGAATAGTCGGTAAATAATACACAGAAATGAATGGTTAAGCGAATAATAACAAGTGCCTTTATTCATCGATAAGTAGGTATATATAGACTTTCAGAACGGGACGCGTGACTGCGTCCGCGGTATATCTCGATCTCACTCCTGCGCGTGCTGAGGCAGACGCAAGCGCTGCGGATACTACAGTGGGTAGGATATTTATTGTCGAAACGGCGAGACGGCGTGATATGTTCTCTTTCTACCTTGGAATGCGATGTAAATATTATTTGCGTGTAAACAGTGTTGACGTTTCTGGTATGTGACAATTGTAGATATCCAGAGGTTGATTCATCGGTCGTTGACCCTGCATGTTAACAATATTTAGGGACGTGGGTACCCTACACGTGTATGAATGACAGAGACGACGCTCTACAAGCGATGTGTATTACTTACCGCCAGGTACTGTACGCCTGTTCTCTCAGATGCATGTTGTTTATTGCTTATTTTACTATAATATTGTATGAACGTGTTGAACATCTGGCAGATATTAATATTGCTTCAAAGTATTTTCAATATTCAGTACATATACCGTTACTACAAAATGCAATATTTTATATCTTCTAACAATTTCAAATTGTTTAACCAAAGCGCGTTTTGAACAAAGTATGCAAACACGTTTTGTTCCCCGTAGTACTTGCAGTATTCGCCGTTTTAGCCACATACAATTACCCACTTGATCTGTAGTTATTCCAGTCTCATGCGGGACCCGCTACCGATCCCCGAGAGCATCCATTACGTACCGTTCGATTGTATGTAACAGCATCAGTGTGATCTCCTCGACCATTTGCAACGTTAGGTGTTAAATAATACTCGTTATATTTGTACAAGAAACACCTGCATCGCTTTATAGAACTTCATAGTTAATATAGAATTAAAACACCGTCACATTGTTTTATTTCACAATTTTTTTAATGATGAAATGCATTGTAAAATGCAAAAAATCAGTTTAATAAAACGTGACAGTTTTTTTTTAATTTTATGTTAATCCTGATTTTTATTTTTACATTCAATTTAAAAAATACCATAATTATATTCCATCACACCACACTACCCTGCTAAGGTAGACAGAGATGACAGAGTATCAGATTTCCATATCTTAACACACATATTACGCTTCTTCTTACTTTTCTTTCTTTCAAAATATAATTCGCTTGATCCAATTATCATTCTTTGTATTTCGTCTACTACGCCTTTCACTCACATTTGCACTGTATATTTGTTTTGTTAGTCTTTCTCCATTCATTCGTTCCATGCGCCCAAACAATCTAAAAGTGCTTTCTTCACATTATTCAGCACATCAGCCTTAAGTTCACATACATCACTTATCACTTCATAATAAACAACCCCATTAATTATTCTTACCCTTAATCGAACACACAAAATGTATTCAACAGGGATTTTAGTCTTTCATTTCTCATAAAATTTCATTAATATTTGATCTTACTTCTTCTTCCCAGTGTCATGTCAGATCCCCCCAACGTTGAATATCACTTGAGAGTTGGCATCTCTGTCCCCGGCAGCCCGAAAAAGATCCTCAACGCTCGTCATACCAGTCCAATCACGTATATTGCGGAGCCAAGAGATTTGCCTCCTGCCAACACCTCTTCGGCCCTCTATTTTGCCTTGGATGATCAGGTGCAGTAGTTTGTACTTTGCTCCTCTAAGTACATGACCCAAATAGAACACCTTTCGAATTTTAATATTAGTCAGCAACTCTATCAACTTTGGCTCTTTGAAGAACCCTTGTGTTACTGACCATATCCGTCTAGGGTATCCGTAACATTCTCCGGTGCATCCACATTTCGAATGTTTCCAGTCGGTTCATACTACCAACTTTGAGGGTCCATGATTCCACTCCATGCAATAACACTGACCAAACGTAGCATTTGACTAGCCGTTGTCGAAGTTTCAAATTTAGATTATCGTCGCACAATATGCTTTCCATTTTATTAAAAGCCACACGAGATGATTCAATTCTGCACTTTACTTCGGTTTCTGGGTCGAGGTTTTGGTCTTACTAGGACCCTGCTTATCAGTGAAAGCTCATCATAACTAACTTTCACTGAAACATTGAGGGTTATTTAATAGTAAATCTGTTAATGGTTCTATTATACTAGAATAAATAAACACGAATATATTTTTAATAAACAGACAATATGATACTCGTATGTTGTAATATTTAATTAAATATACGAGTGAACGTTTTTGTTTTAATAAAACAGAAAATATCATCCCATGACTTTTCTGTAGGAGTTTCTTTTTAACTTAGAAATGAGGAATGCACCCTCTTATCTTGCCGAAAATTTTCAGCGTCTTTCCAATCATGGATTAGCGCTACGCTCAAACAGAGATTGTTTATTGGCCTTTCCAGTTCACCGCCCCTTTTTTTACGTCGTCCTTTACTGTCCATGCAGTGAGACTCTGGAATCAGTTACAACCAATATAAGACTCGCTCCGTCCTTGGCATGCTTTAAGAAGCGACTGAAAAAACTCTTAATTTCTAGTCAGTAAAAAAACGTGTTTCGTTCCTGATTTTTTCTTTTCCTTTCCTCTCCTCCATCCCTTCCTTTCCTTTTGATTGGTGATATCTCACTTTATATGAAAAATAATGTTCGGATTGTCCGTTTTTGTGGGGTTCGTGGGCATGTGCTCACGTATGTGATTATGGATTTCGTGGAGATGGATAGTCATTTGAATTATTTATGTGACCATGTAACTTGCTTCATTTACTTTTGTCTGGTTGGTTGGAAGAGATTTCCGCCTGGCAATAAGCCCGCCAGATTGTATTGCAATAAAAGTGTTAAATAAATAAATAAATGCAGAAAGTTGAGTATGAATGCGGGAGGAAATATGAAAATATTTCGGAAGAATACGGGGGGTATAAGTGGAATAAAAGTTATGAATGGAAGGGTTTTGTTAGACGAAGAAAGGATTAGTTCGAGATTGAAGTATTATTTTGAACTGTACAAGAGTGATGATTGTAGTAGAAACAATGGTGAGTCTGGTATAACTGAAAATGGCGAGGGCGTGTTAAAACAGAATGAGACCAGTCTACAATAAGTACGGGAAGTGTCAGGTTGCGATGAAGTGACCATAGAACTAATAACGTATGGGGGGAACGAATAATTGAGTGGCTGAGACAGTTTTTCCACAAATGTTGAAAAAGGTGTGAGAAGGAGACCAAGGAAAGTATGGCTAGATCAAGTGGACGACATTTTGAAAGAAGGAAATGTAACAAGTCGGGGGAATTGTAGGAGCTTTACGATACGCTTAGAAGCAATACTTCAGAGATTCGTATCGTTAAAATTTTATCATTGAGTATGGAGACGTTCGTTTTACTGGCGGTCCAAGGCGTTTACAGCATTTAAAGCCAGTCCGCATCTCAAAGGAATCGATTCTCGTACGTTCTCGGGATTTTGTCGTCCAAGTGTCAACACCGTGCAAAAATATGGGAAATATTGTTATTTTTCTGAATTAGAAATTTCCTTTTTACTTCTCTCAAATAACTTCTTCATCAGAATGCCATAAAGTTACTCCTCTGAGAATAATTTTCTTTTTCATTTCCGATTTAGAATTTTAATAACTAAAAATAAACATTGCAGAAATATACCTTGTGAAATGATGTAGACAAACTAGGAAATAATCACAAGCAGTTATTTCACTCAACACAATTTGTCTGAATGCAGAGTAAAATATGTATGAATAGAGTAAATAAGCATTTTTTTGCTTCTATTTTATTGGAATGGTATTTTCAGTACTGAAAGCTGAATAACGTTGAGACTTGTTGATAAATTCAACCCGTAGCTTTATGATTGCAATCAGTCTTGCAATATTTCAATATTTGTGTAAAATCTTCCTTTTCAAAAAGAAATAAATTGAATCAAAAGGAAATTCATAATTTCAGCACTTGATCGTAATTAATATACTTTTAAAATGGATGGAAAAAAATTACCAATATTTAAAAATACCGAACTAGTAAAATTAAAAAGAGACATCGTAGCATTTTGAATCGGGTAGCGATGGAAGTCTGGTTATCTCTCCTTTCTCCCTACCCCGATATGAAGACGACATGATGGTGTGTTTGTATGTAACATGTTACATTACCCGAATTTAAAAGTTTCGTTACTTTTAAATTTTACCACAAAACATCTCTCTAATGTTATTTTCAAACATTTTGCTAAAACTCGACTACTTCCGTCAACATTGCAAGCAAAACATATACTCGTATTTTGTGGTTCAACTGTTATTCCTTCCACACACGTTACATATCAGCTCGCTGAACAAACTGCAGCGTGCCCGCTGAATGGCAGGCGGCACAACTTACCAGTGTTTGCAGCGCGCTGCAGTAACGGTAACAAGTACAAGTAACTGCACGAGTCTCGCTGTCACTCCGAGGAGGTTGTTACTGCAACCGCAGAGTTGAACCAGACTGTCAGATACTAGTTTCTTCAATATTTTTTATTTATTTTCTTACGTGATTTTATCAGATTGCTGACCCACTATTTTTATACAAAATTATTCTTTTTGTTCTCCACAGTAGCATAGTTGTAGTATGCACTATTTTGGGCGCACGCAATTACCCATTTGATCTATAGTTCTTACAGTCTGACACGGGATCCACTACTGAACCCTGAGAGACCATAACATACCGTTCAATTGTTGGTGATAGCACCAATCTGCTATCCATGTATTTTGAAATTTTGTAAACTGTCCGTATATTTTGGAACAGTTGTTATTCTAATAATCGCGGCAGTCGACTTCATTTTATCTCCCGATATGTAGAACTTCGTATATCCAGATTCTATCACGAGCATACATGAGCTATAATAATTGATTTTACCACATCGAAGTGATTAGGTATGAATGTGAACTGATGAAGGCTGGTGTGTGAAGTAAAGTGGAAAACAGCACCCTGAAATTGTTTGGGTATGTATTATAAAACGAATAAAATGAAGAAGGACTAACAAAACAAATATATACTGCTAATGTGAGTGGGTAACGTGGTAGAGAAATACCAAGGAAAGTATGATTGAATCAAGTGGATGGTGTTTATAAAAAAGGAAACGTAAAGTTATAGTATGGCATAAGAGTTATATGAAAGGATGTGTGAATGAACAATAGAAAAGGCGAAGGATGTGTCAAGAAAAATGGTTTGGCGCTCTGTCCTCTCTGCCTACTCCAACAAGGAAATGCTGTGATGGTGTATATTTATGGATTTAGTTTATTGAACCTTCTCCTCCATAATATCCAATTAACTGTCGTCTGCATAATCCAAAAGTGGATTCAGCAGAGATTAACTTTTCGTTCCCTGTGATGTGTAACTAGTACACATTGCTTCTAAAAACTTTAATATCTCTATAAATATAATAAATACTGGGTTCAGATTTTAGGTATTCCTCCGTAATACATTTACGCATTGAATGAAAAAAAAATAATATTAATAATAATTAGCACTTATCGACCACATCAGAGATATTTTGTGAAAATCGGGAATAAATTTACCAATACAATCAACCGTATGCCAGTATGTGACGTAGGTATATTCATTCTAAAAACCGCTATGGACGAGGAAGCGACGCCATTCACGTCTCACTCTTCTTCGGTATATGGGAACGCAAGAAATAGAATCTCAGTTCGCATTTGTTTCTTCCTTCGAGGTATAACAACCACAGTGTTAGTGTTCCGAGTTCCGTCTCAGTAGCTCGCAGACATCCATATGAAGTGGTTTTTGCGCCCGTTTTGGGAACGTCGGCCGATGTTTTTTCATGTTTTCAGCAATTAAATTTAAATTATTATCACTTTTGACTTCAAATTTAATTAATTTAAGCGATTGGCTTTGAATATTCTATTTTTTTTCGATTTTAAATCGCTCATTTTTACATGTGTATTGATGTGTATTGAATACACAGCACCGGAACGCGCGATTTTTTTAGCACCGGAAGGGAAAGGTTAATATAATTTTTTTATAAAACTAATTTTAATCATTAAATTAATATTTTACCGACTGGAAATTGTTAACTATACTGAAACGATATATATATGATATATTATATTGTATGATATTTTAATCAATTTTTACATGAATATGTTTTGTGGGTTGGATGTCTAAATAGTCTTCGATTTAATAATAAGGTTTCAGATTATATTTAGTGGCAGTTAAGAATTCTTAATGGAAATAAACAATCTTCCAATCGGGACCTGGTCTCAATGCCGAGGTCGCGAACATAAACGAGCGTAACGCCATTTTATAGAGTACTTTCATGGTTTACTTCATAATGATACATACATATCTTAGCAATTTCAATGATAAAATACGGAATGATTAGGGATGACTGTGAACTTGAGGCTGGTGTGTTGAGTAAGATGAAAGACACTTTAAGATGGTTTGGACATATAGAACGAATGAATGAAAAAAGATTAACAAAATAAATATATAGTGCAAATGAAAGTATATGGCGTGGTAGAAAAATACCAAGAAAAGTATGGTTGAATCAAGAGAATATTTTGAAAAGAGGAAACGTAAAAAGTTTGAGATATCGTAAAAGTTGTATGGATAAAGAAGAGGCGATGGGTGTGTAACGTATAATATGAAAATAGAGGAATAATATGTATTAGAGTGATAGTTTAGGGACGGTTGTCCCGAATGGAAAGATGATATGGATGATCGTTGTTTTAATAAAACTCGTTTGAAATCGGAATATGCAAAGAGGTATTTTATTATTTAACGTCGGTATTTATAATATTTGAAATGTGTGTAGAAAGGCGCGGAAGATATTTCGCAGTCTCGTTCTCGCTAAACAATATTTATTGTTACACGTCCCGTATTTATATGATTTGTAGAAAGGCGCAGAAGATATGTCGCTCTCTCGTTCTCGCTAAACAATAACAAGCGGCTCGCGCTGTGATCACAGGGAGTGAGGATCGCTACAATAGAAAAGGAAAAGTAAGAGACTTCTTAGGCAAATCTCCTGGCTCCGCAATATACGTGTTTGGACTTGCATAAGGAGCGTCGGGGACCTTTTTCGGGCTGCCGGGGACAAGGATGTCTACTCCAAGTGATATTCAACGTTGGTGGAACCTGACATGACATTGGGAAGAAGAAGAAGAGACTTCTTATAGTAATTGAATCAGACGATGGGAGAATAGAATAAAGGGAACATGTTTAATAATTCAATATTCCCGTTCAACATTTTCTTGTTTTCGTATTGATTAGTTATTAATATTTTTCAAAAGTATCACAAAGATCGAATAGCTATCATTATAATAATAAATACCTAGATCTACCCGGAATTCGTCCCTAGTGAAAAATTCTCTAAAATCTTAAAACAGATGTCGCCCAATACCACATTATCGATAATAATTTAGATAATTCAGTTATAAAATTGAAACATTCCTTTTTGTCCGACTCTAATAAATAATAGTCTTGTGATTTTTTTCTAGTTTTGACATTCGTCTGTCAGTTGATGTATTGGGGCGGTATTGTTGTATTGAAGGCTGTCTTTTATATGTAAGAATTGACTTGAATAAATAAGTCTTGAGTGACGATGTTATAGTTTTGACATTTAGCTATTAATTGGCGTGTTGGGTCGGTATTTTTGTATTTAAGGCGGTCTAATATTCGGGAAATTATGTGAAATATGTGTAAGAGTTGTTATTTTTAATAAATAATAGTCTCGAGTGAAGATTTTATAGCTTTGACATTACGCTGTCAGTTGATGTGCTGGGGTGGTATTGTTGCATTGAATACGGTCTTATATTTGAAAAATATATGTAAAATCTGTGTAGGAGTTATTGTCTTGAATAAATAATAATCTTGAGTGATGATTTTATAGTTTTGATATTCAGCTGTCAGTTGATGTGTTGGGGTGGTATATTATTTGGGAAATGTATGTAAAATGTGTAAGTAGTTATTAATTAATCCCGTGAACATTTTATATACAAGCACCGTTTTATAACAGACCAGAAATGTAAAAAAAACAACTTTAAAATCGTGCATGGATCGTGTCAATCGTTAAGCTTATGATGCTCAAACTCTCGTTTTGGTCGTACGGTATATTCGTTTATATCATCGACTAGAACCACCGGTCAATCCATCCATTCCTTAGCCGTATTTTAGATACAACGTCTGTAGACAATTCAGTACGATCCGCTACCATGTTACATACTCGTACAAGACCAAACCAAAATTCTCAAACCGTGTCGCAGAATACCAGAATAGATCGACCTCATCAATCAGCTGTTAATCAAGTCTTCAACACGTCATGCGGTCTAAAAGTGAGCTATTCTTAGTGCCTTTCCCCCAATTACTTACTCATCGAGAATGCTCACTCGTCTCGGGTTGACGTCTGATGCGGGTCTAATCGTCGGATAACTCGATTACACGGACAATCGAACCCCGAACCACTTGTTCCATGGATGGCGAATCGCTTTTGTTTAACGCTATAATACGGTTTTGTTTCGCCTTGCGAAAGCCATCGGCGCATCGTCTGGAGAACTAATTCACTGACTACCTTTTCAAAGGCTTCTTTTGTTCACTGTTGTTGGCTTCTTGTATATTTCATTTTTTTCGTTTCTTTTAGTATGTTCTTCCACCGAAAACAAGTGTGTCGGATAGCAAGCAGTGAAAATGTATTGTACTATATTACACGTTCTTTGTATACAGTACAACCTGGCGGGCTTATTGTCATGTGACAATCTCTTCCAATCAACCTGAAAAATGTTCAAGAGACCTTAACCTTTCCTTCCCTGTGTTGGGTATCTTCTACACGTTGCTTCTAATAACCATCAATATCTCTATAAATATAATAAATACAAGGTTAAGATTTTAGGTATTCCTCCATAATATATTTACGCATTGATTTAAAAAATAATATTAATAATAATCAGAATTTATCGACTACATCGAGGTGTTTTGTAAAGATCGAAAACAAATTCGCATTTAAACGCGGCGAGTGCCTCGTCTTGACGATAGGTGAATAGTATGCGGGAAGCGCGACACTATATTCGCATCTCACTCTTGCATACTAGACTGAATTGCGAGGAGCTGAACTTTCCCAACGTCGCAAGCAAAGGCGTATGCGACTGACGTTCCGCGCCACTAGTTGCCTCAAGGCTTGCAAATAGGTTAGACGTACGCCCGTTCCGTGAGCGTTTTTTAATGTTTTCAGATGGTTTTTTAATGTTTTCAGCAAATAAATCTCAATTATTATAATTTTTAACTTCAATTATAATTAATTAAGGGGATTATTTATGAATGTTCTTATTTTTCCGATTTAAAATCGCTAATTTTTTATTGTGTACTCACTACCCAACACCGTAACACGCGTATTATTTTTATCACCGTAAGGGAAGGGTTAAGGATAAACCAGACTGGAATGATTATGAAAATTCCTGGTTCCAGTGGGATTTGAACCCGCAACGTCCGGGCTGGGAAACAGGCGTCTTACCAACCAGGCCACGAGATCCGTAAGACGCCTGTTTAAATATACTGTTTATGGTCCAATTAACCGCTACCCAATCCTACATCCGAGTTAGACCGTTGGCTACTTCGTTATTACCATTACGTCATATCACAACTGGGGACTGGTAGTAACATGGTAACATATATATTTCTTTAAATGCTGTTATATATATTTTGCTACATCCAACGTCATACATCTTATCAAAAAATGTTCGCCTATTTTTCAGATTTTGCACTCTTAAAATTTGATTAATTTGGTCATGCTAGGTTTTCCAAGTCCTTGTACCTTCTAAAGGGTCTTTTAAATAGTGTTTTTTTTTTTATTAAATTTTGGATAAAACACAGATGTCGTCGTTAACTTGCCTGGGTCTCGTGACATTTGAGAAGTGTAATGTATGACATTTATAAAAATGGATTCGTATACTTATTTATATTACATTAAATTTCTTCGTGTCTGTTTTGATAGTAAACTCTTTTTTTAGACATTTTAGATAAATTGTTATTTTATTATTATTTTGTATATTCAAAAAAGTTTTACAGTAATCTAACCTCGGTTCTCGTTACTATTCTCTGTCTAGACTCGACACTTATCTTTGATTTCGCTAAATATTATTAAACGTCGGCAAATTTAAGTATGCAAATAAAAAAAATACATATAATTATTAACTGCTCAACGCCACTGTTTCGAATAAAGGCGAAAATGACGCCGATGACAGGCAGATTAGTGTAAAACACAAAGTACCGCTGCGAGCAATAATTGAATTTGCAATCCGTCGCATGAAATGCCACCTCGGAGACGGGGCCCGCCTTACTGATTTTATTTTTTTATCGTCCATTGATTTATGTTGACTGCCGAAACGGCTCGGTGGGTAATCCGAAGCATTTCCTATCGATTTGTGATTTGTGACACCGTATTGCAGAAGTAAGCAACCGTGAGCATGGACCTTCTGTCTGATCTAGTGACTGTCGAGTCCTTTATATACCAATGCATCACACATATTTTTTTTATCGTCCATTGATTTATGTTGACTGCCGAAACGGCTCGGTGGGTATTCCGAAGCATTTCCTATCGATTTGTGACACCGTATTGCAGAAGTAAGCAACCGTGAGCATGGACCTTCTGTCTGATCTGGTGACTGTAGAGTCCTTTATATACCAATGCGTCACACATATTTTTTTTATCGTCCATTGATTTATGTTAACTGCCGAAACGGCTCGGTGGGTATTTCGAAGCATTTCCTATCGATTTGTGATACCGTATTGCAGAAGTAAGCAACAGTGAGCATGGACCTTCTGTCTGATCTAGTGACTGTAGAGTCCTTTAAATACCAATGTATCACATAACGTTATTTGCGGTTCACTCCAATAGTTATATTATTACGATTTGTGAATTAAGATATGCATTAGCGATTTGCTATATGTGGTATTTATTTTTTATTTATAAACCGAACAATGTACCTTATAAAAATAATTTAAAAACCAATAGTGAATGTTTCATACATGAAAAGAAACAGAACGTATAAAAATAATTTAAAACAATTACAAAAAAAAACAAGCGTACAAACCTATATGTATCCAACACAAAACGGGGCCGTCCAAAGGCGAACAGCCCGCACTGCACCAAACATACCGTCACTCTTGACATTAATGCGAAAGGGGAATACACATGCGTACAGACAAAAATCATAATTTCTATAACACAACATCAAATGTAAAAATCGTCCCCATAACACTCAACGTCTCGAGACGCCAATATATAATTTTCAACCAAGTTGAACAAAAAACAGAAAAATAGTCACAAAAGAACAATTTTTAAACAACAAACTGAAAATAAAATACTCGTATAGGTTGTCCGGACTAAAATGACGTATTTTGCATGGTCATTTTTGACCATCACTTGTGCTCCAGTATTTGGTTCTACAAGACGTGTTTTATGTTCTATTCATCAGTTGACATCTGTAGAACGTTATTTTAGTGAATTCTTTTTTTCGAATGTGAAATTTTTTAACTGTTCGGCAATGCCAAATGTGTTTAAATTGTTTAAACAATTTAAAAGTGGTGATTTTAATCTAGAAAACAATCCTCGAAGTGAAAAAGTAGTGATAGTGGATGATGATGTATTGCGTACAGAAATCGAATCAAATCCAAAACTGATTATACGACAATCAACAGACAAGCTTGGAAAACCTTTCATAAAAAAACGACATTTTCGTCCGGACAACCTAATATACTGGATGGAATCAGACAGTTGTAACTTCACAAATATCCTTTAACACGAGGTAAAAATACAAGAATAGGTAAACAAAAAATACAATTATCAACTAAAAAGCAGTTTAAAAAGGTTTTGAGAGATACGCGGGATTTCATTTCTGGGCTCGAATATTTGGAAGTGCCTTTTCAATTATCAACTAAAAAGCAGTTTAAAAAGGTTTTGAGAGATACGCGGGATTTCATTTCTGGGCCCGAATATTTGGAAGTGCCTTTTTAATTATCAACTAAAAAGCAGTTTAAAAAGGTTTCGAGAGATACGCTGGATTCCATTTCTAGGCTCGAATATTTGAAAGTGCCTTTTCAGACACTCCTTTTAGGTCAATAAACCAACCAAAAATGTCCGAAACTGCGGTGTACTCATTTTCGATCCTATGGAGTGTTAAGTAAGGAAGAATTAGTAATGATAGAAGGGAACGTAAGGTGCTCCTGTAGAAGGCTATGACCATATGATGATTTACAACATCCTGCCATTGGCATTTCTTTTTATTGACGAACTCATTTAAAAATGTCTAAAGAGTGCCGCTGGCGTAAATACCATATTGGTAATAAACGAGGTTTAACTGTGAGACCTTCCTTTTGTTGAGGCAGTGTTGTTGTATGTTTAACTATTTTACGGCTTTTGATTCCTGTTTGGTTTATGGCATCCTCGTTTAACGTTTAGTTTTACACGTACATTATGAAAGCCATTTATTTTATTCCGACATATTTGATTTCTTGAGAAATTGAGAATTCCTTGATGAACAATTGCTTTTTATTACGCCCTACCCTTAAACATTACTTTGGCTTATCATTAGATTATTTCCATGACCGATCCCAATAACTGAGTCGGACTATGCTCTGTTGTGATGAGGCTTATAACCTTTTCAGATAGAAAAAAATATGTTTGACCCCACAACACTATTTAATATTGTCAGTTCGTATTCCATTAGTCCAGAACTATGTTAACTCAGCCTTGTCATGATCATGATACACGTTCCTTGTAGGCCCACTCGGGAAAAAAGTTTTGTTCCATAGTGCAGTAGTTGCATCTAATTATTTGTACAACTCTTGCATAATAAGACTACACAGATTTGGTAATCGATATGACTATTGTATAGATGTTCATTTTCACTTTGACTGCTTACAAGAGTAAAATGTAGAATTAGTTCTTATTGGAATGAATTGCATAAATTTGTTGTTTTGTTGTTCGATTTATACTGTTTTTTTCTATTGTATAAGTTTGCTTTTTATATCGATGCCTTTGAACTGTGTTGTTGGCGCAGAAGGCTCCGGATACCATGGACAGTCATGAGAACAAATGTGTCCATCTTAGTCATTTGACCGTTGAAATAAAATAAAATAAAATTTAAAAATATCGATCGGATAAAAGAGACTGCTTTTGTGCGAGACGGACATTGTAAGCAGAATTAAAGAAGGAATCTTGAGACGGTTTGGTCATATTGAAAGAATAAGTTGACTTAAGAAACAGATTCAAGACGACGTTGAGAAATAAAAAAAAATGCAAATGCGTGAACTTGTAAAAAGTGGGAGCCCAATTGTGAATACCTTTCCAAACGTTTGTATCGCTTTGAACTTCTTCATAGCGTTGAACATGTCTGTTTTTGTGCCTGAAAACTACGATTTGCGGACAGCATTGATTCTCTGTTACCATTTGAAGAAAACTGCTGCAGAATCGCATCGAATGCTTGTCGAAGCTTACGGTGAGCATGCTCTTGGTGAATCAAAGTGCTTTGAGTGGTTTAAAAAAATCAAAAGTGGTGATTTTGAAAAACGAAAATAAGTAGATTGCGAAAAAACAAACAAATCCACAAATACCACCTCAGATTAATTCAAACAAACAAATAAAGGTTCCTTGACAGCAACACGATATGTACATATAATATATTTACATATCATATATAATAAACTCATTCCGATTATCGCACATACATCTCAAAACAAACTGCAGAAAACACATTTAAGATAGAAGACATTAAAAGGCCCGGGCTCACCCCACAAGCATTCGCCCGGCCTCACTATTGTAGGGCGAGCCCGACCGCAAGGACATCGCTGACATATGCTGACTAGAAATTGAGAGTTTTTTTCAATCGTTTGTTAAAGTCGCATCTTCGTATTTTATAGCATCACTGTGTTCCAGTGGTAATGAGTAAAGGTTTGATTTATTTATTTATGTGGTTTTTTCAAAACAGGCTTAGCCCAATTACTTTGAAAAATACAAGACATATTAAAAAACAAGAAAAATTACATAGAAAAAAATAAAAAATTATATAAAATAAAAAAGAATGTACTCGTATATACATACATACGAGTATATACACACAAACATATGATACACATATATTCACAGTCACTTAAGTACGTTGATGAGTGCTTTCTAACGCGCTTAATCTAAGAAGAAAATTTACTTTTGCTTTTGGTAATGTGATATGAAATATGTCAATATCCGAAACAGTCCCGTTCAGAAGAGTTAAGGCCCTTCCAACAGGCATAGCGGCTGGAAGACCCGTTCTTGCGTATGTTATTGAGAACAGTTCTTGCCGGCGCAGTCTAATGTAATTGTTAGGAACATTTAACGCTAATCTTTGTATTAAGGTGTGTCAGTAAAACTAATGTAACTTCCAAATATGTAATTATATCACAAAATGCTATAAGTCGATCAGAGAAAAAATAATTATTTTTTATCATGAGCACCTTACAGCATAATTATTAAGTCAATTGACACATAAACCCAAATAAAATAAACTAAATACTTATTTAAATAATTTTTGCTTGTAATGCGTGCACATGAACCCATACCTTTTAAAGCCATTTATGTAGTGTAGCCTTTTAACCTGTTCACCGCGTTAAAAATCAAATTCCACGAATCCTGTGCGCGGCACAATTTCAGCGTTTTTTAATTTCTAAATTTAAACACATATTTTGTTTAGAACCACTGATATTTGATTACAACACCAAGTAAACATGACACTTAAGTAATTTTCTGATAATAAATAATAGTCATTACTCTTAAGGAGACTCATTAAATAAAGGAGATAAACTTAACATTACGTAAAATAAACAAAGGAATGCTACGATCAAATCAATGCTTCATGACACTCACCCAATCAAATGCATATAGCACTAGTAATGTTTATTTACGTAAGAGAGACTTAGTAATGTTTATTTACGTAAGAGAGACTCATCGCAGGACTCGATCCGCGCGACAGGTCGTTAATGCTGGAAATATTGAGAAACCAAAAAAATTCGGCGCTCTGTTTATTCAACAATATCTCATAAACTAATATATCATTTGACAAAGTTTTCAGAGATGTGGCTAGAATAAAGATTATTTTAAATTTTAGTTGTGATTTGAAACTTGGATTGTCGTCAGATCACAGGCGTTTGTGCTCCCCGCGGGGAAAGAGTTAATTTGAATCCAATAATTTCCTCACAAAATAAGATAAGCTACAAAACAATCGTAAAATATTATTTTCAGTAGTAAATAATCAATAAATAAAAGCATAATTGCGCCAGTGAAAGCTATAAGAATCAGTACTATAAACATGTTATCATGTCGTTTAAACCCGACCGAAGCAATCAATAACTAGAAATCGCTTCTCCGCAACATGTTTCATTGCATCTGTCTTCTCTAATTATTTTTTTAGCGTCACCCATTAGCTTTTTCACTTTCTCCTAACCTGATTGAATACATCCCTACGACATCAGGTTCTAATTTTCAATGTGAAATCTGTCTCATAACAGGGCCGACTGTAGGTATTAAAATTTATTCAAACAGGTAATATCAATCATGCGGAGGAAATGGTTTCTGCTCAAGTTTTTTTTAATGACTATACAAGATACAATTATAGATACAGAAAAAAACACGGTTTTGTTAATTATGCCATTAAATATTTAAAATCCTACAAACTAGGCAATTACCCGTGTCTTGTTGGATATTCTAATATCAACATTTTCGTTTCAATTTTATTTATTTTTTATGTGTTACATATAAAGGTTAAACCCAATTACACACAACGTTTTTAAACTAATATATACATGCCATCACGCTATTTCCCTGTTGAGGTAGGCAGAGAAGATAGAGTGTCATACTATCGCGACACACATCCTTGGCCTCTTACATCCATACTTCTCATACAACTTCTACGATTTATCTGACTTTCTGCATTTCTTTCTTTCAGAATGTCATTAACTTGATCCGACCGTACTCTCCTTGGTCTTCCTCTTACACGCCTTCTACTCCCATCATTTTTTACAGATGGTGGAAGAGTTGAAAGGGGTATCGAACTGCGTGTAGCGATTGGAATCAAAATCAATGGGGCACTAAAACATATACACTTGAACCGGACAGTATCAAAATTTGCTAAGATGATAGTGCACAATAAAAATTTGGTTTTAGCTTTAATGTATGAGAATGAAACATGAACGTGGAAATAGACATAGAAGCCGAATAAATGCGTGCATTGAGAAGAATACATAAAGTGACAATGTATGACATAATACGGAATGAAGTGATAAGGGATTTATGTATCAAGTAATGTAAAGAACAGTACGTTGAAATGGTTTGGACACGTAAAATGAATAAGAAAGTCTAACAAAACAAATGTTTTTTTATAGTTAAGGCATTAACACTATGCAAGTTTAAAGACATAATAATTTGTTTAGTCAAGTACTCTTTATTTCACTTTATATAACGGTGTAACCCTACCGGTTTCAAGGTTTTCACCTCATCATCATGGGTGCAAAATCAATACTTGTGCTTCCCTGATGATGAGGTGAAAACCTTGAAACCGGTAGAATTACACCGTTATGTAAAGTGGAATAAACATGGTTTGACTAAACAAATTATAAAACAAATATGTGTTTGATGCAAATGCGATCGGAATGGGTGTAAGAGGAAGAACAATGAAAGTGAATTGTATTTTGAAGGAGGTAAACGTAGAAAGTCAGAGATATCATCTTTGTCTTCCCCGACAGGGATACGGTGTGATGGTATGTATGTTGTCGCTCCTGGACCTCGTAGTGGAGGATCCCCTCGCCATTCCAACGTCAATTCAGTTGGAAAGCGAATCTGTACCGTGGAGTTGCTTTTGTTTTTTTTTGTAAATGAGTGAGCCGCTGCAAACCAGCAAACTCATCGGCCACACCGTTATACTGAATTTGATAGCACACCAAAATTAGACGATCGTTGCACACAGGCATTTTTTCTCTCGTGTTTTGGAAGTATGGATATAACCGAAATCATACGCGTCTTTATATCACAGCGCCGGGTTCGAACCGGCGACCTTCCTCAATGCCAAATCCAGTGCGTTACCGCGCGGCCACCCACCATGCACAGTACCAAGCGGTAAGTAATACACATCGGGCTTACGAAAGAGACTGCCGGCCATAATCGGCTAACTTCGGCTTTGTAGAGCGTCGTCTCTGTCATTCATACATGTGTTCCGTCGCGATTTGTCAGTCGTTGTCAAACGTCCTAGGGACAGAGACGACGCTCTACAAAGCCGAAGTTAACCGATTATGGCCGACTGTCTCTTTCTTAAGCCCGATGTGTATTATTTACCGCCGGGTACACATAACGATTACGAATCGATTCCGGGAACTCGTATATGGATCAATTTGAAACTAATCTGTAAAGTGTATATTTATCATGTTGCCTTTCAAACCGTCGATACTGTCCTGACATCCAAATCGATTGTACCTCGAAGTCGTAAATTTTCCCTACAGCCCAGTATTTATAATGAGGCGAGGAAAAATCTGATCGAGTAGTTTAATCGATAGCTGGATCTCCATTGATGGATTCTCGCCGCAGACGTGTCGGGACTTAGATACATCACTTGTCAACGGTCGTCAGTCTGGCAATGATTAATGGGTGTGCAGCATAGACGCACTGAACATCCGTTCGTATGGGCAACATTGTCACTGAACATATACTTCGCTACAAACTAGATTTTTTAAACGTACGTACATACCGTCACGCCATTTGGCCGTTGAAGTTAGCAGAGAGGACAGAGCGCCAGCCTTTCATATCTCGACAAACATTGTTTCTGTGCCTCTTTTGCATGCATACACCTTATACAAATCTTACGATTTCTCTAATTTTTTTCACGTTTCCTTCTTCAAAATATCAATCACTTCATCCATCCGTACTTTCCTTGGACTTCCTCTGTCACGGCCTCTATCAAACAAATGTGTTCTATATATATTTTGTTAATCTTTCTTCATTGTTCTGAATGTTCTTCTTCATCTATTTCACACACCAGCCTTTATTTCACACACTGACTTTTAGTACCCGGCGGTAAGTAATACACGTCGGGCTTAAGAAAGAGACTGTCGCTTTGTAGAGCGTCGTCTCTGTCGCACGATGCGCTAACAGTCCGTGCGACAGAGACGATGCTCTACAAATCGACAGTATCTTTCTTAAGCCCGATATGTATTACTTACTGCCGGGTACTATAATTTCTTATTCTGTCATACATTATCACTCCGTATATTCTTCTCAATGTACACATTTCTACAGCAGTTATTTGTCCCCGTTTTAGCCTTTTTTTTAATTGTCGTTTTAATTTATTTATTGAAATACATATTTGTAAGTTCCAGATTTATTTAAATACATATGTTCCAAATGGACCAGATTTTGAAAGAATGTAAAAGGGAGAAGTATGAATAATAGACGATTGTGCATGATGAGATGTATGGATTTAGAGCAAACACAGCGCGTTCTTTGAAATTTGAAATTTCAAAATCCTTTCTTAACTTACGGGCCGGATTTTGACCGCGGAGTCTTTTTGCCGACCCCTGTCGAAAACGCTATTTGACGAAAACAAAAGAATCCTTAATCTATATAAATAAAAATGTAAATGTTCGTTAATTATTGCTAGCTAATCTCCGGAAGTTCTCTACCGATCGCTTTGAAATTTTGAGTAAAGTTAATATTCGTCAACGGAAATGTTTTTTTATTTTTATTTATATATATATATCAGTGTATATAATTTTTTTTTTAAATCAAAAACAAATATCTATGCGAACCTGTCGGGGACAATGACTAACTAGATTTGTGACACATGTCAAATTTTATTTTCGACGTTTCGGAGTTTATATCAAATATTTAATTATTAGTCTATATAAATAAAATATTTAATAATTTAATGTTTAAAAATAAATAATAAATTTTATATATAATAAATGTTTTATTTTTGAGTCGAGACACGAACTGATAATAAATTGATTACAGCCGAAAAATAGGTTAGAATCCAAGATACGTCAAACTAACATTTGTGTTAATAAGGATAAGTTCCATTGTGTCATAGCAGCTTGAGAAAATCTTAATATGGCTGAATCAGGACTTTATAGCTCAAGCGCAGGAAATATATTTGACAGAACTAATACTAAATTTGTAAAAAATATCGAACTAATATTTTATCTGTTTTCAAATCTTTCGAGTATCGTTAAAATAAATATAATCGCTAAAACAAATATAGCTTATATTTATAAAAAGATCTAAAATAAAGATAACTTATATGTATAAAAAGATCGAGGATCGCTAAAATAAATATAACTTATATAGTATGTATAAAAAAACAGATGCGTGATACTCTCACGTGGTAGAAGTGAAACTTCTTAGCTCTTAGGAAAAGTTGATTTTACGCATTGCTTTTTTTCCATTTGTTAACGATTTTTTTAGGATTAGGAAATGATTCTGTGGAATTTAATTCAAGAAAGTCTCTTTTAATTTAATAAAAAAATTTTATTTTTATTTTTAATAATAAATAATAATAAATAATAATATAATACACTTAATAAAATGAAATTTAATATTAAATATATTAATATTTTTATATTTATATTAAATTTATTATTTTTAAATAATTATTTAATTATTTATAGCTTAACTATTTTAATTATATAAAATATTATTTTATTATATATTTTTTTTTGTATAGCGCCATCTGCGTTAATTTATCCGCCATTTTCATTTCGTAATGTGCGTTGTTGACATATCTACCTCTAAGAATATCTTTTTCAGTGAGTATTTTTAACTTATTTTTTTATTTTTCTGTTCAATTAGCGGTAAAATTTAATTTTATTGATTGATTTTCGTTTGAATTCAAATCATATCGTGAATTGATCTCTTGGAGTGACGCGATCATTTGCTTCACAGAGACAACATGATGCTGGTATGTACATTTTTGACAAACGTCATATTTATTTTAAACGAACTGACAAATTTTTGCTAATTTGTAAAAAGATGTATTAATGTGTCATTATTGTTTGTTTTTTGTAATGTATTTACCTAAATACCTTGCTATTTATTAGAATCGATATTTATTGTTCATTAATGACGCGATCAAACATGTCACATCCAAATTAAATTCGTGCGTAGTTTGCAATGTTTGCAATGTCTTTCGTTAATATTTAATTAATTCCAATAACCTCTTTTTTTGCTTAACATTTAATTCGTTCCAATTATCTCCGGATTTACTTAACAATACTCCTATTGGACAAATATTTGACAAATGCGTGTCCAGCTGCAAAACGATTGATCAGCTGAGATATTCTCACATCAATTGCTGGAAATTGGGAACGGAAATTTCATTGTCTCATAACTTAATGTTTCACTCATATTTTTAAAGGTTTACTATTTTATATGTTTTTGCTATAACTTTCTTTCTTCTTTTTCTGCAATCTATCTGCTTTAGTTCATCAAAATGTCGAGGAAGCAGCAGAACAACGTGTAGCCAGACTTGAGGATGCACGGTTGCGAGCACGGCGATCGCGTTCTGCAGTTTCAGAACTGGTTCGTTCTCAACAGAATGTACGCGACAGGCTGGTAGTGACTGAAATAGGTCATTAGGAATATCAAATGTATCTTTTTTTATATAGAGTTTAATTTTATCTCTATGTTTATATTTCAAATATATCAAATCGTATGTAGAAATGGAGATTTTTTAAATTAGTTTGATATTCATCCGTTTTAATCAAACCAAGCTTCGCTCTGAAGAATACGTTCATTTGCGAGATGCAGTTGTAAATGACGGTAATACAACTAACGTTGGAAGACTAACGATTTGGCCATCTTCATATACAGGCAGTCTACGTCATATGCACGAGTACGCTCAATATGCAATTGCGTATGTTCATTACTACGGGTGTCCAGACCTATTCACTACATTCACATGCAATCCAGCTTGGGACGATATACAACAGCTCATGGTAAAACATGAAGTGTTTGGGTCTGTGCGCTGCTGGATATACTCAGTGGAATGGCAAAAGAGAGGATGGCCTCATGCGAATATATAGTACCAATCTGGATCTATAACAAAATCACTTCAAACGAAATCGACAATGTAATGTGCGCTGAAATACCCGATGCCGACGTCGATAAGGATTTGCATGAAGTTGTGACGAAAAATATGATACATGGACCTTGCGGTACACTGAATCCAAATTCACCATGCATGATAGACGGAAAATGATCTAAACGATATCCTCGAGCATTAGTATCCAACACAGTTACAGGAAACGATGGATATCCTTTATACAGAAGAAGATCAACAGAAGATGGCGGGAAATTAGCAACCATACAAATGTGAAACGGTGACATCGAAGTAGACAACCATTGGGTTGTTCCATATTCGCCTTTGCTATTCAAAAACATACAAAGCGCACATAAACGTGGAATACTGTAACCCCGTTGAATCGATCAAATACATTTGTAAGTACGTGAATAAAGGCAGCTACATGGCAGTTTTTGGCGTGCAACCAGAATGTGGGATGGGAATGCGGTTATACATATCGATTAAATCGCACAGTATCAGGCTGGAAGATACATAAGCAGCAATGAAGCTGTATAGCGAATTGTTTCATTTCCCATACATGAACGCCAGCTGTTGTTCATTTAGCAGTACATCTAGAAAATGGACAACGCGTTTATTTCACAGCTGCAAATGTGCAACAAATAGCCGTGAATCCACCGGCTACAACGTTAAATGCTTTCTTCACGTTATGTAAAAATGACGCGTTGGCGAAAACACTACTGTATCACTGATTGTGACGTCAAAAGAAGAATTGGTGAAAAAGTATTTCCCTACATTTAAATCAATTATAAGAATCACGATTGGCATAGTGAACGAGCTATTGCTGCCGCCAAGAACAAAGACGTCTACGAAGTTAACAATATTATTCAGTTCGCTTTTTTAATGTTTCTCAATTTTATATTTTTTTGTTATAACTTTCTTTCTTCTTTTTCAGTGCAATCGATCTTTCATTTGAATTCAAATCATATCGTGAATTGACCTCTTGGAGGGATACGATCATTTGCGAGCACGGCGATAAACGCGACAAACTAAGAGTGGCTGAAAGACATCAAAAATATTGTATACCCACAAGCATTATGAAATTAAAGATATTAAAAACGTATGCTTTTTCTTTTCTTTCTTTTCCATTTAACCAGACTGAGCCACAGCAACGCGTGGCCGGGTACAGCTAGTTATACATAAATAATTAAAATACAGATCATCATAACACGTAGATGTAGTATTCAGCGTATAAATATTTAAAATCGCCGTTTCCGTATCGGCTTAGGCAAAAAGGATACAGCGCCCAACTTTTCGACACACATCTTTCGCCTCCTTCATATCAATATGACGTTTATAAGAGGCCCTAAGTGAAAACCAAACTGAAACCTTGATTGAAGAAACGGATATCTACGGGAATCGAACCTGCAACCTCCGGACTGGAAGACAAGTGATACACACCAACCATGCCATGGCTAAAAAACAACAAGCCAGCATTCAGCAAAATATTATTCACTTGTTAGTAAAAGGTTGTAAGGAAAGTAACTTCGTATATTTAGGTCAAATTTAAAAGCAAAACTACGCCAAATACTTGTGGACGATGGTTTTCAATATTTTCAGTATCTCAGCAATATGTTGAATCGTAGAACGTTGCTTATTTTCGATCGAATCCTTGATTTGGTCGTCATCAGTGGTAATCGACCTACATCACACTCTTCTACACCATCTTCAAGTATCATATCACCGTTTCTAAAATTTTATACCACATTTGACATTCACCGTACATGTATTCTTTTTTCTGTTTGTGTTGAATTATTTCCTTTGCAGTAATAAAAAACGTATTAAGCACGCCAAAAACCATTCAAGAAAATTAGATAAATAATTGCCGAAAAAATGCGCTAAACTATATATTACCTTTCATAATAATAACTCCCCTCACAGGTGGCACAGGCATTTTTTTCCGCCTAGTATTAGAGAGTATGAAGATAATTATGATTTCCGTCATACCTATTCTTTCAAAAAAGAGATAAAGAAAACATGCCGATGTGTTCCGATTATGTATCTCACTGTCTCGGTGTGCTATCGGCTCCAGAATAGCGGTGTAGCTGGTGAGTTTGCTGGTGTGCAACAACTCACTCACTTAAAGGAAAAAAGAAAAAAAAATCATGGCATAGCTTCGTTTTCCTACTGAATTGACGTCGGAATGGCGAGAATATCCTCTACTACAAGGCCCAGCAATCACATATTAATATATAATACATTCAGCACGTCTGAAATGAAGTTAGCAACGAAAATTTCGTATTAACGTCATATGAAACTACTTTCTGGACAACCCAGTAGTGGAACAATAGTGGCTTGAATGCCCCAAGAAAAAAATAATCAACAGATTAGCTGTCAATAACCGATCAATATATGACGCTTGAAGTAAAGAAGATAAATTGCTCTTGTTGACTGGTTCACGTTAGAAACACTAACTTCTTCATATCCGTCATCTCGGAGGAAGCCGTCTCTCAGGAACTATCAACCAATAATATTCAATATGGCACATTTGCCCTCGGCTTAGTATTGAGCACGATGCTGGACAGGTTAGGCAATAATTACCCCCTCTGGCTGATGGATCGGGCGAAGTGGAATACCGAGTAACGGGACGGCTACGTCTATTTCCTGTGACCCCTCACCCTGGACCATCCATCAGCATCGTGGCCGATCAGAGCGCTATTCTCTAGCTGGATAAATATTATGCAAAGCTTTCTTGACCTTCCTGCATAAATCTTGACCCAAACAAGGGTCATCGAAACTTGGCGTTACTGTGATTGCTCTCTAAATTTATTAGTTGTGAGCTTTGTTTGACGATCTATGTGGCGTGCCTTCTGATGTTGCGGGTTCGATTCCCACTGGAACCCAAATTTGAAAAAAAGAGGCTTTCACTTAACGCCCCATAAATACATTTCTGGTTAATTCGAGGGAGTTGTCGCATGACATCTATCCCACAAGGTTTCGCTGTGTATAAGAATAGTGTAACACATGATTCGTTCGAGCGCTGCTATAGCTGCCAGACGTGATTTATTTAATAGTAGTGGGCTTTAGTCACTTTGGTTATAAAATCGTACAGAAGATTTTGATCTTCTAGTGTAGATCGCGCTGGGTGGGGATTTATTTTATCCCCCATAACAACGTGGGTTGAGATGGGATCGAACTGAACTGAAAATCTTCGCTTTCCAACTGAATTAACATTGGAATGACGAGGAGATCCTCGATTACGAGGCCCAGGGATGACGAGACCATACCCGAGGATGGTGCAATACGATCAGCAATCAGTCCAACATCTGATTTCTGTCTCCCTCCTTATCACTTATCGTGACAGATAGAGGATTAGAGTCGCCTGCCCTTAAGATATGCCAATATGTACCAATAGAGATAACCATGTTGTGCCGATGTTGTGATCAGAGTCTAATTAAAACAGTTTTATCTCCTTTGTCGGCTACCGACAAAGCGCGCCTCGCTAATCAATTTATTAACCGGTCTTCTCGTAACGTAGGAAAATTATTTTTGCATTAAAAATATGGTTTTAGTTTTCACTATCCGTGACGG
This sequence comes from Odontocerum albicorne, assembly GCA_949825065.1. Taxonomy (NCBI): domain Eukaryota; kingdom Metazoa; phylum Arthropoda; class Insecta; order Trichoptera; family Odontoceridae; genus Odontocerum; species Odontocerum albicorne. Next base: position 49,351,312 of record OX463841.1, read on the forward strand.
TGATCGCATATTTTGTCGAATGAAACAATCGCTTTGGCAATACGAAAAAATGCGCTACTGAAATGTGAGCATTCTTCATTTTTAACTGTTGGCGGTATTGCACCGTAGATGGATTCAACACTGTTTTAGCTAATCGAGACTAACGATATAGAGAGGTTTCATTGCGAACCAACCTTTTGAATAACATCTAGCATACTTAGACCCGAATTCCAAGTCCGACCTTAACCCTTCCTTCCCTGTGATATGTAACTATTACACATTGCTTCTAAAAACTTTAATATCTCTATAAATATAATAAATACTGGGTTCAGATTTTAGGTATTCCTCCGTAATACATTTATGCATTGAATGAAAATAATAATAATAAGCACTTATTGGCCACATCAGAGATATTTTGTAAAAATCGGGAATAAATTCAGCAATAATTTCTTAGAAATAGTTAACACCTACGTACATACTACTTATAACTAGATAACAATTCTTACAACTAATTATTACAACACTAATTGTTTAACACGTACATGCCCACTCGTTCAGGCTGCTTGCACTGTCGTATTTAGCAAATTAAGTTTTTTTATGTTTATTTTGAACTTGTATACCTTGTGTAAACAATGCATAAAATTATTTACATATGAGATATCACTCATTATTTTATAGTCGATTGACTTCCCTGTAGGCAAATCTTTTGAGTTGTACAGTCAATTCTTCTCTTTCATCAATCATCCAGACTTCGTGATGCACACGACCTAACGTTCACCTAGACCAGTGCTACTCAAAGGATTTTCCACGTTCCTTCGGTAGCCACGATTATCTTTGTAAAGTCTAAATATTTACATATTGTATTTTGAATTCAACAAAACTGTATTTACAAAACCTTTTTTTTATACTTACCCAATCTCAAAAAAAAAGCCAGTCCATAGGTGCCACTGAAGATAAACATTTTATATCTAACTTGTCTGATCGCTTAGTCACGCATCTTTTGGAAGTGTGGTAAGTAATTTTGGAGTCAGATAAACATCTCTTCTCTGTCCACATGTGGTGTCCGTTCTCGGAACGATGGGAGGGTTCTGTGTTGCACCTCTCTCCCGTTGAGAACCGCTTCCATAAGCAGGACCGGATGCAGAGCTGCGATTCTAGTGTGCCCTCCCGGGGCGCACTAATTGATAGGGCGGCTTATTAATCTATTTGCGCAGCGAGCTAATCACAAACTCAGCAAGTCGCTCAAATAGGAGATGTCGCGCCAAACTGGAAACACTGCTCCGGCAACGGTTCATTATCTCGTTGGATTTAATGCAATATACACATTGAAAAATAAAACAGGGGTGCAATAAAATATGTATATTGATTGAATTGTTTCTTCTTTGTCGGCGCAGATGGACTTCGGGTTAGCGTATAATGATTCTTGGTGTTGAGCGTGCTTGCGTTGTCTTTGAATCTTTTTTTTATCTGATTTGATCGTTATTCTGGTGTTTTTTCTTAGTCGTATTGCTTATGGATGAATTTTGTGGTTCCTTGATGATCTGGAAATGAGCGAATTATTCCTTTCCACCACTCCCTGTCCTAAGCTATAGTGATTGCAGCACTCAAAGTTTGATAACAAAATGTGCAAGTAAACGGAATAAAAATGACCACTAACCCGTGCCATCATGTATGGTTTCCGACTTTTTTAATATTTTATTATGTTCTCAATGAGATACAGGCAAACGCCTAGTTTACTGATGACGCGACAAATGAAAGGCAAAAAATCCAGATCCATATGAATTGTGCGTCTTCCCTTTACATTACATGTTGTTTTTTCATAAATTGAAGAGTTAAACTCATAAACCACATAACAACCATATTTTGATTTTTTTTAATGGAAAAACTGTCTATCAACAAGCGACAATATACCCATAAATGGCATATATGTGAATTCAAACTAAAAGTGATTCTGTTTTACAACCAAAGATGTCACTGGGCACATCTCCACAAGCAATTTACTCAAATACTGCACAGTTTTTTTCTTATAACTCTTTACGTGTTTTTTGGCTCTTGAGTGGTTTATGAGTTTTATTTACTCTTCAATTATGTATTTTAAAAAAATCTTGTCATGTGTAAATATTTTTTTTAAATAATTGTGTTATCAAAGGGTATTTGGGGACATGTGACCGAAAAATATATAGCACTGTATTCTCAAATACGTTAAAAAAGGTTCAAAATACTTTTGATCCGAAAGGCCACGTTAAGCCTGAGTTGTGGAGTCGGAATCCGGTTCGAAGTGGTGAGATGCTATTATAAAGTTGACTCCGACTTCAAATTTCTTACATTTTTCGATACTTCTTGGTTACATTATGAAATTATGAACTATTTATCATTAAGTACTAAAAAGCGTGTTGAAGTATGACGATGAAGTGAAGTCCTGTGGATATTATTTCTCAAAAACCTACATTTGAGTAGTTACGCCACATTATGAAGTATAATATATGGTTAGCGATATACACATATGTACTAATTGGTTAATAATATGTGCAATAATTGAAATCGGATTCGAACATTGAAAGTTTCTGGAGTTACAATCGAAATCATAGTTGGAGATTTTTCGCCGACTACACAACCCTGCATTAAACACAACAATACCGCACCGACCCTTCAACTGACAGCTGAATATCATAACTATAAAATTATCACTCGTTGCTATTATTCATTCAACACATCAATTAATACGTTGATAAAAATAAATTATTATATTTTATTATTGAATTATAGTTCATGCCTTGTTTTATTGACGAAGTATGGTAAAAACGACGCAAAATCAGTTATTACAAATCAGATGTATTTAAATTATTATTTATTATAATGTGCTATTTGTGCGATATATTTTTTTACATTTTCGGTATTTTCATTCACGTCAGATAAACTTCAGAACGCCCCGGATAGATACAAACACACGAATACATACTATCACACCGTCTCCCTATCGGAGTAGGCAGAGAGGATAGAATGCCAGACTTTCATATCGTGACACACATTTTTCGCTTCCTCATACCCATACACCTTCTCGTACAACTCCTACGATTTCTCTTACTTCTTGCATTTCCTTGTCTGCAAAATATAGATTTGTGTGAATATTATTATAATTCCAACACTAGGTCGACTATAGGACACCAAGACTTTACGGTGTATTGGTGATATTGATAATGAATATTGCAACAGCTGGTTACACGGTGTATAAGGCGTTAGGATGTCGGCACTATCGACTGCACAGCATCTTGTACGAAGTACCTACAATGCAGTTTAATTGAATAAGGCTATAAAGCAACTCGCCGATGAGCTAACACCGCACCACTCGAGCGCCCTGAAAGAGATCCTCTCCGAGATAACCGGCATGCTAGGGAAGAAGATGAAGTGCCGAGATCCGCTCCAAAGCCGGTTACAACATCTTCCAACCACTGAACAATGCACTTTATTTGCAATGATGCATATTTTTGATAAACGTTAACTACTAATTCGAATATAATCCATAGTTTATTAAAATGTTATTTTTGTTATGTAATGAGCTGATTTAAAGATTATTAATTATGTATCTTAGTCGTATTGCTTATGGATGAATGTTGTGGTTCCTTGATGATCTGGAAATGAGCGAATTATTCCTTTCCACCACTCCCTGTCCTAAGCTATAGTGATTGCAGCACTCAAAGTTTGATAGCAAAATGTGCAAGTAAACGGAATAAAAATGACCACTAACCCGTGCCATCATGTATGGTTTCCGACTTTTTTAATACTTTATTATGTTCTCAATGAGATACAGGCAAATTCCTAGTTTACTGATGACGCGAAAAATGAAAGGCAAAAATCCAGATCCATATAAATTGTGCGTCCTCCCTTTAAATTACATGTTGTTTTTTTCATAAATTGAAGAGTAAAACTCATAAACCACATAACAACCATATTTTAATTATTTTTTTATGGAACTATCTATCAACAAGCGACAATAAACCCATAAATGGCATATATGTGTGGTTTGGCTTACGCCAAAACCAATACACGATGGGAAAGGAAATGGTACTTACAGGTTTAGTGGTGATGGCGCGGAAGTCGTTTCGAGCTGAAAGGTTGACGTATGTACACCACACTTATTTTATCACAATGTTTGGGTTGATCCTATAAGCACTGGGTACTGGCCCACATATAGTAAATTTCAACTGCACGTAACACACGCGTTTGTAAATGAGTACATGAATACACCAATTCGAGTCACGTGAGAAATCGTCACTTTTTAATTGTACTGTACACTCGTCCGGGTCGATGACACTCCCGATACGCGTGGATGGCGACTGACCGTCTCGGGGATGACACTCGCCGCGCGCGTGGATGGCCATCTGGTCTACCCCCACATCACTTGACGGTCACGCTCCGTCCGCGTGGATCTGAGCTGATTTTACGTCACGCCGGTTTTGGCGTGAACATCCTGGGGGGCCGGGAGGACCTCCAACGGGAACCGGGCTAGCTTTGAAACCGGCCTTCTCAAGTGTCCACTGGTTGTATCCAGATCCACAACACGTGGCAGTCCATCTTTGCCGGGTATGGTGCGGGTGATGCGTCCAAGTCGCTATTTCAGTGCCGGCAAGTTGTCCTCCTTTATTAGGACGAGCTCTCCGATTTGAGGAGAGGCGGATGGTGAAAGCCATTTAGAGCGGGTTTGAAGGGTGTGGAGATAGGATTGAGCGCTGAGAAATAAATGAAGTGTGGGCTGAGTGACAAATGGATTGTGGGCTGAGTGACAAATGGATTGTGGGCTGAGTGACAAATGGGTTGCGGGCTGAGAGACAAATGGACTGCGTTTGAGAGACAAATGAATTGTGTTTTGAGAGATAAATGAGTTTTGTTTGAGATATAAATGAGCTGCGTCTGAGAGACAAATGAATTGCATTTGAGAGACAAATGAATTGTGTTTGAGAGATAAATGAGTTGTGTTTGAGATATACATGAGCTGCGTTTGAGAGACAAATGAACCGCGCTTGAGAGACAAATGAATTGTGTTTGAGAGATAAATGAGTTGTGTTTGAGATACACATGAGCTGCGTTTGAGAGACAAATGAACCGCGCTTGAGAGACAAATGAATCGTGTTTGAGAGATAAATGAGTTTTGTTTGAGATATAAATGAGCTGCGTCTGAGAGACAAATGAATTGCATTTGAGAGACAAATGAGTTGTGTTTGAGATATACATGAGCTGCGTTTGAGAGACAAATGAATTGCACTTGGCTGAGCTGAGTTTGAGTTGAAGCATATGCTGAGAGGGCCGAAGATATGAACCGAGTTTGCGCTGGGCCGGGTTTGAGTGGGTTGAGTTTGGGCTGAGTTTGAGTTTGAGTGGCGTATGAGCCGAATTTGACTGAGTTTGGCCCCAGTGGCGCCGATACCCTCTGAAAGGGGTGAGGGTATGCGCCGAGCTTGGGCTGAGTTGAGTTTGAGTGGCGTATGAGCCAAGTTTGGGCTGAGTTGAGCCCCAGTGGCGCCGATACCCTCTGATAGGGCTGAGGGTATGCGCCGAGCTTGGGCTGAGTTGAGTTTGAGTGGCGTATGAGCCGAGTTTGGGCTGAGTTTGGCCCCAGTGGCGCCGATACCCTCTGATAGGGCTGAAGGTATGCGCCGAGCTTGGGCTGAGTTGAGTTTGAGTGGCGTATGAGCCGAGTTTGGGCTGAGTTGAGCCCCAGTGGCGCCGATACCCTCTGATAGGGCTGAGGGTATGCGCCGAGCTTGGGCTGAGTTGAGTTTGAGTGGCGTATGAGCCGAGTTTGGGCTGAGTTTGGCCCCAGTGGCGCCGATACCCTCTGATAGGGCTGAAGGTATGCGCCGAGCTTGGGCTGAGTTGAGTTTGAGTGGCGTCTATCATTCTTGGGCTCTATCATTCCTGAGCTCTATCATTCCTGAGCTCTATCATTCCTGAGCTCTATCATTCCTGGGCTCTATCATTCTTGGGCTCTATCATTCTTGGGCTCTATCATTCCTGAGCTCTATCATTCTTGGGCTCTATCATTCCTGAGCTCTATCATTCTTGGGCTCTATCATTCTTGAGCTCTATCATTCCTGAGCTCTATCATTCTTGGGCTCTATCATTCTTGGGCTCTATCATTCCTGAGCTCTATCATTCTTGGGATCTATCATTCCTGAGCTCTATCATTCTTGGGCTCTATCATTCCTGAGCTCTATCATTCCTGGGCTCTATCATTCTTGGGCATTATCATTTGAGCTGAGTTGAGTTTGACTGATACCCTCTGATAGGGCTGAGGGTATTAGCCGAGTTTGGGCTGAGTTGAGTTTGAGCTGAAGCATGAGTTTGAGCTGAAACGCATGAGCTGAGAGGGCTGAGAGTATGAGCTGAGTTTGAGCTGAGCTGCATTTGAGCTAAGCTTATGGGCTGATCCCAGCCGAGGGGGCTGAGGGTATGAGCTGATCCCAGCCGAGAGGGCTGAGGGTATGGGTTGAGTGTATGAGCTGATTTGAGCTGAGCTGCATTTGAGCTGAGCTTATGGGCTGATCCCAGCCGAGGGGGCTGAGGGTATGAGCTGATCCCAGCCGAGAGGGCTAAGGGTATGAGTTGAGTGTATGAGCTGATTTGAGCTGAGCTACATTTGAGCTGAGCTTATGGGCTGATCCCAGCCGAGGGGGCTGAGGGTATGAGCTGATCTCAGCCGAGAGGGCTGAGGGTATGGGTTGAGTGTATGAGCTGATTTGAGCTGAGCTGCATTTGAGCTAAGCTTATAGGCTGATCCCAGCCGAGGGGGCTGAGGGTATGAGCTGATCCCAGCCGAGAGGGCTGAGGGTATGGGTTGAGTGTATGAGCTGATTTGAGCTGAGCTACATTTGAGCTGAGCTTATGGGCTGATCCCAGCCGAGGGGGCTGAGGGTATGAGCTGATCTCAGCCGAGAGGGCTGAGGGTATGAGTTGAGTGTATGAACTGGTCCCAGTAATGCAAAGTCAAAGATCGTGCCGAAGGCTATAGGCCTGCCGGGCCCCAAAGAGACCTTAGTACCATCCAAAACTCGGCCAAGAACATCAGAACCGAGTAGAAGGTCGACTTGAGCTGGTATATTAAAATTCTCAACTGCTAGGGGGATCTGAGTTTTGTCCATCATGTGACCTATATGTGGAACTTTGCTCAATGGCAAATAACCAGTAACATTCTTCAAAATATGAGATGTAGCCGTAATCGTAGGTGTGTCATTGTGTGTAGGCTTAAAAACGATTTTGATTGAGGCTTTTGAGTTTTGTGTGTGCTGATTTCCAACTCTATTTGAATCAAAAATATCTATTGTCTATCAAATAATCGCAAACTCACTATTCAATTCAAACAATAAATAAATTATTGTAGGTATAATAAAACATTGTGAATGAATTGGAAAGAAATTATGTAGACATAAATTGCTTTTGAGGACTTGACGAAAAAATTAACTTTATTGAGGATTTTTTGAAGAAAAAAAGAAAAATGTTTATGACGAAGCGGGCTATACGAGATTCGAGACTATATTCTAAAGATTTTGAGTGGACTGTATACCTGGGCTGGGAGTGGCTCGAGGGACCAAATGGTTTGGCTTACGCCAAAACCAATACACGATGGGAAAGGAAATGGTACTTACAGGTTTAGTGGTGATGGCGCGGAAGTCGTTTCGAGCTGAAAGGTTGACGTATGTACACCACACTTATTTTATCACAATGTTTGGGTTGATCCTATAAGCACTGGGTACTGGCCCACATATAGTAAATTTCAACTGCACGTAACACACGCGTTTGTAAATGAGTACATGAATACACCAATTCGAGTCACGTGAGAAATCGTCACTTTTTAATTGTACTGTACACTCGTCCGGGTCGATGACACTCCCGATACGCGTGGATGGCGACTGACCGTCTCGGGGATGACACTCGCCGCGCGCGTGGATGGCCATCTGGTCTACCCCCACATCACTTGACGGTCACGCTCCGTCCGCGTGGATCTGAGCTGATTTTACGTCACGCCGGTTTTGGCGTGAACAATGTGAATTCAAACTAAAAGGGATTCGGTTTTACAACCAAAGATGTCACTGGGCACATCTCCACAAGCAGTTTACTCAAATACTGCACAGTTTTTTTCTTATAACTCTTAACGTGTTTTTTGGCTCTTGAGTGGTTTATGAGTTTTACTCTTCAATTGTGTATTCAACTAATCGACACACTCCACAGAAATGCCGAATGTCTTAGTATCACATTACGGAAGACATGCAGAGATACCCTGTATGTCGCCATCCTTTTGGTGACTTTTCTGCGGTTTCCTCACCAAATGTGTCTTCAAACATATGAACACGTGGGGAAGATTCACCTTATAAGGCCGCGGCCGCTACCTTCCCATCATCATACTCTACACTTATACCTATTACCGTATATTGTATAATATATTATTAAAATTTCCATCAAGCACTGCGTACACCTTCTCTTCTCTAGAAATTCTAGTGTAGATCGCGCTGGATGGCGACTTATTTTGTTTCCCATAACATCGTGCGTGGAGGTGGGATCGAACTAAACTGTGTACATCTTCATCGCCATGCTCTGACTTCTTGCGTGGCCGACAGTATGTTGTTTTTCCTAGGAGCCGAGGTGCTATCGTCGAGGGACTGTGGAGCGGGGAGGTTGATCGGGAGGACGCCAGAAACTGACGATGCCTACCAGTGCCGGTGACAAGTCGATTCATCCCTTTCGATATACTCGCAAATAACATCTCTGGGTTTCATCAGCAATCGAATCCGCGACGTCCTGGGCTGGAAGACAGGTTTCTTCGTCGTCGTTGCTGGGCCTCGTAGTCAAGGACCCTCTCGCCATTACAACGTCATTTCAGCTAGAAAACGAAGCTGTGCCATGGAGTTTGGTTTCTTTCTTTTTTTATCTTCTTTAAGTGAATGAGCCGTTGCACACCAGCAAACTCACCGGCCACACCGCTGCATCCGATGGCACACCTGAAATGAGACGCTCGGAGCACACTGTGGCATGTTTTTTTCTCTTTATTTGAAAGAAAATATATGACCCAAGTCAAAGGTATCTTTATACACCTGAGTACGGGCAGAAAAAATGTATGTGTCATTCGAGGGAAGAAGCATAGTGCGGGGCTCGAACCGACAACCTTCTGCACGGAAATCCAGTGCGTTATCACGCGGCAATACACATTGTAAAAGGTGTCTTACCAACTAATAAACAGACGTCGTCTGAAATATATTTATTAATGGAACTCAAAGAAATAATTTCAAAAAAATAATTAGTTTACAATTGCTATGCGGACCGGATTTTTTTACGTGGAACAAGGTATTACCTATTCATTAGTAGAATAAATTAATATTTATTTAAAAAGAAACACAAGTAAAAGTAGAATTATGTAATCGTATACAAAGACGACCATGTGAGATGTGAATGTTCATGAATGTATAAACACAGAAATAAGATTTATTAGCCTACATGCTTCGTATTTTTTCATGCTTTAATTAGTTTTCTAAGATATTTGTTTAATATTAATGTAATTTGTGTTTTTTATTACACTTCTTAATATATATTTAGAGTTATCAGTTGCAAAAATGAAAAGAGAGGACAATTTATTCAGAAATCAATTGAAATGGAGGGCATTGCGCAATGAAACTAAATTTCACATGTTTATTATTTTATTACGAAAGAAAACATTAACATTTACGTTTAAAATAATCTTACAGCAGTGTTTCCCAAACTTTTTGAACTATCCCCCCTTTTTAGAGCATATATTTCAGCAACGTCCCGAAATAGTAATATTTGTATTCTTTACCGCTTTTCACCAGTCTAGCACCCCCCATTTTGCCTTCTTGCCTTCAAGCGCCTACCATGAGGCGTACTACCTTGATCAAAAAGTTTTAGGTCCGGCCACCGTGTGGCGATGTCAGTCACCCGATTGGCATTATTTTTTTTTGTTACGTTAGATGTGAAGTAATGTCGTCCATGAAATGTATTTTTTTTAGCCATGTGTCCTTTTCCAATTCTGTTCAGCGGCTCTATCTCATAAACTCATAAGTTATAAGGCTGCTTAAGATGAGGTGAAAGTGGAGTTTATGCCTGAAGATCCGCAAACGTCTATGCAAAGAGCCACTTCTGCCGACCCCTGGTCTAAGCAGTAGGCGCAGATTGTTGAGCGTACTGTACTGCCTTCAAAATGCTCGACGTGTTGCGAAAATTGATGCATTGTTTCGGGTATACATTAAAATTATTGCGATCAAAGATTAGGGGAAAAATCAGTTACATGAATTAAATTTCTAAATAATTTATTCAATCGATTGGACAGTACGAAAATTAGTTAATTATCTCTATCAAGAATTTCCTGTGAACAATTAATTCTCTTTACGAAACCTGATAAAAACTAACGATCAACTCGATTTCATTTACGAGTATGTTATACAACAGTGTTGTGCAAAATCACGGACCGTGCAGACCTCGAACACCCTTCACCATAAAGAAAAACGGTTCATGCAGCAAGACTCGAAACACTTCACGCAGCTCGTCCCAAAGAGAGCCGCAAAATGCAGGAAAATGAAAAACAACACAGTGATATATCGCTTTTACGAATACTCTCGTTACGAAGTTATCACGCGGTGTCACTTGCGGGGTAGACAAAGAAAACTAATCTCCAAACTTTTCTATCCATACACACACCTTTTGAATCCTTCACATTCGAACATCTCATGCACTATGTTCTATTATTCATACTCCTCACTTAATCTTCTTTTAAAATCTGATTATTTTGATCCAGCTATGTTTTTCTCGGTCTACCTTATCCACGCACGCCTTTGATTTCTGACTCGTATATTTATTTAATTAATGACACAATAGTGTCTTTTATATACAAATGAACATATGACAAGCTATACAAGTACTCAAAATTATTGACAAAAAATACGAATGTTTTAAACTAACAGAAGATACAAAAATCAGTAGTAATTATAAATTACAAAATCGTTGTTTAAAATTATTTAATATTAATATGTATATTTAAGTTCAATATATGCATGTATAGTATATCACAAAATATTACCAAATTTTACCAAGTAAACTTACGTAATTGTCGAAGACTTATTTTATGGTGGTAAAGAACTTAGATTTGTATATAGTGGAACAACGCTTAAATAGAACAAAAAAATGGATTTTTCGAGAATTTTATGAATAGATCTTGAGATATAGACGCTTAATCATTCTTTCGTTATACATTCTCTGCACATGTCTAAACAACATTAAGGCTCCATTCTTCATCTTACTTAAAACATCCATTTTTATCCTTGCATTCATTATAAATGATGTTTTAAGACCTTTTAATGTTTTCTGTCTTGAATGTATTTTTTTTGTCATCTATTTTCTGTGTTTTTTTATCTTCTTGTTCTACGTGTTCAAGGATGTGGGCTGAAAAACATCTGGTGTCCACGTGGCTGGCCTCGCCCTATATTGGTGGGGTGTATCTTGGCCGGGGGATGTTATTAGATGAGCCCAGACCTTTTGATGGCTTCTGTTTTTTTAATGTATTATCTTTTTAATGTGTTCTTGAAATGTGTCTAAATGTATTATGTACATCTATGTTGCTATCAATAAACCTGTATTTATTTATTTATTTAATCTCCACATTCCACCTTTTTTTAAACATTTATACCTTATTGTTTGTTATTTTATTTTTATGAGTTTGCAGAACAGTTAATAACACACGATCACTCGTTTTCACACCCCAAAACACAACACACATCAAAACACAACCCAGAACACACATCAAGACACAACCCACAACACACATCAAAACACAACCCACAACACACATTAAAACACAACCCACAACACACATCAAGACACAATCCACAACACACATCAAAACACAACACACATCAAAACACAACCCACAACACACATCAAAACACAACACACATCAAAAAATATTACGCAAATAAAACCTAGAAACCATTAAAATGCATAATGCAAACAAAGTAAAAATATCATAAATAATCAATTAAATTTATTCTCTTTTCCCCTTAGTACCATAAACAACAAAAAGTAATTGCACTTTTACACTATTCCCTAAATAAAACCATAAACAGCACATATAAATATGATGCAATCGATATATAACATATTTCAGTTCTAGTCAACTCACCTGATGATGAGAGTAATGGCTGGAATGCACTTACACATCATCACGCCGTGTACCTTGCGGGATAGGCAAAGACAACACGTATTCAAACTTTTCTATCCAAGCACACAGCTTTCGCAGCCTCCATTTTAATACATCTCGTCATGCACGATCTTCCATTTTTCGTAATTCTCACTTTATCTTCTTTCAAAATCTGATCCATTTAGTCCAGCCACGATTTTCTCGGTCTATCTCTTCTACGCACACCTTGCACCTCTGACTTGTATATTCATTTTGTCATACTTTCATAATACATTCTCTCCACATGTCCAAACCACCTTAAAGCTCTTTTCTTCATCTTACTTAAAACATCCATTTTATCCATGCGTTCATATCTGATGTTTTCATTTCGCCTTCTTTTAAATATTGACATTTTTCAAATTTCCTGTAGTGGTCTAAATATTGACATTTCTCTAATTTCCTTTAGTGGTCTAAATATTGACATTTCTCAAATTGCCTTTGTGGTCTAAATATTGGCATTTCTCAAATTTCTGTTAGTGGTCTACATATTGACATTTCTCAAATTTCCTTTAGTGGTTTAAATATTGACAATCTCTAATTTCCTTTAGTGGTCTAAATATTGACATTTCTCAAATTTCCTTTATGGTCTAAATATTGACATTTCTCAAATTTCTGTCAGTGGTCTAAATATTGACATTTCAAATTTTCATTTAGTGGTCTAAATATTGACAATCTCTCATTTCCTTTAGTGGTCTAAATATTGACATTTCTCAAATTTATGTCAGTGGTCTAAATATTGACATTTCAAATTTCCTTTAGTGGTCTAAATATTGACAATCTCATTTCCTTTAGTGGTCTAAATATTGACATTTCTCAAATTTCCTGTATGGTCTAAATATTGGCATTTCTGTCAGTGGTCTAAATATTGACATTTCTCAAATTTCCTTTAGTGGTCTAAATATTGACATTTCTCAAATTTCCTTTAGTGGTCTAAATATTGACTTTTCTCAAATTTCCTTTAGTGGTCTAAATATTGACATTTCTCAAATTTCCTTTTTAGTTGTCTAAATATTGACATTTCTCAAATTTCCTTTTTAGCTGTCTAAATATTTACATTTCTCAAATTTCCTTTAGTGGTCTAAATATTGACATTTCTCACATTTTCTTTAACATCTCCACAGCAATAATTTTACTCTTGTCCTATTGAAATTCATTGTAATATACAAAAAAATAATTGGAATAAAACATATTGACAGTGTTTCAATGTTATAATATTTATGGAGCATCATAAAGTTACGCCGGTGTTATTTAAACTAATCGTTATATGTTTCATCGTTATTTTGCCACGTCCATACTCCACTAGCATATCAACATATTAGCACAACAATGATTGATCAAATAATCTAAATTGATTGAATATTCCTACTTCACAAAACAGCGTTATGTATGCAAATTGGTAACATGTTGGGCCGTACCTGCTTAGTCGGTTAAATGTTTGATGAATGTCTTCCGCAACATGCAAATGACGATGATGGCATTCGGTCGATTCAGCGGGCTCCGATCGACTGACTGAAATTATAGCTCGGGAGCAGAGCGTTTATTAACTCGTGTGAAATTAAACTTATCGAGTTAAGCTCATAAATTACTGCTGCTATTGAGACATCTCGGATTTCTTATGTCTGTCATTTGGCTGTCAGTAAAAATATGCTCAATTCTAATTTATTGACTTTAATATCAGAGATTGTAATTTGTTTTATCAAACACTGTTTATTCCACTTTTTCTAACGGTATACCCTACCGGTTTCAAGGCTTTCACCTCATCTTCAGGGGAGCACAAACATGACTGAATTATGTTCGAACTGGTACCGATATACACGCTTCTAATGGTTGGGGACTGAGGGAGGCATGGGACGATCTCGGCCAGCAGCGGAGAGATTTTTGGGATATATGTGTTTACCAGATGTTCGCCTCAATGTACTGACTTAGAAATTTCTAGGGCCTCTAATCTGTCCAGTTCGTCCAGTTTTTTTCCGTTACTAGTGATATCTAAGAATTGGTCATCATCGATAGAAAAAGTATGGTTTTCACGGTGACAATGATTAGCCATTTCAGAATATGTTAAATTAGAGGATTTGTTAAGGCGGATTTGTGTTCACGAAATCTCTTTTCAAAGGATCGTCCTGTCTTTCCTATATAGAAATTATCACAGTCAGCACATATAAGTTTATACACACAACTGAGTATTCCATTTTTACCTTTCCCGTTAAATAAGAGTTTCCGGAGATTAAAATTAGTGTAAAAAGCTGGATTTATGTGACTTGGATATTTTTGGTTATTTCGTATATGTTTTTTATAAATAGGATTTTGTTCCATTTATAGGTATGTTTATAGGTGTCGTTAAATAAATGATATTTTAAAAGATGTAATATCAGAGTATAATAGAAACAATATAATATCAGAGTATAATAAGAGACTGTAAAACATGTAATATCAATATAATATTTCAAAATTCCTAATAAAGGTGATAGAAAAACGTTAAAGGTTATGGTAAAGGCGACATATGGGTAAAAATGAGATATTGGAGTAAGCTGAAGAATTGTGGTATATGGTATATGTGGTATACGCGACGCGCGACCATATAAACAATTGTATATGAGCATTATGAATCTTTTACGCGCATATTCCAGGGATTTGTGCAACGCGCGTTCACGCGCAACCATCTGAACTTAAAAGAGATTTCGAACGGCGTGCAGCGATGGGAATCAAAATCAATGAGGCACTAAGAGTGATAAGGGTTAAATGTGAACTTAAGGCTGATATACTACCTTGATCAAAAAGTTTTTGGACTTTATTCATAAAATCGAAAATACAAGTTTATTCATCAAAATCCATATGGCCCCTTGAAAGTACCCCCCATCGACTGCAACGCACTTACGCCAGCGCTTGATCCAATCCTCGAAACACCGCTGGTACTCAATTTTCGGTATGTCCATCAGAGCCGTCTTCGATTTTTTCATGACATCGTCTCGGGTGCTGTAACGCGTTCCGCGAAGCGGTTTTTTGAGTCGTTTGAACAGGAAAAAGTCGCAGGGGGCCAGTTCAGGTGAATTCGAAGGCTGCTGGATAGTAATCGTGTTGTTTTTGGTCAAAAACTCATGGAAATCATGTCTCGCGATTTCAACGCGGTCCTTTTTTTTGCATGAAATTGAGGTATTTCGGCACCAGTTTTGCAGCGACACGTCTGAGGCCCAAATCACTAACCAAAGTGTCTTGAGCTGATCCATAAGCGATGATCAAGTCCTCTGCCAGCTCTCTAATGGTCAATTTGCGGTTTTCGGCCAACATTTCTTTGATTTTATCGATGTTTTCATCGGTTTTCGACTGCCACTGCGTTCGTCATCCTCGACCGACTCGCGACCACTTCTGAAGCGTTCGTGCCACCGAAAAACACTTCTCCAACATTTCCAAGGTCTGCGGACCGTTAAATCCGTTTTTCACACAAAATTTAATGCAAACTCATTGATGCACAGTTGATGCCATTTTCAAACTAGTAAAAAATCGAAAACACGCACAAAGGTAGATGTACTCAGTACAGCGTAACTTTTACAAATGTCAAGCTATGACGCTGAAATTTGGAGGGAAGCTTACATGCTCATGCTCAAAAAATGCTCATGCTCAAAAAAAGCTTACATGCTCATGCTCAAAAAATTAAGTGAAATTACAGACGTGTGTAATTTCACTTAATTTTTTGAGCATGTATACTCGAAATGCGAATGATAAATTTTAATTTGTTTTCTAAAAAATATTTGTTTGAAAATGTGTAGCTTATTTAATATCGCAAGTACCTACCGTGCAATTAGCGACTTGTTTTGAGTTGATAAGCGTGAGTTTCAAAATCAGAATACTCACGTTACGCAGTAGCTTCTGCTTATATATTTTGCTTCATTTTCACTTCACGGTCATAGTATGTTTTTTTTTTCATATTTGGCTCCACGGCTTTAAGTAAATTATTTCAGAGTAGATATATAGACATTTTCAAAGTTTATTGATAAAATAACACATATAATAATATTAGCTATAATAATAAAACAATTTGAAAAATATTGGTGACTCTCTTAATCTTTAACCTGTTCACCGCGTTAAAAATCAAATTCCACGAATCCTGTGCGCGGCACAATTTCAGCGTTTTTTAATTTCTAAGCTTAAACACATATTTTGTTTAGAACCACTGATATTTGATTACAACACCAAGTAAACATGACACTTAAGTAATTTTCTGATAATAAATAATAGTCATTACTCTTAAGGAGACTCATTAAATAAAGGAGATAAACTTAACATTACGTAAAATAAACAAAGGAATGCTACGATCAAATCAATGCTTCATGACACTCACCCAATCAAATGCATATAGCACTAGTAATGTTTATTTACGTAAGAGAGACTTAGTAATGTTTATTTACGTAAGAGAGACTCATCGCAGGACTCGATCCGCGCGACAGGTCGTTAATGCTGGAAATATTGAGAAACCAAAAAAATTCGGCGCTCTGTTTATTCAACAATATCTCATAAACTAATATATCATTTGACAAGGTTTTCAGAGATGTCGCTAGAATAAAGATTATTTTAAATTCTAGTTCAATTTTTATTCCGGTTTTGTGTCATTTTTTTTAAGTATTTGTGATTTGAAACTTGGATTGTCGTCAGATCACAGGCGTTTGTGCTCCCCGCGGGGAACACGTTAAAGACATTCTGCAGTATTAATATTTTTAGTATTTTTTCATTTATCATCTCTGTCCGTGGTATCACAACTTCTGGCGCCACCCTTTTCGCGCTCCTGTGTAGCACCAGCAGGGAGGCTCCCTAATTCTCCCGGGGAAAAGTCTTTCAACAAAGTATACAATTTTCTTACAACTGTACATTCGCACTACATGAATAAAATAAGTAATTCTACGATATACCGTTGTAAAAGTTATAAATATTCCTACTTTTATTTATGCTCGTTAAGTTTTATTACAACCAATGCACGTTGTTTATTAACTAGTAACATCCCAACGAATGTTTAATTTGGGATAACTCCGCACAAATCTACATATAATTATCATTCAGCTGTCCTGACAGGAGCGGGTCCAAGTCAGCCATTTGGAAAGGTGCGCCCCACTGCGAGACAACCGGTTCCTCGCCCCGGGATTGACTTTAGCCTCCCGTCTGAGGAGTACCCTCGTCACTCCGTGAAAGCCTTCTTACTGGATATTTGATTTAGGCTTAAGGATAGTAGTATTCTAGGTCGAAAATATGATAAAGCGGTTAAGTAAATCAAACTAGTTCCTAGAACTACCTGTTTCTTTGTCTCAAGTTTAACTGGAATACGAAAACTAGAAATGAAACGCGATGTTAGTTAGAAATTGAGAAGATATAAAAACTCAAAAAGAAATTGTTATCAGCATCACGCCATGCCCTATGGAATAGTCTGAGAGATCAGATGTCGACTTCGATCTATCCTGACACATATACTTCGCTTCTATCACGTCCATACACCTCATATTGCCAAATGTCTCGGTCTTGCAACGCTCCAACTGTAAACCAACAAAGCATATGGTTGTAGAGGTGAAATTGAGATGGACCGGATATGTTCCTCCCAAAACGCGTCTTATGCGGGGAAGTAATGGGCAAGCGAAGGTGTAGTGGGCAGAAGAAGAACTGTAAAGACAGTCTTCGAGAGCCTGAAAACTGGGAACAGGTGGATCCTGGAAAGGGGACAAACGATGACGTTTCAACAGTTCGACATATGAGAAACGGTTAGCGTGCTGCGAACATGCCTCGCATTACCAGGCGGCTCAGTCCACGACGTCAGCGAAAGCGAGCTATTCCACAGAAAATCACATGATCGACGTGGACAAACAGCACGAGATTGATAAACTTTATGAATGATTGACAAAACCAACAAAGGGGTACTCGACTACGAGGCCCAGCAAAAACAACGACATCTCGTCTTGCTTTCTTTCCTATCATAATGGTTTTCACTCTTCCCTGTTTCAGAATTCAATAAATATCATCATCCTGTCGTGCAGTTCATAACTGAGCATCGTGACTCTCATGATAGCCACTGACAAATCTTCTCCATCCATCCCTGCACTTCGCGGCTCAATTGGCAGTTGTTAAAGATAGTCCAGTAGCGTTTCTCACTTGGTCAGTCCAACGCGTGCGTCGACCTTTCATGCCTCCAGTAACCACAAACCTCTCCAACCTGTCTCCTTGGCCACAAGCAATGTCCCCAAATAATCCTAATACGCTCAGTCCTTATTCTGTCATGCATTGTTGACGACTTCCGTTACGAGTACAATTCCCTTAGGAACCAGAAAGGATTCCTATCGGGTTTTCACTTAAAGCCTCTGTAACATATTTGTGGTCCGTTGAAAGAGATAGCCACACGGCAATAAGCTCGCCAGACTGAACTGTTGACAACGAAAGTGTAATACAAGTGTTTTTCCACACATCCTGCTCAATGATTTCTTACTTTAACTTTTTATCTCGTCAAAATTTCGCTTGCAAACCCTAACACTGAGACCAAGATTAATTATGAGTAAAGCCAGCTTTGCTTCTTTTGCAATACTCTGATCGGTACACATGTTATATAACCTACCTTTCAGTTGTTTTTTTTTTTTCAATTACAAAATTTAAATTGAAAATTTGTTGGAAAAACATTTCGTTATCAAAAACGAAATGGGACAAAAGCCTCCCAATGATAATCTCAGTTAAGGTTTTTTATCCTTATAATTGAATTTTCCGGATTAACAAGGTACACCCTAGCGACAAACACGAGCCCGTATCGGCTCCACTGCTGGAGTTTTTATTCACGACCCGCTAATAAAATGAGCTGAGGGGAGACATTACGTCTCGGGAAAGTGTCCCAGGAGGCTAATAAACCTGATTTAGCCGGTGAAGAAGTATCGTGCTAAATGAATTTCTGTACCTCGCTGCCGAGGTTCAATGATTGCTCAGGAGGTCCAGAAGTGTCCCCTTGGCAACACAATCAAAATACCACACGGATGGGACTGGGCCGTTTATCATGGAAGAAAGCCCAAACGGAATGCGCGCAATTCTTACACATTTGAGATTTAATTAAGTAAACATAACCTAACAACTTTATTGGTGGGTAAAAAGTTCGATCGCTTTTTAAGAAAACATAAAAATAAAATGTTGAATATTAACTTTATTAATTTAACAACATATTCTTCATTTAATTCTATCTTTTTCCATCTTTTAGGCAACTTTATATATATCATTATCCCAGAACTTTTTGTCTTTTTGAGCGAAGAATTTCTCCAAATAACTTTTGCAGTCCTCCAGAGAATCGAACATCTGCTGGATAGATTTTCCATGAATGAATTCGATATTGAAACGAAATGAAAAAAATAATTTTTGATACGAATCATTATAGGCGGTTAATGTGCGTCAGCTATTCGATAAACCGAGTTTTACCATAGTATAAGTAGGCCAAAACCCATACGACGGCTGTCGCCAAAGAAAGAATACAATAATTGAATTTTGAATACAAGAGAGCTAGAGAGGAATACTTGGATTATCTCCGAAAGTAATTCGAAATTTGAATCTCGGTGGGCGCGTGACAAATGAAGAGATGGAAACTATACTGAACGAATTTTAAATACCTAGCTAACAATTTTTGAACCGGTATAAAAGGGGACGATGTATAAATGATATATATAAACAAATTCTACATTTATGAATATATATTTTCATAAATGTAAAATGTGTTTTACTTCCGTGAATATTTCACGGGTTGCAACTAGTACTGCATTATTTAGTAACAATATGATTTACAAGTATAAATATCGCCACCTACTTAGTCGTCCGGTGTGTCTTTGCAATAGGTCCTTTACCCTTGTTGATATTTGTCAAAGTGAGTAAGTAGATTTTTACAACATACTACAATTTAAATAATTATTATACAAACAAAATATGATATTGTAGTTAAAATCAGTCAATTAAATTAAATCAACCAGCTTGTGTGTCTGAAGAAAAGGCACGAAAAGCAGCTCGAAACTCGAGTCGCCATTATAACATTTTATTTGTTGAGTAAACAAAGAAAATTTTATCAAGATATCGTTAATTTGACAACTAACTAACAACCTTGACGATGAGACCTGCATTACTTTCGAAACATCAGCAGTTTAAGCATTACTTTCGAAACATCAGCAGTTTTTCATAATGGTCGTTTAATATTTTGTTACTACGAGTATTTGAAACATTCATGTTTTATAAGCTCTTGTAAAAGTGTCCCGTTTCGATATCGATCTTCGAACTGTCGATCCTAAAATTGGTTTACTTGACATTTGTCATCTAAAGACCAGGCAAATTTATCATGCAGCTTTTCAAAACGGATGAACGCATAAAAATCTTGCAAACCTTTTACAAACATTCGCGTTTTGTTTTAAATACGACTCACAAACTTCAGTCGATCTAATCAATAAATTCGAGGCGTCCGGTTGGGTTCTTGATGCGACACCAGTGCGTGGTCTTGATGTTCGTTCAAATGAAAAGTAAATGGAAATGTCGCCGAAAATCTTAGAACTTCAACTTGTCACCGTTCGCAGCATTTATGCATTTCTAGAAGATCCATGCAATGATTTTTAACCAAAGATCTTGGTCTAGACGAGTACAAAATCCAAGAACCTCAACTTGTCACCGTTCGCAGCATTTATGCATTTCTAGAAGCTCAATGCAATGAATTTTAACCAAAGATCTTGGTCTAGACGAGTACAAAATCCAAGAACCTCAACTTGTCACCGTTCGCAGCATTTATGCATTTCTAGAAGCTCCATGCAATGAATTTTAACCAAAGATCTTGGTCTAGACGAGTACAAAATCCAAGAACCTCAACTTGTCACCGTTCGCAGCATTTATGCATTTCTAGAAGCTCCATGCAATGAATTTTAACCAAAGATCTTGGTCTAGACGAGTACAATATCCAATTGATTCAAGAACAACATGTATTTTATTTTGAACATAGTTTCCATGCTTCTACTATAAGCTGAAATGAATAAAATGGTTCAATCTATATTTACGCCATCCTTAAAGGGAATCCCTACGTGTCTGCTTTTCTGTCCGTTCCTTGGGTACGGCCCTGCCCACAACCCTCAATTTATGTGCATGGGAATCTTTTATTTTAAGGCTTATAAGGAAACTTGGCAAATTGGACTTTTATGTGTTGGGAAAAGTAATTAGACCCTCCATCATTAATTTGTGGAATCTGATAATTTCCAATCCAGTTTTACATTCCAGTTTTATGGAGAAAAATAATTCAGTTTTAACCAAGGCAACTGATCAGGGTAACTGTATATTTTGTCAATTTTTGTTTATAATACTCCTTTAACTACACTGTGAGTAAATAGGGTGCCTATAGTATGAAACATTACTTATGAAGGGTGTCTTGTAAATAATACAATTAGGAATAATATATTTTAAACATAATTTAGTTCATCTTTACCTGACGAGGAGGACCTTTGAAACCGACAGTGACTTCAAATGAAACAGTGGTGATTACAAAATAAAAAGTAAGTTATAATTTCTTTAGTCAAACACTGTTTATTCCACTTTATATAACGGTATAACCCTACCGGTTTCAAGGTTTACACCTACCATCAAGGTATCACAAACAATGGCGATGGAGGATGTGCAGCAGATGTAACACATAGAATTAGTGTGGGATGGATGGAGTTTAGATCAATGACGGGAGCTCTACGTGATCCGAAAATGCCAGTAAAGTTAAAAGGAAAAGTATACCAAACGATTGTCAGACCCGCACTCCTCTATGGCTCCGAATGCCGGACGATGTATAACTCTTACTCTAGGCAACTAGAAACTGCTGAAATGCGCATGCTTAGATGGTCAGCTGGTGTGTCCCTAAAAAACAAAATAAAAAGCTCACGCATTCGTGGAAGCCTAGGTGTTACATACATCAACAGCAAGATGGAGGAGAGGCGATTGAGATGGTATGGGCACATTGGACGCAGAGCACCCGATCGCATTATGAACCAGGCAATCTCCATGGATCTTCCTCGAATAACAACCAGAGGGAGACCAAAGAATTCATGGGTGGTGCAAAAAGGTAACCTAATGCAGAGGCATGGCCTGGGGGACGTAATCCGGGACAGAAGAGCATACAACCTGAGGACTTGGAGAGCTGACCCCAACAGTCTTCGCAGACAATGAGTTGGGATGGAGCGGGAGAAGAAGGTATCACAAACAAGACTATATAAAAGAAAAATATTCAAGAAACAATTAAAAAAAGTTTGCGAACCTCTGATCTAAAGGATGGCACTAGCATCTGAAATTGTTTGTCTGTTGGAAATAATCAGAATTCTTCGTGTTCCTAGTTTGCTTCAAGCATCAACGGTCATCATTTTGACAAGTACAAGAATTCTACTGAATTGAAAATGATGACACGAGACCTCCCTGAAGCATTGAACACAATCAATACCTATTATGTATGCCTCGTTAAGGAGCCTAACCCATAAACCACCTGAGGAACACAAAACACCGCGCTTCACTGGCGGGACCGCCGCTCTGGTCTCATTCTTACCATGCTAAGTTATCAAGGGTTATATTATCGGTTAATTTTTGCGTACGTGTTTCGTCAGAATTTATAGTTTTCTTTCAGAGTGGAACTAGAATGGCGCAATATAAAAAAAGTGTACAGGAAAACACCAATTTTGTCGGCACTATGGCCTCTAAATTGAGCATACTTGTTTAGCATCGATGATCCTTACGTTATATTTCCTGAACTGTTTTATTTTCAGGCCTCTTTTCGTCTAAATATATTGTTACGAGGGGAACATATGCTATGAAATAATAATTCCAAATATTGTATAAGTCATCGTTTTTTAATGCGACAGCAGATCAAACATGCTGTAGATTTTGCAACTTGGAATCTCTGTGTCAAGACTGTGTTTTGTATGTTATTAAATTGTGATAACGTGTGTATTAAAACCAATCTCGTATCCTTTAGGATTTGAGTTGGGGGTTTCATAGTGTTAAGTAAATATGCTCACTTTTGTACCACGGCGCCGACAACTCAAGTCAAAAAGCTTTTTTGGCACCGTTCGGCTCCATCATCCTATTTACTGTCAAAATGTCTGATCTCAGTTGTGAACCTCCAGATAGATATACATAATAAAATTCCATCGATTTCAACAGCATGACGTGGGACACGAGACCTCCCAGAAGTATTGAACACAGTCAATAGTAATTTTTTGCCTCATTAGAAAACTGCACCCAGCAACCACTCGAGTAACCCAATCTTGACTCTGCCCCACGTGTCCTTAATTATGTTTGCTCTGGCTTCCCCGGCCACGGCGCAGGATGTGGTTACCCCCAGGTCTGTCTTGCTGGGGCTGGTGCACTGGAGTGGAAAATTCCAAGAAACTATCTCTTGTTAGCGGTAGCAATAATCCTTCAATATACCTGACTTCTATGACTTTTTTTTCTCGTTATCTATTTGATTGGGTTCGTCTTGTTTATTGATGGTTTTATTTTTGATAGATTTTAAACCTTTTTATCTTTTTGTTTCAATTTAAAATTTGTTTTTGTGGCTACGCTTCGATTTGTAAGGTAATTGTGATATTATTTATATTATTGTTTAAAAACCTTGAAATGGATATTAATTGTCACAATGGCGTTTGTAATACAATTGCTGGACAGGTGAACAAAGTCTCCGCATTATCTGAAAGCCTCAAATATAATATATGGAAACGAATTGCATGGCAATAGAATGTAAAGCGAGGATTTGTAAAAAAGTGATAAACCTGTAATGATATGTGCGCTATATACGGGCGTATTATTGCCAGATGACGATCTTTTCCAACCAATCAGACAAAATTAAACAAAGGAAGTTACATGGTCGCAAAAATATTAAAATGAGTGTGCGTATTTACAAAATGTATGAACACTATACATATTAAAAGTGAGATATCATCAATAAAAGGAAAAAAAGAGATGGTCGAGAGGAAAGAAAAATCAGAAAAGAAACATTTTATATTACTCACTTGAAATCGTGAGTTTTTTCAGTCGCTTCTTCAAGCATACTAAAGACGGAGCGAGTCTAATATTGGTTTGTAACTGGATCCAGAGTCTCACTGCATGAACAGTAAAGGACGACGTAAAAAAAGAGCAGGTGAACTGGGAACTCCAATAAACAATCTCTGTTCGAGCGTAGCGCAAGTCCATGATCGGAAAGACGTTGAATATTTTCGACGAGATAAGATGGGGTGGCAGGACAGTTAAGGATATTATACAATACATATAGTATGTGAATCTTGCTTCTATTTCTCACGTTCAGCTCCTGGTATAAAGTGATGTGTTCGTACTTTCTCGGGTTAAAAATAAATCTTAGATAGACATTTTGAGAACGGTGTAATTGTTCTATATGAATAAAAAAAATGGACTCACATTATGTAACAGGAGAAATCCGTATAATGTGGAATATAAAAAAAATATCTGGCAGTTCACATCTCGGAAATAATATAAAAAAAAAAACAAATAAAAAATCTGATGTGTATCCAGGGTGATTGATCGGTGGCTTTAAGGTATTTAAAAGAATTTTCAAGTTGGCTGCATTAGAGACATGTTGAATTGAAACGTAGGCTAGCTTGAAATGATCATTGGTCTTTTAAATAAAGCCAGATTAATAAATAAATTTGATATAAACCCCATTCACACCCATCATACGATTTCTGTAGGCCAACATACCGCTTGTCCAACAAGTCAGGCGTTTTTTAAGAAAGTTACTCACGATCTCAAAAGAACTTCCTGTAATTTATCATTGAACGCTCATCAATTACATACAAAAGATATTATTAGATTTGCACTTACAATTTCTCAATTTGAAATTACTCTATCGTTTATACGAATATTTCTAACTCTTTGTTCCGTACAACTTCAATGTATTAAAGCTTTCTCTTTTTCCTGTGTGTATTCTTAAGTTTTTCCTATTTTTTGCAACTTATTTGAAAAACTTTTTTTGTAGCGTTATCTTTATTTTTTCGAAAATGTACCAAAATAAACGTAGGAAATATTTTTTTAACAATAAGCTTGCCAAATCTTATGGTTAACTACAGAGTTTGATAAGCGAATTGTACGAGAGACGCGAAACTAAATATCTGAAGAGTGAATTTGGCGAGATCCATAATCATGATGATAGAAACGTGTGAAAGGAAAATTAAATAAATAAATATAGGTATATTGATAGCAACATAGTATGTACATAATATATTTAAATACACTTCAAAAACATATAAATTACAGATAATACATATAAGGGACTTACTCCAAAGACCCACTAGAGTGCAGAATTTCAGTACGTGACGAGCCAATTGAACAAGCAACCCAGTTCAGATATCTCGGCAGTGAACTGTTCAGCTCTCATGACCTCCCCAGAGAAGTAAGGCCTCAGGTAGATAAAGCCGCAGTTGTGGCGGGCTGCCTGAGAGATGTCATATGGAGGAATAACGATATGAGAACGGATAGCAAGGTACGCATTTATAAGACCTGTGTGCGACCTATCCTCACATATGGCATCGAAGCGAGGGCAGACACTGTCAGGACAAAAAGTATGCTAAGGACAACGGAAATGAGAACTCTGCGCGCTATTGCTGGGAAGACTTTGCGTGATCGTGTAAGGAACACCACAATCGGAGAGGTCTGTGAGGTCCAAGATATGGTCAGATGGGGACGACAGCGTCGACGATACTGGTACCAACATGTACAGAGAATGAATTCCACAAGAATTCCATACATAGCTCTGCATGGGGTGCCGGATGGACGGCGTCCACCAGGGAGACCCCCGAAACAATGGAGAGATAGCTGGAGCTCAGCATCACAGGACAATCCTGCAGTAACAGACTCTTGAGAGTCTACAGAAAGTTTAAGAAGAAGAAGAAGACATATAAGGGAGAAGCTATCAAAAGGTCTGGGCTCATCTAATACCATCCCCTCGGCCAAGGTATACCCCACCAATATAGGGCGAGCCCAGTCACGGGGACACCAGATTAAATGCGACAATACGCCGTTCGTTGTTGCTGGGCTTCGTAGTCGAGGATCCCCTCGCCAGTCCAACGTAAATTTAGTTGGAAAGTGAAGCTGTGCTGTGGAGTTTTTTTAAGTGAGTAAGCCGTTGTACACGTTGAAGTGAGACGGTCGGAGGATGTCGGCATGTTTTATACCTTTTTTTTGTTGTTGAAAGAATAGACATGATCTTAGCCATATGTATCCTTATACCTCCGAATACTAGGCGGAAAAATGCCTGTGACACTCGAGGGGAGTAGCACAGCGTGTGGTTCGAACCGGCGACCTTCCGCACGTAAGTCCAGTGCATTACCGCACGGCCACCCACCTCAATGCGATAATACAGACATTTAAAGAAGGGTAGTGAAATGCAACAAGATAAAATACTTAATATTAATATGATGTGCAATATATAAAAAAAAGCAAAAAGCCTTTATGCATA
The DNA here is from genome assembly GCA_949825065.1 of Odontocerum albicorne. Classification (NCBI taxonomy): domain Eukaryota; kingdom Metazoa; phylum Arthropoda; class Insecta; order Trichoptera; family Odontoceridae; genus Odontocerum; species Odontocerum albicorne. Next base: position 49,377,987 of record OX463841.1, read on the forward strand.
AGAGTGTGTTGGTGCCCACCTTGACTTATTTGAGTGAATCTTGGCAGAATATGATTATAAAAAAGATGAAGATGCGCGAACTAAGAAAAATGTATGAAAAAAAAGGTGGAATGTAGATATAAATAAATAACGCACGAATAAAATTGATGTTTTAAATGAGAAGCAGATAATAACTTTAAGATGGTTTGGACATCTAGAGCGAATGAATTAACGTGTTCCTCGCGGGAAGCACAAACGCCTGTGATCTGATCTGTAGCATTCCTTTGTGTATTTTACGTAATGTTTAGTTTATCTCCTTTATTTAATGAGTCTCCTTAAGAGTAATGACTATTATTTACTATCAGAAAATTACTTGAATGTCATGTTTACTTGGTGGTGTAATCAAATATCAGTGGTTCTAAACAAAATACGCGTTTAAACTTAGAAATTAAAAAACGCCGAAATTATGCCGCGCACAGGATTCCTGGAATTTGATTTTTAACGCGGTGTACAGGTTAAGAAAAAAATCTAAGCGATTATACAAGTCATGAGTGCAAGGTGTTAATCAAGTGGACCAGATTTTTAATGAAGCTAAAGTGAGAAGTGTGAATTATGGAAGTTGTGAATGACGAGATGTATGAAAGGGGAGGAGGTGAAAGTTGTGTATCTTGGAAAGAAAAGTTTGGAATTCGATTTTCTTTGCCTATCACGTAAAAAAACACGGCGTGATGATGTTTTAGGGAATGTCCCTTAAAGGTATATGATGATTATGATTGTTGATAAATAATAAAACACGTTAGATCGCAATGCGGAAAGAGAGTGAATCGTTTATTTTCATAGTAACGTAGGTACTTATAACATTTTAGAATGGGCGCGGGAGTGCGCTCGCGATATGCTTCTATCTCGCTTCTGTGAATGCAGAAATGGTCAATTGTAGTATGTAGGTAACAATCTATTTACGGAACCGGCGAGACAGCGTGGTGCGTTCTCTCTCTAGTATGTAGTGCGGTCCGCTCGCTACGGGATGACTGGCCGGCGGGTGATCTTTGGACTTGAATGGCCGCCGTATGAACTTTGGACTGTTTATTTAAATTTGTCGAGGAATGCGAATCTCATCGGTCATTGACCGTATGTATGCGACAATATTCCGCGACGACCGTGGATCCCTACAATGTGTACAAGATTTTACGTAGAATGGTTCCCCTTCTTTTACTTTACACGTTTAACCTCCATTCGCACCCCTGATCTGTATATCTATATCTTGTTACGCTCTTAACTAATCTGTTGTTGTTTCCTTGTTCCAGGTGAGTTGGTGTTTCCACGATCCAAGTCCACAATCCAGGCGAGTGCTCCTGTGGCACTCTTCACCAATTAACCCCGGTGTGATGTATACTTAAAGGCGCACCCAAACCTTATCAGCAATTACTAACGGTCACGCCTGACATACCCAAGCCATGTTCAGATAAGATATTTTCAACGAATGCTCTCACTTAATAAAATACTATTAAATTTTAATTACTAACAATATTATACTATATGTTGGACTTAATGGCTTTCGCGGAAATATGAATAAATTCTCAAAAAAAGGGAAAAATGACATGTATTTTATTTTTATAAAAGCATTGTCAAACTTTTTTATGGAATTGAATTATGTATTCGACGTTTCCTGTGAAAGTACTAACAACTTGCTGTGCTGTTTATACTCCAAGTCTTCAGCCTTTTTATAAGTGACTGCGTTGCGAGAAATTTTCTTTTTCACGTGACGTCGGACCGTAAGTTCGTCGCCAATACTTATCTTTTCACACTTAAGTGTGTCGCCATCGGAAGGGGACTCCCTTTGGGCGGTTGCTTCTTCGTTATTTTTTTTTATCCAGTTTGCACGGATTTCTCATGTTACACAAAGAGGGTCTGCTTCTAGCGTTAGCTTATTCGTTAGGAAGAATATCAGCAAGGATTCTTCTCATACTGCTAGGTGGTACCGAGAATATATCCACAGTGTCATTCAGTTGGTTCAATATCTCTATACCACGCGTGACTGAGTGTTTAGCCATGATATTCCTGTAAGTTGGTACGTAGAACAGCGGGTGATTCCTTGCACGGCTATATTTATTGGGTACATATAAACTTAGTGCTTCTAGAATCGCGGGACAGTTAAAGCAACCTTGAAAACCCTTTAGTAGGAATATCGCAATGGATTCTTGCCTTATTGTTTCGAGGCTTCTATAGTTAGACACCGTGAGAAGTTTGACATGGTGAGCATATTTTGGATAATCGACTGGATAATCGGTTACTAAATGACGTCACGCTCATTAAAAAAATAAAGATTATTTCGACCGTATTGTGGAGAACAAAGTAATTTATTGTTAAATGATCTTTTAAAATATCTCGGTTTTCAACTTTCCGACATCATTGTAGTTCCATCTATTTTGTGGCGTTTATCAGCTGTCTGATAGTCCATAATAGTATTTTTATGCCAACTTTGATATATACCATAAGAGTGGAACGTGGACGTGGAAAATGGCTGATGGGAGCAGAATAAATACTGTTAAAATGCGTACATTGAGAAGAATACACGGGATGACAATGTTTGACAGAATGCGTAAAGAAGTTATTACAGATGAATATGAACCTAAGCTTAATGTGTTGAGTAAGATGAAGAAGATTACGATGAGATAGTTTGGGCATGTAGAACGAATTAATAAAGAAATACCAAGAAAACAAATATATAGTTCAACTGTGAGAGGAGAGCCAAGGAAAGTATGAATGGGTCAAGTGAATGATATTTATAGTAAAAAGTCTTAAGAAATTGTAGAAGGTTTATGAATGTGGAAAAAGCTAAGGATGTGTTGAGATAGGAAATTCTTGCGCTGTGTCCTCTGCCTACCCCTACAGGGAAATGCCTTGATGGTATGAACGTATGTACAACTATTTCCACTTTTTTTGTTCTATATTCCAATGAGATAGCGGGACGGTATGAATGTATCAGCTACCCTTTACAAATTCTGGGCCAGAGAGAAATTGGATCGTCCAATAACTTGGATTGGATTGGAGAATGCTACGGATACCCTGGACGGATATGGTCAGCAACACAAGGGTTCTTCAAAGAGCCAAAGTTGATAAAGAGTTGCTTACTAATATTAAAATCCGAAAGATATCCTATTTGGGTCATGTACTTAGACGAGAACAGTACAAATTACTGCACCTGATCATCCAAGCCAAAATAGAGGGTCGAAAAGGTGTTCACAGGAGTCAAATCTCCTGACTCCGCAATAAACGTGATTGGACTGGTGTAAGGAGCGTTGGGGATCTTTTTCGGGCTGCCGGAGACAAAGATGCCTACCTCTCAGGTGATATTCAACGTTGGGGAGACCTGACATGACACTGGGAAGAAGAAGAAGAATAACTTGGATACACCCATAAGGAGCATAGTCACGCCTTGATACGAGTACAAACTTTGAGAACTACTGTTTCAAACAATAATGCCCGTAGGTTTATACCCTTACAAATAATACACACCAACTAATCTCCACTTGAGTTCTCTCCGCTATACCCAACTCACCGTGTAAACACACATTAATTTAATATTCCCTGTATCCCAGAATATATTATGTAATTGAGAGTCTGCAACAAGCCTTCAAATATTTACTTTGGGATATCCTAGAAAGTAGCCGTATTGTCTCTTTCATGTGTCCCCAGGAAGATACACTGGGTACATGTTCAACTACGCCACTTGGCCATCTTGTTATCTCCAGAGTTGACACTTGTCGGCAGTTGGGATCTCCCCCATTATCTAATCTCCTCTGCGTGACAGGTCGGCTTTGGCCAAAGAGCGCTGCCCTTTTCACCTGTCACGTATAAATATTTGTCTTTAAAAACGACTCGCTACTGTTAATACGGATGTTTACATGGCCAGATGGGGAGTTGGGGCGATTCGTAAGATGGATAAATTGTTTCTTTTTCGTGTTTTTTTTTTTCGATAATTTCTGCATATTTAAAAAAAAATTATCAACATATACATCACTTGGTTTCTCTCTCAGGGAAGGCAAATAAGACAGATCCCAATATTTTCCTATCGCTGCACATATTTTTCGCCTCTTCTACGTCTATACACCTCGTACAACTACGATTTATCTGACTTTTTATCCAAAGGACAATTTTATATAGCGCCGTTTTGAGAATAAACTCTCCTTAAGGGCGCTCTAACTCGAACTCACTATTACTAAACAAATCAAGCTTGGCAGCTATAGCAGCACCCTAGCGAAATATGTATAACACTTGTATACACCATAACTGAAAATTCTTACAATCAACTAGAAATATGTCTATGAGGTCATAAATGAACGCCAGACTGAAAAACTTTTTATTTATAAAAAAATCTGGGTTCCAGCGGGAATCGAAACCGCAACCTCCTGATTATATGACAGTCGTATTATCAACTAGGCAATGGAAGTTGTGTTTTACGTTTCCTTCTTTCAAAATACCGCTTACTTGATCCATACTTTTCTTCGTATTTCTCGCACTCTATATTTGTTTTGTTATTCATTCTTCATTCAATCGTTTTATATGTCCAAATCATCTCAGTTCTTCTTGATCTTACTTAATACGTATTTTTGATCTTACTCTATACTTACTTGACCAATGTTCTTTTTGATCTTACTTAACCAATGTTCTTCTTGATCTTACTTAATACTTACTTTACCAATGTTCTTTTTGATCTTACTTAACCAATGTTATTCTTAATCTTACTTAATACTTACTTTACCAATGTTCTTTTTGATCTTACTTAACCAGTGTTCTTCTTAATCTTACTTAATACTTACTTTACCAATGTTCTTTTTGATCTTACTTAACCAGTGTTCTTCTTGATCTTACTTAATACTTTACCAATATTCTTCTTGATCTTATTTAATGTATCGGCCTTTAATGCAAATTCATCCTTAATTTTCTTAGTAAAAAGATAAACTTCGGCAATACATTGTTTAGTGCTATTTCACTTTATAGTGTTGAAACATGAACCATAAAGACCAGATCGCTAATTAAGCATTCAAAATATTGATTCATCGAAGAATCTTTAAATTTTATCGTATCTCAAACCCCAAGATGCTGCGTCGAACAGGTCTAGAACGACAGCTCTTAAATTCCATAACATGCCCATAGATTCCCTATCTCAGTCATATATCGAGAGGAGAAAAATACCTCTTCCTTAAATGAACTGAGGGTCAACTTAGAATCGGTAGAAGGCGGCACCTGTCTTGGTTACGCAACATTCGCGAATGGACAGGTACCCATAGGAGATATTCCGTGCCGCCAAAGACAGAGGTCTTTTCTCAAGATTCATCGCAAAAGTCAGGGGGACCGGATACGGCACATTTATTTATTTTAGTTGAAGAGTGCTTTCTAACGCGCTCAATCTAAGAAGAAAATTTTCTTTTACTGTTGGTAATGTGATATGAAATATGTCAATATCCGAAGCAGGCCCGTTCAAAAGAGTTAAGGCCCTTCTAACAGGCATAGCAGCTGGAAGACCAATTCTTGCGTATGTTATTGAGAATAGTTCTTGCCGGCGCAGTCTAGTGTAATTATTAGGAACATTTAACGCTTATCTTTGTTGTAATGCTGGACAGCTCACAGCTCCTCGAACGAGTCTGACAACGTATACCAGGAGACGGAGATCTCTTCTTACGCTCAAGGAGCTATACTCGAGCATGCCCAGCAGAAACTGAGTAGGATAAAGCCATGGATACACACCAAACTCACTCATATAGAGAAATTGTAGATATTTTTTTGTACCTTCTCCACCATGAGTGAGCTTTGCGCCCCCAGTGGGCTCCAAATGCAGGCGTTGCTTTCTACAATAGTTTGCTACGGATTAATGAATCAAACAACGTTTTGAGCACCATTTGGTTTTCAAACGACTTAGATATTCTCATTACAAATCCTAGAGTATATAGGTAGAGTTATAAAAAAATCCGTGTGAAGAAGAAGACTGGTGCCGTTTAAAATATATGGTATATATTTTTACTAAATCCGTTTCGTTTATTATCAAGTTGCGTTCATTAGTATGTTAGATTAGTGGCCGATGTTTACTTTGAGGAACCGGCTTGGCCTGCCATGTTTACACTGCACACTATTCTTCCTCCGATCTATTGTTACCATCGCTAACAAGCAATTCTTCAGTGTTGTGCACGGTACTGAACTATGTATGTTGGTCACGTTCGAGCGTCTCGTCCTAATAGTCCATTCAAACTATTGTCCTTAAACTACAAGTGCGTCTAACAGTCTATAGCAAGATGAAGGACATGTTTGGGACATATTTACGATCACCTTTAAAACACTTTGTTCAAAGTTACATATTTTGAAAACAAGGGATATTTTTAAATGCGTGAAATAAGATCTGATAATAAATATTGCAAAATCCAAAGTTATGGTAGAAAAATGTGAAATGAAAAAGTAAATACGATATATGGGTGAACAATGAAAGATTGGGGCAAGTTGAGGAATCTGTTAATTTATATTTTATTTATTTATTTTATACATGGCAAGAAATATACATGATTTTTTTCTCTTTGGTACCAACTAGAACGAGATTATTTCTTATCAAGAAACTCTGTAGGATTTTTGTTTCAGATTTACGAAAGGGCTCCAATCATGTCGACCAGCTCACCCCCTTTTTTTACGACAAGCTATAACAGCTGATAACATCTTGAATTTTCAATTTTTTTTTTCAAAAAAAATTTTGTACATTCTCAAATCATCGATGAACAAACTGTAAAAAAATGTATAGGATTTTTTTATTTTTTTATTTAGACAAAAAAAACGCCCGAGATTCACGCCTCTGGAGTAGCATACCCCCTTAAGTATTTTTAATTACGAAAAGGTGTGCGTCTTCTCCCTGGCTCCATCCCAACTCACTGTCTGCGAAGACTGTTGGGGTCAGCTCTCCTCGTCATCATGTTGTATGCTCTTCTGTCCCGGACCACGTCCCCCAGGCCGTGCCTCTGCATCAGGTTATCTTTTTGCACCACCCATGAATTATTTGGTCTTCCTCTGGTTGTTATTCGAGGAAGATCCATGGAGATTGCCTGGTTTACAATGTGATCGGGTGCTCTACGTCCAACGTGCCCATACCATCTCAATCGCCTCTCCTCCATCTTACTGTTGATGTCTGTAACACCTAGGCTTCCACGAATGCGTGACCTTTTTATTTTGTCTCTTAGAGACCCACCAGCAATTGTGGGGGTGGCAAATTGCAAAGTGTCTAGGGGCGCCATCTATACAGATGCAGTACTGTGCAGCATTGGGTGTAGTATTATACGTCATAAATTATTAAACTCATGCACTTACCAACAATTGGGAAAATGTTCCCAAAATGTTATTTAGCTGGATCTCGTTTTATGTTGAACACGCACGTCATATTACGATGTTGCTTCTGATTATTTATTACCCGATAATTTCACTGATTTTTTTCCAGACGCTCTGTTATTTACCCACCATGTTATTTTACAGATCCTTCATTTTTGGTTCGTTTCCGTAATAACCGTCTGCAAAGGTAATTGGTGTAATCGTTGCTGTTTATCATAATATATATAATACTTGCGAAATCGCAAAAAGGACGATTGCTTTGTAGAGTTCTACAATCTCGACAAAAATTCGATTTATTAAAATAAGCTCAATCTCCATATTTTCTATACTAAAGAGAATGTAGCATGGTACCTGTGACATTTCACAAATTTGCCCCAATACAACCTTGTAACGACGTTCAGTAATTTTAATTATTTTATCAACTGTAATATAAGCCTCGATTCTAATAAATATCAAGTTATTAAGGTAAATACATTACATAAAACTAACAATAATGACAAATGAATACATCTTGTTACAAATTAGTAAAAATATGTCAGTTTGTTAAAATCAAATAATATTTGGCGACGTTCGTCAAATGTCACTACGTTAATCTGCATTGGCTCGGGATGAGGTATACGATAATTAGATTTTCGATTTTTTTATACATAAAATTAAATGTTCGTAATTAGTATTGATTCATAGTGGATCTTGGCCTATTTAAAGATAGATACAAATCATACAACACATTAGAAAGTCAGTTTAATTAAAATTAAGAATTAAAACGTCAGTTTAGAGAAAAACAATTTTTCTATTTATAAAAAAAGGATTCGATTTGTAAAAAAAAACGATTTTACCCCATCCCTTTGAGACATGACATTTCAAACGTCACAGGGACCATATTACATTTTCTTGAGTATAATTCATTTCAAATGATAACTATATAAAGGGCCGTTTACAGAGCAAACTTTCCTCAAGGGCGCTCTAACCCTTGACTTGAACCCGCTAATATTATATTAAACAAATCACGTCTGGTCGATATAGCAGCGCCTGAATGTATACCACTTACTTTGTATACAGTACAATTTTATAGGATTATTGCTGTGTGGCAATCTCTTCCAACCAACCATGATATTTGTAAGACCTTAAGTGAAAACCAGACTGTAAAAACTTTTTTTTAACTATTTTCTAGTTTTTTGAACACGCAACAGGTGTCTTACCAACTAAGCCACGGAGACCGTCAAACCCATTTCATTTAAGTCGAAGTTGTAACACTGCTACAGTATTTCTCTAGGCGAGGATGTCTCCAGGGTCCTCTTAAAATTCGTTTGACTGTCCATCTGAAAACTGGAATTCCTTCGTCTACCAATTCCGAGTTCTGTTTGGTGTTTCCACTGCACCTATTTCCCTAGGCACCGCTATGATCACTATTTGAGTTGTTGTTATTATATATTCTCAATGCTTGCCTCAACCAAGTAAACTCGTTTAATTACAGGGATAAGATTGAAGCTAAAGAATATGTCATTGAAGCACCCATGACCAGAGAGAAATTGCGTAGTACAATAGCTTGGGTGTACCCACGGGGAGCCGAGGCATGCCCCGATGCAAATATTAAACCAATCGATGAAGACCATCGATGTTGTCAAGTTGACAGCTAGGCCTCTAGGCAGGCTTTGAGAATCGCATGAGATGTCAACCCTAACAAGGGGTAACGGCGGATTTTATCTATCCTCGCGGGTTGACTCTTGCCGGGGAAGAATAATCACGGCGCGACCGAGCTTTAGGAAGCAATTTAAGACATCCCTTTTTGGTCATCTGAGAAAATAGTATGATTATATATGTAAACAATACACACATACACTACACCTAAAGCCGTTAAAGTGTTACTATCACTTATCAGAAGATCTTCAAAGTTTAAAGTTTTGATAGTGCCGTTGATGAAAATCTGCTCTCAAAATGGTGCTACATAAATGATCCTTTTATTATTATTATTGCTTCCTGAAGCTGCATATACCACACATCTCTCACTTTTCAAAATGGTGCTACATAAATGATACTTTTATTATTATTATTGCTTCCTGAAGCTGCATATACCACACATCTCTCACTTCTCAAAATTGTGCTACATAAATTATACTTTTATTATTATTATTGCTTCCTGAAGCTGCATGTACCACACATCTCTCACTTCTCAAAATTGTGCTACATAAATGATCATTTTATTATTATTATTGCTTCCTGAAGCTGCATATACCACACATCTCTCACTTCTCAAAATGGTACTACATAAATGATCCTTTTATTATTATTATTGCTTCCTGAAGCTGCATATACTACACATCTCTCACTTCTCAAAATGGTGCTACATAAACGATATTTTTATTATTATTATTGCTTTCTGAAGCTGCATATACCACACATCTCTCACTTCTCAAAATGGTGCTACATAAATGATACTGTTATTATTATTATTGCTTCCTGAAGCTGCACATACCACACATCTCTCACTTCTCAAAAGAATGCTACATAAATGGTCCTTTTATTATTATTATTATTGCTTCCTAAAGCTGCACATACCACACATATATCTCACTTAGATGCAGGCTATCCTACGGCAAAATATCATAATACCCACCCTTTTGGATCGATCGATCGGAACAATCAAATAAATATATTTTCTTCGTTATTCAATTTATATATTGGGTAATACTGTTTACAACATGACGGCTAATTGGTTTAAAATACTTTTTCTCCCAACAAATAACTGATTCGGTAGTCACAGCGCACACTGCATGTGTCTTTTTTAAATATTATTCATGAGTCTGAAATATTCTCCCGCAGGCCCGGGCATTATTTAATGAGAAAATTATTCATCGATCCTCAACTCTCTTCTTCTGTGGGTTCACCTCTGCAGTAACCCTCGGAGCGTGTCTGCTGTATAATTAAACTGAACAGTACCGCGGTGTGTGGAGCGGAGGCCACGTCTTATGCATATTAACGTTTCTCATTTGCGCCACGGTTAAACAAGTTGCCAAAATTAAATCGCCGCCTTGATGTTAAAAGTACAATATTAAGTATCACATTATTTTTTTTATTTTTTTCGAGAACGTTAAAACAGACGACCTCCGTGGCCTGGTGGTTAAGACGCTTGTCTGCCGATCCGGAGGCTGCGGGTTCGAACCCCGATGAAACCCAGATTTTTTTAAATTGGATTCTAGTCTTGTTTTCACTTAAGGTCCATTAAAACATCTTTCTGGTTGATTGGAAGAGATTGCCGTGGCAATAAACTCACCTGGTTAAATAAATAAAAAAATAATTTTGCTTTTTGAGAAACATGTTTTCAAGAGATGGTATAATAGATAAAGGTGTTAAAAGGCGTAATGCAGTAGAAAATAAGTTCAATGACCACCGTGGTCTATTTGTAATACGATTGTCTATCAACCCGGAGGATACGTGTTCGATTCCCGTTGGATACCAGATTTTTTTTAATAAGAATTCCAGTCTGGTTTGCACTTAAGGCCTCTTGAACATATTTGTATTGCCTTAAGGCCGAGGCCACACAGGTAGGAGCCTCGCTTGGTGATTAGAGCTACGCTGCGAGTTAAGCGACATATCCTAGCGAACCAACGCACCGCATACTATCGCAATGGCCACACTGCACGCTTCGCGCCACACTACATTACAATTAGTCATCGAGTGAATCTCCTAGCGAACAGACGTGTGGGTTAATTTTATTGTGTCACCGTGATTTCACAAGATGGCGGAAGTTTTAATAACAGCTAATCTGTGTATAAAAGGGAGCCTTTGTGGAACCCATCGAGCAAATTATACAAAAATGTACCTGTAATAAAATCACTTTGGAATGAAGTTGCACAGGAAGTAAATAAATATGGTAAGTTGTAATGAAATTGGTTAGTTTTGAGAGTGGCATCGTTTGTTGACTCAACCGCTCCCAAATGAATTATTGTGAAGCACTTTGGTGTGGCCAAGCATGAAGTCACCTAGTATATGAGTCACGTAAAACCTAGCTTAGCACCTAACGAAACACTTTGGTGTGGCTTCGACCTAAGTGAAAACCAGACTGAAATCCTTTGTAAAAAACATCTGGATTCCTGCGAGATTTAAACCCGCAACCTTCGGACTGGGAGACAGGTGTCTTAACAACTAGGTTACGAAGGTCGTAGTCTTTCTGGTTGTTTGGAAGATATTTCCACATGGCAATAAGCCTGCTCAGTTATGCCTACAAACTTTATTAAAGAATTTCAACTATTTATCCACCGAGATATGGAACATACCGATATTGGAAAAAAAAACATTGAAATATACAATATATACAACAAAATCGATACTAAATATATTAAAATATTCAAAGAATAAAAATGTTTAAAACCAAAATGTTTATATTTCAACAATAATCAAATGCCCATGTTTATTCATTATCTTAGTGGAAACTTTAAATCGAATCGAAAAATCTGAAATAAAATCGTGCATTACAATCGTGAAACCTCGTAAGATTGCTTAAGTAAAATGCCACGCAGTCTTCGGCGGTTCGAGAACGATCCTGGAGATAGGACTCGCCTGTCGGGCTGATGCAGAGGAATATGAAAACTTTTGAAGACGAGGCCTGACGTCAGCCATCTCGAGGCCTGAGGCGCCGTATGCTAAGGACCGTGTCACGAATTCCACGCTATCTTTGACTATGTATTTGATTCAAGTAATTCCTCGTTTGGTCCGGTATCTAAGCTTTTATCGGTGTTATCGGTCATTGTCAGGCAATGTTACATTTAGAATGTGGTACGTCTTTTCTCAGTAGTATGTCGACTTGAGCCGACAAAAGACGTGGTGTTTCGTTATATTTTGAAATGTCCAAAATTTTATATCGCGTCCTTATCATGTTTGTTTCAAACAAGTTAAAATCCCGGCAAAAATTAAATGACTTTTGATGGTGTCTACGGAAAATTTAATTTATCGAGAAGTTGTGACAGGAAATCAAGTCAATGGGGCAAAGTTATATGAAACTTTGACTATGTATTTGATTCAAGTAATTCCTTGTTTGGACCAGTATCTAAGCTTTTGTCGGTCATTGTCAGGCAATGTTACATTTAGAATGTGGTACGTCTTTTCTCAGTAGTATGTCGACTAGAGCCGACAAAAGACGTGTTGTTTCGTTATATTTTGAAATGTCCAAAATTTTATATCGCTTGCTTATCATGTTTCTTTCGAAGAAGTTAAAAGCCCGGCAGAAATTAAACGACTTTTGATGGTGTCTACGGAAAATCTTCTGAAAAATTTATTTATCGATAAGTTGTGACAGGAAATAAAGTCAATGGGGCAAAGTTAAATGAGACTAATTATAGCACTATTACTTGAATCACGTAATATCTAGATCTATCCAAGTCTACATAACATCGTGATAGTAACAAGTGTAATGTATGACATTTATAAAAATGGAGTCGTATACAATACAACAACGCGTTCAAATTGTTGAATTATTTTATGTATTGTAATCTCCGGAAACGGTGATGTTAATTGTCCACCAAGATCATGTGATCTGACACGTGAAAAGTCAGGTCTATAAGAAAGACCCTCAATCAATTCCTGAGCTGAAGGACGAAATTATTCGCGTTATTGGTGAGTTTGAACAAATTATGCCAAAATGTCATCGAAAATGTTGACAAAAGAATGGACATATGTGAAGCTGCAAGAGGTGGACATTTGGTGGATATTGTTTTTGTGTTTAAATGTCACACATTATACTTCAATGACCAATAAAAAGCTTTTTGAAATCAAAGCAAATTGTGTGTTTTATTCAAGAATTAAAAGAAATATAATTAAAAAACCGCTTAATTTGAAAGACCCTTTAGAAGATAAAGTCTAAAAATAGTGAGTAAGGAAAACCTCCGTGGTATAATTGGACATTTGCCTGTGTCCCAAGCCAGGGGCTGTGGGTTCAATCCCGTCTGTACCCATTTTTTAAGACTGGTTTAAGACCTCGTTAAAATATTTTTGGTTAATTGGAAGAGATTGTCTTATTTTAAGTTAGTACTGTATACATCGAAATTTTAATTCAGTATTTTTGGGCCGAGTAAATGGAAGTTTGAAACCTAAGGAGTAAAAGAATTTGAAGAAAAAACTGTTTAGGAAAAGGTTTGAATATGTTCAAAATGTAGGTAGTAAGAGAGACCAAATAAACTGTATTTTAAAACGTTTGAAAGTTTGAAATGTAGGAAGTTATTAGAAACTAAATGGATAGGAAACGGTTGGAGTGTATTGAAAGTGGGAAAAGTAGGGAGTAAGAGAGACCGAATGAACTGTATGGGAAAAGGTTTGAATGTATTGACTGTTCGAAATGTAACAAGAGAAACCGAATGAAGTATACATGAAAAGGTTTGAATGTATTTGAAGTTTGAAATGTAGGGGGTTACGAAAAACCTAATGAACTGTACAGGACGAGGTTTGAATTTATTAAAACTGGGAAATGAATGGAGTAAAAGAGACCGAATGAACCGTATGGGAAAATGTTTCAATGTATTAGATGCGAAGAAAGTCAAGTTTGTATTCAGAAAATAAGTTCTAGATGATACCGGTATATTATAGATGATTCAAGATAAAATTTACCGTACTGAATCCCTCTACTTCGAACTATTCCCAGTTGATTATCTGTATCTGCCCGAGATAATCGCACTGCGCTGGCCAGCAGTCATCCTATCGCCTTTGACAGTCGACAAAAAATACTGACATAACAGACTGGTAATGCTTAGGAATGGCGATACACCGGACACCGGTTTTGTCCACTGCGCCACGTTTACTCCTTGTAATTGCTGTCTTATTATATTGGCCCTTTTTTTACCAGAGACATTCTCCTGAGAACGATTGAGAAAAAAATAGATACAGTGTAAATAAATAGATACAGTGTAAATAAAACCTAAGAGGATTCGTGTGAATTTAGCTTTTTAAAATGTTTTCCACTGTAAAAAAACTACCCTTGTAAGAGAAAAGCTGCAGTTGCATAAAAATTCGAAAGTAAAATTTCAATGTCCTTCCATTCTTCTATCACAGGGAACAAATTAAGCTTCCTTTTTTTTCTCCTTCGAGTCAGTCATTCGACATTGTTTTCTATTTAACTTTTAGGACAAACAAGTTTTGTGTATTTTTCTCCTTATGTATTTTGTGCATTAATTAAGGCATTGTTTTATTAGCCTATGAAGCATGCGACCACTAAAAAGATTTATAAAATTGAGACCTCGCGACCCCCCTACAAAAACTCAAAATATATGTATTCGTTTTTCACAAAAAAAAACGGTGTTTTTTATTCCTTTTTTGCACGTGTTATTTTTATGTTCGCAACCCCCCTGATATTTCACCGCGACGCAAAGCTTGAGAAACGATGACCTTAAAGTCATAAGATATATTACAATACATATACGGTAACTATAAAACCAAAATATGAAATGGTGATAACGTCATCACAGATTAAACTTCAAATTGGAACAGAATCATGCAATAGAGAAGTATTTTAGGTGTAGTTTCCCTTTTTTTTGTGAACTTATGAGTACTGTTTTTTTGTTTTTTTTGTGAACTTATGAGTACTATTTTTTGTTTTTTTTGTGAACTTATGAGTACTATTTTTTGTTTTTTGTGAACTTCTGAATACTATTTTTTGTTTACAGATCCATTGTATTTTTTTTAAATAATGAATATAAACGAAGTCATTGGTATCCTTATACCCCCGAACATTAGACGGAAAAAATGCCTGTGTCATTCAAGGGAAGTAGCGCTGTGCAGGGATCGAACTGACGACCTTCCGCACGGAAATCCAGTGGTTTTTAATTATTGTATAAAACACAGATGGCGTCGCGAACTTGCCTGGGTCTTGTGACATTTGAGAAGTGTAATGTATGACATTTCTAGAGTTGTATACAATATAACAACGCGTTCAAATTGTTGAATTATTTTATGTATTGTAATCTCCGGAAACGGTGATGTTAATTGGCCACCAAGATCATGTGATCTGACACGTGAAAAGGCAGGTATATAAGAAAGACCCCCTGAGCTGAAGGACGAAACTATTCGCGTTATTGGTGAGTTAGAACCGCAATTATGCCAAAATGTCATCGAAAATGTTGACAAAAGAGTGGACATCTGTGGAGCTGCAAGAGGTGGACATTTGGCGGATATTGTTTTTTTTGTTTAAATGTCGTCACACATTATACTTCAATGGTCAATAAAAAGTTTTTTGAAATCAAAGCAAATTGTGTGTTTTATTCAAGAAGAAGTCCAGTGCGTTACCACGCGGCCATGCACCTCATGATCTCTCTTTGATTAATTTACAGGCAAATGGACTGTTCTATGAAGCCATTTCCATGATCTTAACCGTGAGTTGTGAAGAAATCTTGGACATCTCATTATCCCGGTCACGATCCTTAGTCATGAAGTCCTGAGGCAATGGAGGATGAGAAGGTGGTAACGCTTAATCCTGTTGAAAGATTGCCGCAATTTGGTTCTATCTCATAATATGCCACGCTAAAAAACAATCCAAAACGAAATCTTAAAAGAAGATAAATCTTTTTAGTGTCGAAATTGCATAATGGCCGCAGCCACCACTTTTCTATCCTTAAACTCTTCTTTTTTTATACATATATTGTTTATAGTTAAGGCATTAACGTTGTGGAGGTTTAGAGACATTGTTTGTGCTCCCCTGAAGATGAGGGGAAAGCCTTGAAACCGGTATGGTTTTACCGTTACAAAAAAGTGGAATAAACAGTGTTTGATAAAATAAATTACGAAATCTTCTTTTGTTTTTTTTTTAAATATTTTTTTGTCAATAATAGTGGTTTCGAATCCCTTGTTAGAAATTCAAGAAACACACATATCTAAAAAATGTCCGTCGTCCCTGTAAAGCTTACATACATACAATCACGCCGTTTCCCTGTCGGAGTAGGCAGAGCGATAACAGAGCACAAGACTTATCACGATGCAGCATTAATTTCCTCTACATGCAAACACCTGCTCATACAACTTCTATTATTTTTCTGACTTAAATTTCCTTCTTTTAAAATATCGTTCACTTGATCTAACCATATTTTCCTTGGCTTTCTTCTACCACCTCCTCCACTCACATTCGCGCTGTATATTAAGGTTTTGTTTATTTTTCTTCATTCATTCGTTCTATATGTCCAAACAATCTCCGAGTGCTCTTTTTCACCCTACTTAATACAGTCCAGAATTTACATTCTTCCCGAATCACTTCATTACGTTTTCTGTCATACATTGTCATCATATTTATTCTCCTCTATACACACATTTCTACAGCATTTATTCAGTCTTTTTCCACATCCATGTTTCACTCCCATAAATCAAAGATTGTGCTAAAATACTGCTGTGGATCTTAACAGATTTTGATAATGTACGGTCCGAATATTTGTTTATTCCCCATTGTCTGTGTTTCCTATCACTACCAGACGTTTAATATTTCTAGTGACTCTTCCATCATCAGAAACTACAACCTTCTTCTTCTTCCTCTTGGTCTAGGTCGTATGACCTGTTTGTTACGGTGGACTGTCCTAGGATGATGACGTCCAGCTGTCTTCCACTTTTTCGGCGGCCTTCCTGGTAATCTAAATAGCAAACTGCAACCGACATAGCAAAAATCTTAAAATTGCTCTAATGCTTAATAACTCCTTAATAACTGATGTGGCCACTTGCAACGACTGAATGAAGAAAGACTAACAAAACAAAACAAAAACCAGTGAAAATATAAGGTGTAGAAAAAGATCAAGGAAAGTGTTGTTGGATCAATTGATATTTTATAAGGACAACTCAGATGTAAGATAAATCGCGGGAGCTGTATGAATGTTAAATAGGCGTTATGCGTGTCTCAGTCCTCTCTGCCTACCCCAGCGGGGAAACGGCGTGATGGTGTATATGTACCTGTAAGTAATTTCAGTAATAAGAACTATATAATGAAAATATAGCGTTTTTATATGGCGAGCGTGTCTTGGAAACAGTTCTAAGACACTATAATTTATCTTTCTTATTCGGACACTAATTGACTTCTCGTTTTAAGGTGAACTTTTATTTTCCCTCCGTCCATTTAGATTTGCATTTATGTCGATCGTAAATTATTCCACAGAACTTGTTTAATTCACGGTTTATGGCTTTATTTTTAGACGACCTTTCTATGCAGACAATTCAGTACTTGTTTGCTCATTGCTTGTCGGACGTTCGGTGATTATTTCGTTGTTTATTTTCGCACCGTCATACTTGTTTTCTGCTTTATATGCTTATTGTTTTAAGAATTGCTCTTCATCGTATTGACATTGTTGGACTTGACTAAATGATGTCTCCCCAATGCTTGGAGATAATAACACCACTGTCGCTCGCCCGTAAGATGTCGTCGAACCCACATTTAATTGACCAGACATCGCACTGTTACGGTCCCAATTGTTGACATCAAACAAAAGATGGATTACTATGTATTTTTAAGACCAATAAATAGGAAGGGTTCAGCGTATTGGCGTCTCCTACACTTAATTCCTTGCGAATACGATCATGAAGAGGACAGAAAAGGACTCCGACGAGAATAACATTGTCAGGGTAGTTACTCGATTTAAGGGATGTAGTGATGGCACTTGCTTAATTGAAAGATTCGAAGTTTAAAGGAAGATGTTTATTTAACCCTTCCCTTACGGTGATAAAAATAATACGCGTGTTACGGTGTTGGGTAGTGAGTACCCAATAAAAAATTAGCGATTTTAAATCGGAAAAATAAGAACATTCATAGATAATCCCCTTAATTAATTATAATTGAAGTTCAAAATTATAATAATTGAGATTTATTTGCTGAAAACATTAAAAAACCATCTGAAAACATTAAAAAACGCTCACGGAACGGGCGTACGTCTAACCTATTCGCAAGCCTAGAGGCAACTAGTGGCGCGGAACGTCAGTCGCATACCCCGGCGCATACGCCTTTGCTTGCGACGTTGAGAAAATTCAGCTCCGGTAATAAAATCCAGCTTCTAATTCAACTCAGCTAGTATGCAAGAGTGAGATGCGAATATAGTATCGCGCTTCCCGCATACTATTCACATATCGTCAAGACGAGGCACTCGCAGCGTTTAAATGCGAATTTGTTTTCGATCTTTACAAAACACCTCGATGTAGTCGATAAATTCTGATTATTAGTAATATTATTTTTTAAATCAATGCGTAAATATATTATGGAGGAATACCTAAAATCTTAACCTTGTATTTATTATATTTATAGAGATATTGATGGTTATTAGAAGCAACGTGTAGAAGATACCCAACACAGGGAAGGAAAGGTTAACAACACACAACGATACAATGTACTCAAAGTGAAAACAATATTATTAGACAAAAAATATTACAAACAAGACCTTATATACTATTGTAGCAATGCGGTTCCCTAATCATATGATTTATTATCAATTGCAAGGTTTTCCCTCATTTTACGTGAAAAACAGGAGTCCTGTGATGTTTAACAATAACAAGACAAAATATTATCAAAAAATACAAGTTGAAGTTAAATATGACAGGATGTGGTTTTAATGATGATTTTTTTTTAGATAATTAAAAATAGTATTTTTTTTTGTTATACTCGTAATATTGTAGTAACACATCGATCAACACGTCCCGGGACTAACTACTAAAACAACATTTGTTTGCCAAAATTCTTCTTTATTCATCAACATATGTTAGTCTCCTTCAAGAGCGATACATTCATTACAACGCTTTCCTAACTTTTCTATGCCAGCCGTGTAGAACGATTTATCTTTGGTTTCAAAATAGGCGTTAGTTTCGGCAATCACTTCTTCAGTGGAGCCAAATCTCTTTCCCTGGAGCATCTTTTGAGGTCTGCGAACAGCCAATAGTCGCTGGGGGCCAAATCTGGAGAATACGGTGGGTGCGGGAGCAATTCGAAGTTCAACTCATGCAATTTGGCCATCGTTACCATCGACTTGTGACACGGTGCATTGTCCTGATGAAAGAGAACTTTTTTCTTCTTCATGTGGGGCCGTTTTTTTGCAATTTCTGCCTTCAAACGCTTCAATAACGCTATGTAATATTCGCTATTGATGGTTTTTACCTTTTCAAGGTGGCTATTATACCATGCGCATCCCAACGCAAACGCTCCAATAACGCTATGTAACATATAACAACACGTTAAAAGGTGGCCGATGTTTTGCAACAGGCGCAGGTAGGGTCTGTTCAGGCTCTTTTACGTGTGGTAGTCAAGGTTTCCTTTAGGAGGGAGACACTCCGCAGACCTCCGCCATTCGTTGGGCATTATTCTGGTCAGTTATGTTATTTAGACCCACATACACTCACTCAATTTCTGGTAGAACAGTCAGACCTTCAGTGGTGGCCATGAAAATCCTCTAAGATTTTAGCTTTAGGCCCTGCTTCTGGTACCTATACATGAGGCAGTGTGGATATGTCTCTTGAGGAACGTTCTCCCTACGGGCTGCAGTCTGGTGGCGGATCCCCGGAGGGGTTATTCCAGCAAGAATTATTAAATAAATCTCAACATTCTAAATAACCAAGTTAATTTCAGTAATAGTCCTGTGCTAAATATGTTTTTCGTTCAAAATCCATCACTTTGTCGCCTATCTACTCCCCTTCCCTGTCTCCTGTATCTACCACAATGAGGAAAAATATATTTCAGAAATAATTTAATTTATCTTCTCCTGACGAGGAAGACAGATGTCATTGAAACCAGTAGGGAACTCAAATAAAACAATGATCAATAAGTGTTTAATTTATTTTATTTAAAGATATTTTATAAATGTTCGATTTTTCGGTGGTGTCGGACGTCTGTATTTGTTTTTTTAAATATGGATAGTTTTAATACGTACAGAAGTAAAAGGCGGGAAAAAATAATACATACATAGGTATTCAAATTAAATACATGTATCGATGTAAAAAGAAATGCTTGTTTGTTATGTTTTTGTTAGTTGAAATTATTTTCTGCAGTGGCCTATGTATTACCACGTACAGCACCCGGCGTTAAGTAATACACATCGTTTGTAGAGCGTCGTCTCTGTCGCACGATTCGCTAACCGCATCGTGACTACGATACCAGCCTGTTAGCGCATCGTGCGACAGAGACGACGTTCTACAAACGATGTGTATTACTTAACGCCGGGTGCTGTACTCGTATCACCTATCTTCGAACAATAAGACGCACCCCCATTTCATATTGATTTTTTAAAGTTAAATTGTTCAGTGCCCCATTGACTTTGTTTCCTACACGCTGTTCTATATGTCTCTTAACTCTTCCATCATTTGGAAATATATTTCATCTAAAAAATGAATATATATATTTAATCCTTCCAGCACAGCCTCCATTATGCTGTAATTGAGCAATAGATATAAGCCATGATATCCATTTAGATAATCATTAAGTATATGATCATCGAAAATCTGGATACCGGTTTCGTAGACATCTGTTACCTCATCATCCGACATCTGATCTGGAGGAGAGATAGCGAGATCTTCAATTATGGTCACTTAAAGAGAGATACACTATCTGCAGATAACATTCTAGGCGGCAACTCCGATGTCATGGCGTGGCATGAGATCCCTGGCGGTGCCGGATGCTTCATGGACCATTCTTGTACCCTTTAAGACCCAGCAAATTCAAATTTTGGAAGATTGAGTTATATTTTTCATTAATATTTTTGTTTGATTACATGGCCTAGTTGGTAAGAAGCCTGCCTGTCTTCCATTCCGGGGGTTGCGAGTTCGATTTACGTTAAAAAGGATTCCAGTGTGGTTTTCATTTCAGGCCTCTTTAATATATTTCTGATGTTGGAAGACTTGCTACATGACACTACGCCATTTAGGTTGTACAGTATACAATGAAAATGGTATACCTACAATACAATTAATTGAGACGATCTCGGTAGCCTAGTGGTAACATGCTTGATAGCCACCAGGGACTGGAAGTCAAGATCGAATTCGATTCCCGATGATTGTAAAAGAAAGGTGAAAAGTATAAGAAATAGAATAGTATATAAGACGATATTTATAAATGTGGAAAAAGCAAAAGATGTGTACGTAGATAGAAAAGCGTGGACTTTGAATATTCTCATTAGTGTGGATAGTACGCGGTCTTCTTTATACTTTTTTTATTATTGTAATTTGTTTTATCAAATACTGTTTATTCCACTTTATGTAACGGTATAACCTTACCGGTTTCAAGGTTTTCACCTCATCATCAGGTCGCACAAACAAGACTGAATTCTGTTCGAACTGGTACCGACATATCATACACACTTCTAACGGTAAACATTCGGGTTGGGGATTTTGGATGGAAGAATGGAGGATACAACTTCAGCAAGCAGCGGCGAGATTTTGGAAATATATGTGTTTGCCAGATAGATGTTCACCTCGATGCACTGACTTAGAAATTTCTAGGGCCTCTAATCTGTCCAATTTATTGCCGTTACTACTATGTTAGAATTTGGCATCATCGATAGAAAACGTATGATTTTCACGGTGTCAATAATTAGCTATTTCAGAATAAATTAAAGGATTTTTTAAGGCGGATTTGTATTCACGAAATCTCGTTTCAAATGATCGTCCTGTCTTTCCTATTTTTTTTATTTTTTTTTATGATCGTTTATTTTTCCTCAGGTTTCGTGGTGTTAGAATAGAGTTATCAATTCGTTTTCTTCTCGAGTCGTTGAACCCTTCCCACTTTTCAAGTTTTTATTACCGATAATTACTGTTCTAAATTAAAAACAATATTTATTTTCCCCATTATTGCTCTTCAATTGGAGTGAACACTGTTAACGTAACCAACTGTGGGATGTTAATAGCATATTTTATGACCAAATTTTTCTACGGAACATACGAGAAATAATTATCGCTTTCCATCAATTAACTACGTATTATATAATACGAGTACATCCACTATTCAATATACAAGTTTATACATTGTACGGGGCACATGTAGCCGAATATTTTTATTATTTAATCCCATTGTTGATTTTGTCTATTTTATAGATGCATTTGCCTTATCAGAATTTTTCGATTGTATAGCACGAACTGTGAAATATAAGGGGCATAGAAATATAAGGGGCATAGCCGCACGGTAATACACTGGACTTCCGTGCCGAATGTTGCCGATTCGAAACCTGCACTGTGCTACTCCTCTCAAATGATACAGGCATTTTTTCTGTATTCGGGAGTATAATGATACCTAGGGCTTAAATCATATAGATTCTTTAAAAAAGGGATACTTTTGCCTGATTGGTTTCAAGAGATTGCCGCCTGCCCTGCATCAACATGTATGATGCTTTTAATTCTGCAAAGCAACTTGCATCTCGTTCTACTAATGAGGCCATGTGTTTTCTATATCTCAATATATTTCCATAAAATTCCCACAAAATTCTCAAAGATTATTAAATAATTTTAAAACAATGACTGTAATTTATTATTACTACTGCTTTTTGTATCTTCATGTTAGTTTAAGATAAAGTTGTATTATTTGTCAATAAATTTAAATACTTGTATAACCTGTCACATGTTAATTTGTATATAAAGACACTGGTGTGTCATTAATTAAATAAATAATTAAATAAGCCCGCCAGATTGTATTAGCAATAAAAGTGTTAAATAAATAAATACAAAAAGAGAAAACATGTCGGTGGGCTCCGATCGTCTCACTTCGGTGTGCCATCAGATCCAGTACAGGAATGTGGCCGGTGAGTTTGCTGGCGTGCAACGGCTCACTCACAAGAAGAGAAGAAAAAAAGCTCCACAGCACTGATTTGCTGTCCAATTGAATTAACGTTGAAATAGCGAAGGGATCCTCGACAACGAGGCCCAGTAACGACGACGACAGTGATATGTACTCGTATGTTATGTACGAGTATACTCGTATATGTTTTATGAGAAAACCTGTACTTAACATATACTATATACTTCATATATACATCCAAAGATTGTTGCATATTTTCACGAACGAACCTATTTTTTATACATATCAGCATGCCGTTTCCTTGTCGGGGAAGGCAGAGAAGAGAGACCGCTAGACTTTCCTATCTAAACACACATATTTCTCTTCTTGTTTTTTCGTGTTTCAAATTATCATTTTGTTATATCGTCGTCGTTACTCGACCTCGCAGTCGAGTATCCCCTCGCCATTCCAACGGTAATTCAGTTGGAAAGCGAAGCTATGTCGTGGAGTTTTTCTATATTTCTTTTTTTTTCCTTTTTAAGTGAGTAGGCTGCCGCACACCAGCAAACTCACTGGCCACACCGGTGTACTGGGTCCGATGGCACATCTAAAGTGAGAGGATCGGAGCACACCTGCATGTTTTTTCCCCTTTTTTAAAGAATAAATATTATCGAAGTCATAGGTATGCTAATACCCCGAATACTAGGCGGAAACAAACGATTCGAGGGTAGTAGCACAGCGCGGGGTTCGAACCGGTGAACTTATTGCAATGTGGAAATTTCCTCCAACCTATCAGAATTCATATTACTTAAAACATTCATTTTATTCATGCATTTATTTCGATGTCTTCGTTCCGCCTTCTTACATACATTTAAATATGATCTTAACTTTTTCTATTTTTTATTTTCTGCAAACTCATTTACAATATAATAAAATTATTAAAGACAATTTCATTAGTAAAAAACGAAATAAAACAGCCTTATTATGCGGTCATGTTCCGGCGCGTGGCGCCCTTGAGCTGTAGCCCTATTTTCCCAATTTTTAATATGGCCCTGCCCACACCTATTACAGGCTTTATGTGGTTGTGTTTATTCATAATCGCTTAATTTCAAACTGCGATTTACGTGAGGATTAATAGTTTTCTCTTGAAACAGGAGTTATAACACTATATTAAGTGTATTAACGATTTGCCGGAGAAATTTATTACTGAGATACAACCACTAGTATATCCCGTTCGTGTATAGTGTGGAAATTGTCTTAACTTTCAAGTGAAGTTCTCTCTACTCTCTACTTTTACGAGTTACGTGGTATTGTTTCAAATTTTCATAACGAGACTTGACTGCGTCTGTACTACTAGAATAACGAGTATATTCTGTATTCTTAATGAATATTTAAACTTAACATTGTTCACTGACTGGGAACGCCTTAACTTGGTTGAATTGCCATTTAAAAACATTTTTCCTTAATATTAAATTTGTTATTCATATTTTCTTTTATCAAATAAAGTAATATGTGGTACCAATAGTGGTCAAGACTATACCTTTATATACATTTATTACTTAACTAATCTTATTTATGTATACATTATAATTTATGAACTTACTTAATCTTATTTTCCTACATGTCATTTTATTTTTATTTTTTAAAATCTTAATATATGATTTCTTAGAAATAATTAACACCTTTATACTACTTATAACTAGATAACAATTCTTACAACTAATTATTTATTAAGAACAAGTCCACTCGTTCAGGCTACTTGTATTCCATCACATTCACTCAGACCTTGGTCGTCCCAGCTAATACTGTAGGTGGACTAGTCAGGCAACAGATAATGCTTCGGGAGCTTGTGCTTATAACGGAAGGGTAGGTCGGATTTACTCTCGTAAGCCCCCAGGGCAGCGACTAAGGGATTGCTTAATTTAAGTATTAATACGAGGTGCTAATCGTGGTTATTACGCTGACATGAAGGTTTTCGTTTCGAAACCCGGCCAGAACATCTTTTCCCAGGTGACGAAGGATTTTTTATCTAATTTTATTTATCTTATTTAATCAGGATATCAGCGACTTCTGGGGCATATTTATGTTATGTCGTCGACCGTGATCTAACAGTTAGCATTCACGCTAAACAAGCGGGCGCCCCAGTTTCGATTCCTAGCGGATTCAATTCTAGACCAATTTTACTCGTCGACCGTTTTACATCTGAATTTAGCGTTTTCTCAGCGAACCATACATTCTTATATCGCTATTTTAAATAAACAACACAAAAAAAGCCTTATATAAAACTATGCCTCATAAAAGGCGGCAGACGATTAAACTTGTAATCTTCTTAAAGCATTGATCTCCAGCAAGTGTGGAGAGAATAAATGACATTTTACTTATCGACCGTTTTACATCTGAATTAGCGTTTTCTCAGCGAACCATACATTCTAATATCGCTATTTTAAATAAACACCGCAAAAAAGCCTTATTTAAAACAATGCCTCATAAAAAGGCGGCAGAAGATTAAACTTGTAATCTTCTTAAAGCATTGATCTCCAGCAAGTGTGAAGAGAAGTGTGGAGAGAATGAATGACATTTTACTCATCGACCGTTTTACATCTGAATTAGCGTTTTCTCAGCGAACCATACATTCTAATATCGCTATTTTAAATAAACAACACAAAAAAGTCTTATAAAAAACTACGCCTCATAAAAGGCGGCAAAAGATTAAACTTGTAATCTTAAAGCATTGATCTCCAGCAAGTGTGAAGAGAAGTGTGGAGAGAATGAATGACTAAATGATTAAAGAAGTTACAAACGAATTAATGGCTAAGAGTGAAGAGAATAAATGACTAAGTGATTATACAAATCAAGCCAAATACTGGGCTACGCGGATGATATTGACATTATTGGTAGATCCCCACAAGCAATGATGGAGACATTTGTTCAGTTGGAGAGGGCCGCAAACAGAATGGGACTTCGCATCAACTCCGATAAGACCAAATATATGATAGCCACTAAAGCACCCCGTAATAACCAGACACCTACCACGATTAATATAAGTTCTCATACAATAGAACGTGTAAACACCTTCACCTACCTGGGATCCATAGTGACAAGTGTTAATGATGCATCTATCGAGATTAAACGTCGAATATTCATGGCAAATAGATGCTTCTTTGGTCTGAGAAAACACCTTATATCTCGGTTGTTGTCCAGAAGGACAAAACTTACCATTTATAAGACACTGCTACGACCTGTCTTCACATATGGGTCTGAATGCTGGGTATTGAGTAAGAAGAACGAATCTTCCCTTCTAATATTTGATAGAAAAATACTCAGAAAAATATTCGGACCCATACAGGAAAATGGATCTTGGAGAGTGAGATATAATGAGGAGTTATACAGCATATACAAAGAGCCCAACATTATAAAATACATCAAAATTGGGAGGCTACGTTGGGCGGGGCATGTAGCAAGAATGAGAGAAGAGGAAATGCCTAACAAAGTACTCTTTTCCAAGCCCCAAGGAAGACGTAGCGTGGGCAGACCAAAGCTTAGGTGGATGGATGGGGTGCAGAATGATGCAAACGTGATTGGCATCAGGGGCTGGAGGAGTGCATCCCAGGATAGGGGGGAATGGCAACGACTGCTGGAGGAGGCCGGGGCCCACAATGGGCTGTAGTGCCATTGATGATGATGATGATGATTATACAAGTTAGAAAAGAATGAATGGCTAAGTGTTTATACAAGTTAGAAGCGAATGAATGACTTAATATAAACAAATAAATGACTTAGTGATTAAACAAACTAGAAGTCGAATGAATGACTAAGTGATTATACAAGTTAGAAGAGAATGAATGGCTAAGTGTTTATACAAGTTGGAAGCGAATGAATGACTTAATGTAAACAAATAAATGACTTAGTGATTAAACAACTAGAAGTCGAATGAATGACTAAGTGATTATACAAGTTAAAAGTACAAGGTTTGCGTGGAAGAGGTAGACTGAGGCTTACATGGCTGCACCAAGTGGACCAGATTATGAAGGAATCTAAAATGAGATGAATAATGAACAATTGTGCATGACGAAATGTATGAATGTTGAGGAGGCGAGATTTGTGTGCTTAGATAGAAATGTTTAAGAATATGTTATCTCTGCTTACCCCGCAAGAGACATGGCATAATGATATGTATGCATATATGTAAACGTAAAGTAGCAAAATGCAACTTCATGTATTTTCAGGGTGTCGAACTATCGGTAATTTTATCCTTGGTAATCGTTGGTGTTCTTGTTTTTTCAAATAACTCCGCCTCTGTTTTCTCACTGGAAGGTTCCATCGTCAGGGCAATAAAAGGTTATTTTTTTCATTTATTTTTATTTATTATTTATATTCATTACCTACAATGCATTATTTAATGGAAAGGCAATGTACGCCACTGGTACAAAGAACTGTAACATAGGTGGATGGCTACTGCACGATACTCGGAGAATTCAGCTCACGTGCAAAGGCGTAGATCTGTGAAAATGTAGCAGAGTGAAGAGATTCCTCTTAGGCAGGTTCTAGATGATCGCAAGTAAAACACAGTAGGCAGAATGAACTGAGAATGAATTTATTTGGCTTTTTCGCTTCTTATGTGCGGTCAATCGTTAATCGCAAGCGCTTGTTTTCGCCTCTGCGTGCCGTCACAACTCGCGAAATATCACAATTTTCGGAAGTTTTGCGCATGCAGAGGCCGGCCGACTTGCGATATAGTCTTGCGATGACCGCGCATAAGTCTCATTTCCGTTGCGGTCGCGACGCAGCGCGGACCCAAACAAACATAAATATTACATAAAAATACCAAACAAACAACATATAACTACGTATCTATACACATTAAACAATTAAGAAACCAATCCTAATATGTTTTATGATGACGCATACGTCCGATACAGGTAAAATGTAGAATACAAGTAAATAACAATACCAAAAATTATCCACTTAGTGGATATAGAGAACCTCATTTCTATCTAAGGCCTGTGGACAAAGTGGTTTCATTCCATAATTTCATGTTTTGTTATGATTGCGCCATTTGAAAAAGGCAAACACTCTCCTTAATGTGGTCGCGCCATTTCAAAAACACAAACACTCTCTTTAATGTGGTTGCGCCATTTAAAAAAGGTGAACTCTCTCATTAATGTGGTAAGTATTATGATACAATTATGATTATTTTTCTATGTCTTGAAATAATAAAAAAAATGCAGTAACATAAAAAAAACGTAGTGTATGGACGAACTCTGTTGCCTGGTTAGTAAAACACCTGTCTCCTAAACGAGAGATTACTGGATCAATCCCGTTAGAACCTGACTTATTTAAAAATAAAAAGGATTGCATTTTGATTTTCCCTTGAAGATCTCTTTGACATATTTCTGGTTGGTTGAAAGAGATTGTCATTTCAATCAACCCGCTAGGTTATATTGTATGCAACGAAATACTCGTACTATAATAAAATTCAATATACTTTAATTCCAGTCATCTCACTCGGCACAGACATTATAGTTTTCTTAGTTTTCACGCTTCGCTCGAATGGCGTGTATTATATATTAGCATTCAGAGAAGATATCAGAATTAATAAATATAATTGCTTCGGTATAAATTATCGCGTGGCACCTGAGATGAGAGGGCAGATGAGACCACACACCTTGTCTGCGTGCTGGAACTCTTGTATCGACACCTCTCGCTGTGATCGAGTGTTTCCCTGATTAAACAGAACTGGCCATTTATCTTTCTGCAGTCTTCCCTCAGCTGTAGTTACGCTACTCAGAATGACATTTAAGCAAAATTTGCAGTCAAAATACAAAAAGCGTTTTTACTGTACGCCAATTTGATTTACGTTTTATTCGAATCACATATTTAAAGATCTGCATATGATTCTTTGTAGTTCGTCTTCCTTTTTTTAAGTTTTCTGCGGCTTTCTTACCAAAAATGTTTTTTTTTTTTTTCTGGACATGTACGGATGCGGTGAAATAATCGAATAACCGCATCCGTTATTTTCCTATCCTTGCCCTCATTTTTCTGTTATATTTTTAATATATCAATTATGGTGGGTTCGTGTCCCGAGTCAAAGCGCTCTTGAGGATAATTTTCTTTCTAAACGGCGCTATATAAATTGTCGTTTAATTATTATTCTATATAAAAAAATAATAGTCTTATAAGTTAATTGTATTTGAGATGTAAAAGGAAAGATCTAAGAATGAATGTTGCGAAATCCATAGTTGGGTGATAGGAAAGAGTGAAAGGAATATTAAATTCGATATATGAATGAGCTATGAAAGATTAGAGCAAATCGAAGAATTCTGCTATTATGGTAGTATTTTATCAGACTATGGAAGAGCTACTATGGATATAGGACGGCGTGTAGCGATAGGAAACTAAGTCATTAGGGCACTTAAACATTTATACTAGAGTTAAAACATATTTTGCCCAAAGGCAATATGCCTATTTAGCTCCCATTACATAAAATGGGGTGTCGAATTAAATAAAGGCAAAGGGAGGAAAACAATTTAGGCAGTCGATCGGATCGTGGTTGTTATTGCGACAGGAGTTTGAGTACTTGGGCTTGCAAGAGGAATGACTCGTGGAAAAGTTATGTGTGAGCTCTTGGGTGTGGTGTTTTTTGTTGTTTTATTTTATTTTTATGATTATGTGCGGTATATTATGGGATGAATGTTTTCAATCTGTCTGGAGTGATTAAGTGTGAGGAGTTTGATTTCGCGTGATGTATACATGTGTAATTGAGTGTCACTGTTTGTCGTCAGGTTGATGAGAATTTGCGACGGGGTTTTATAAAATCAAAAATCGGAAAGAAGTATCGATTTATTTTTTCATGCTATATGTCCTTAGTGAGATACAGGCAAAAGCCTAGTTTACTGGGGACACGACAAATGAAAGGCAACAAATCCAGATCTATTAAAATTGTGGGTCCAAATTAGCTAACCAGTGTTTTTTTCACGAATTGTGTATATTTCTTGTCATTTGTAAAATAAATAAATAAAAATAAAATACTGGAACCGGACACTATCAAAATCTCTCAAGATGATAGTTCACACCAATATTTTACTACCTACTTTAATGTAAGAGAGTGAAACGTGAATGTGGATAAATACCGAAAGGAGCCAGATAAATGCTCTACAAATGCGTGCACTGGAAAGAATAACATATAATAATGATAATGGTGATAATGAAGGATAGAATATGGAAATAATTTATCATCAGAGATTGATGTGAACTTAACCCTACAATGCGCGATTTTTTTAATTTAAAAAATAAAAATACAATATATGCATTAAATATGTACTGGAACATGAAAAATACAATAAAACTTTTTTTTGTTTTTATACTCGTATATTTATATTTAAAAAAAAATAGTATAGTTCATATATGAATCACTGCGCATTTGTAAGTTAATTATATGATATAAATGAAATTATATATTTTACTTCACTCATTTTACACATATGTACTAAAGAATTAGAAAAAAAAATAAGATTACCTTGATCATCAATAATAAAGTAATTTGATTTCAAACTGGAACAAATCACAAAAGTCATCTACGCGCAACAAGTCAAACTTCAACTGCCAAATTGACCGGTAAAACAGTTTTATATTAAACCTATGTGGTTTTAAAGTATGGAGATTATTGTATCACATTAGTAACAGCGCGTGAGTCGATGTTTATATCACTCGACACAAAAATATTTAGAAAAACTTTGGTTGATTCACATGTGCATCATTGCGCACTGTAGGGTTAAGGTTGATGTATTAAGTAAGATATAGAAGAGCACATTGAGATGGTTTGGGCATGTAGAATGAATGAATGAAGAAAGACTAACAAAACAAATATTCAGTGCAAATGTGAGTGGAAGACTCAGCCGAGGAAAACGAGTATGTGATATTTTGAAAAAATAAATGTAGAAAGTCAATGAAATTGTGGGAGTTGTATGAATGTAGAAAGTACGAAGGGTGTGTGTCGAGATTGGAAAGTCTGGTTATTTGTCCTCTCTGTTTATTCTGACAGGGAAATGGCGTGATAGTATGTATTATACTTAGACGATGTACCATAAGAAATTTTGTAGATCGAATTATAGGTAGCTTTGTTTATGGTCCTAAAGTTTTAATAAAATCAACGCACTTTTTTTATTAACTAGTAACATTCTAATGAACGTTTCATTTGGTATAACTGCGCGCATAAATCTTCATATAATTATCATTCAGACAGAAGTGGGTCCAGGTCAGCTTTAAGATTTGAACTATCCACAAAATGAATCCTTTATTTTAATATGTTAAGTGAAATACGAGTAAGTAGTGTACGTTCTGTTGCCAGAAAGAAAGAAAGAAAAACACCAACTGAGCGTTTTTATTGAATCTAATGGAGCATTATTTTTTTTATATGGTTATGCTTGCTGATAATGTAAGTGGTTTAAGGAATTCGATAACTGAACTACTATATATGAGAGATATCTACTAAAAAGTTTGAAAATGCATGTAGGGTAATCAAAGGTTATGGCCATAGAAATAAGTGTACATTGTATAGGTCAACTTGGAAAAACTGGGGCAGGTCGATGAGTTATGTTATCTGGGCAGTATATTTACGTGGGATAGACGAGTTAAAAGAAGGGTAGCGACAAGGAACAAGGTCAACGGAGTACTTAATATTATATACAATAATTTGTAATTTATTTTTATCAAACACTGTTTACTCCACTTTTTTGTGACGGTATAACCCTACCGGTTTCAAGGCTTTCACCTCATCTTCAGGGGAGCGCAAACAAGACTAAATGATGTTCGAACTGGTACCGATATACACGCTTCAACGGTTGGAAGAAGAGGGGTGAGGGAGGCACGGGACAATTTCGGCCAAGAGCGGAGAGATTTTTGGGAAATAACTGTTCAACAGATGTTCGGATCGGTGTACTGACTTAGAAATTTCTAGGGCCGCTAATCTGTCCAATTTATTTCCGTTACCACTGATACGTAAGAATTTGGCATCATCGATAGAAAAACTATGATTCTCACGGTGACAATGATTAGCCATTTCAGAATAAATTAGAGGATTTGTTAAGGCGGATTTGTGTTCACGAAATCTCTTTTCAAAGGATCTTCCTGTCTTTCCTATATAGAAATTATCACAGTTAGCACATAAAAGTTTATACACACCGCTGTTGCTAAGTATTCCATTTTTGCCTTTTCCATTAAATAAGAGTTTCCGGAGATTAAAGTTAGTGTTAAAAGCTGGCTTTATGTGACTTGGAATATTTTTGGTTATTTCATTTGATATATTTTTTATAAATAGGACTTTGCTCCATTTATAGGTATGCTTATAGGTGTCGTTAAATATATAATCTTTTATAAGTTTCTTTTTTGTTTTGTTTTTTAAAAGTGAATCAATGAGGCTTCCAGGATAACCATTATTTGTAGCTATTTTTTTTATGGTTATTAATTCCTTTTTAAAATTGTCGTCGGTTAATGGGACACTGAGCAATCTATGAAGCGTACAGTTAAAGGCGGCGAATTTATGGTTATTAGGTTGGTTGGAAGTTGCTGGAATTATAGAGTCTGAATAAGTATTTTTCCTATATATTGTATATCAAAGTCAAATGTGCCATTTTTCCGAGATAATGTTTGGTCCAAGATAATCCGAGATAATGTTAGGTAATGCCTTAACTATTGTATAAACAACATATACTATATACAATAAAAATGACAATACATTATAGTGTGTTGGTGACCCACCTTGATGAATGGAAGTGACACTTGGACTTGGCAGAAGAAGAGTAAGATTAACGGTGTGGAGATATGTACAGTAAAATAAGATGGAATAAAAATATGGATAAACTTGATGTTTTATGAAAGATTAAGAAAAGGGCTTTAAGATAATTTGGACATGTATCAAGAATGAATGCTGAAAGAATAACTTAGCGAATATACAAGTCAGTAGTGCAATGTGTGCATGGAACAAGTAGACCGAGGAAAACGCCGCTGGACCAAATGAATCAGATTTTGAAAGACGGTAAAGTGAGAAATATTAATAAAAGAACACTGTGTCTAACGAGATGCATGAACGTAAAGGAGGGGAAAGTTGGTATAATCGAATAGAAAAGTTTAAAGACATTGTAATTTATTTTTATCAAACACTGTTTATTCCACTTTTTTGTGACGGTATAACCCTACCGGTTTCAAGGATTTCACCTCATCTTCAGGGGAGCGCAAACAAAACTGAAGATGAGGTGAAAGCCTTGAAACCGGTAGGGTTATACCGTCACAAAGAAGTGGAATAAACAGTGTTTGATAAAAATAAATTACAGTGTCTTTAAACCTCCACAACGTTAATGCCTTAACTATAAACAACATATAAACAACCAAGTTTGAAGATTTGTTTTTTCTGCCTTCCTCGCAGGGAACACGGCGTGATGATATAAGAGTAATTGCCATGTTCTCTCTGCCTACCCCGGCATGGAAACGGCGTGATACTATGTGTGTATTCTAAGATTTCGCTTAAGTAGATCACAATCTGTTTTTCATTCTCGAGTTCGATCTGTTAATACGACTCGATAAGTGGATATAGCCATGTGATTATGATACGGTGCCGAGAAGATCTGCCCCCGGGCCCGGCCCGCTGATTGGCAGCTCCACAACTGCGGTGCATCGATACATGCCGCCCTGGGCACTGTTTAATTATATTATGCAGTTTGACCCATAAAACGTTAACTCGCCCAATCGGGGTGACCAAAAATCACCATTTATATTCATGAATGTTTTATTTTATTTTTAATAATAGGCAATCCATTCAAACTTGAATGATTTGAGCCACAAAATTAAAGCAATTATGAGAGTCAATATAATAAAACTAATTTTAAAAAAAATTCAAAGTTTCAACTGATTAAGCTTAAAAAATTTGACAATCTATCTATAAGTGGAAAAGTTTTTTTTTTAAACTGGCGCGTTTATTGCCATGTGGCAATCTCTTCCAACCAACCAGAAATATGTTTTTATAGGCCCTAATTGTTAACCAGACTGTAATCCTATTTAAAAAAATCTGGCTTCCAGCGGGGATCGAACCCGCAACCTCCGGATCGGCAGACAAGTGTCTTACCACCAGGCCACGGAGGTCGTCTACGAAGGAAGTTCTAGGAAGGAAGAAGAAACGCAACATTCATTGGACCCGGTAAAATGTGAATTTTAGTAAATAAGATATGTTTCGCAAAGGACAACCGAAAAATACATCATAGTCTATAGTTTCATCATGCAGACCACCATCCCAGCCAGGATTCTCCACAATACCTATTCTGTAAAGGTTACAAGCCACCATGCAGTAGGCCGTCTTCAATTATATGAGTTAATATACGAGTATTATAATAAAACTTATTTAAAAAAAAATTACAAATCTAGATAATTTATTGTTTCAACTTCACACCTGACTGCTTTATTTTATAAACGGAACTTGTCAAAAAGAAGAAACGTGTTTCATCTCACAATATTTTTTTCCATCAGGCATGTCAAACTTGTTTTGCATTACGTTGTTACATAAGCTATTTTCCATAAAGCCAAGGGCAATATTAATTAAATGTAAATTAATTTATTCGCTTCATAATTCATATTTTTTCTTATTTCAAAAGTTATTTTTCTTTTCTAGAAGCGAGATTTGTTGTTGAAGAGCCGCGTGAGGCCCGCGGGCCTCGCGTTTGGCATTGCTGTTTCAGGTGATATTTCAACAGCCCGGAACTAATTCAGCTTGTCGGGCTACACGTTCTTTGTAGACAGACTCACCTGGCAAATTATTTTATTCCACAATACAACAACATATAATAGTTACATCTAACAATTTTTTGTAAACCCTGCATAACAAGACCATACTGATTATGCATCCAGTATGGGTATTTATGAACCTTCATATGACTTTGGTGTCTTAAAAAAGTTGTTCTTGCTTGGATGTCTTAAAAAAGTTGTTCTTGCTTGGATGTCTTAAAAAAGTTGTTCTTGCTTGGATGTCTTAAAAAGTTGTTCTTGCTTCGATGTCTTAAAACAGTTGTTCTTGCTTGGATGTCTTAAAAAAGTTGTTCTTGCTTGAATGTCTTAAAAAAGTTGTTCTTGCTTGGATGTTTTAAAAAAGTTGTTATTGCTTGGATGTCTTAAAAAAGTTGTTCTTGCTTCGATGTCTTAAAAAGTTGTTCTTGCTTGGATGTCTTAAAAAAGTTGTTGCTTGGATGTCTTAAAAAGTTGTTCTTGCTTGGACGTCTTAAAAAGTTGTTCTTGCTTGGATGTCTTAAAAAAGTTGTTCTTGCTTGGATGTCTTAAAAAGTTATTCTTGCTTGGATGTCTTAAAAAGTTGTTCTTGCTTGGATGTCTTAAAAAGCTATTCTAGCTTGGATGTCTTAAAAAAAGTTGTTCTTGCTTGGATGTCTTAAAAAAGTTGCTCTTGCTTGGATGAATTCAACAAATTATGAAGTGAAATCCTTCTTGACGCAAGTAAGTATCACAGACAGATTCTTACCGCTAATACAGATAATCAATCAATCACGTAATATTCGCTAAGTTTTAGACATTTCTAGACTGTTTTCAATGCTGCTGTAAGATTGCTGTATGGTAGTCATAAATATTGTCATATTACCCCCCTTCTAAAAAGTCGACACTGGCTCAATACGGGAACGTATTGATATCAAACTTTGACTCTTTGTATTTGAGTCCCTTAATGGAATGTCTTCATTGTATCTTTCGAATCTGTGTCTGAGGGATGTCCCTTGGGAGAAAAGTAGAACTTTGAGATCGATTAGAGCGGGGTATTACTCGTATGAAAGAATTTTGGCCGTTTCTGGTCTTGTGATGGGGAATGGTTTGCCTCCTAGTGCCAGAGATATAGGTAGCGTGTGCAGCTTTAGTAAGTACTTCAAGACAACCCTTATTAGGAGATCTTATCAAAATATCTGAGTTGGCTCAAATCTTAATTTAGAGCGCCCTTGAGGAGAGTTTTGCTCTAAACGGCGCTTTGTAAATTGTCCTTTTATTACTATTATTTACAAATTCCTGTCCAGAGCTTGTAAACAGATTTCCAAATCCTACAGGACAGGTCAGAGGCAAATGGCTGGAGCTCTTTGCGTAACCACCACTCCCAAACCCCTAGGTTGTATTCTGGTCTCCTCAGCTTCTGTAACATCCCTTACTGCTAGGATTAACGATGAATAAAAACATTTCAATACACTCCATTCAATTTAGGCTATTTATAAAATGAACTCCTCTATAATTTGTATGCAAATATTTGGAAATGAGTTTTGCAACAATTTAGATATTTTTAATATAAATATATACAGTATTCGCCAGAATATCACAACAATATTTAGAAATAGCTACTAACTTTGTGATCTCCTTTATTAATATAAATAACCTAGTATAAACGAAACATTAAGGACAATACTTTGCATCTGGAGTTGAGTAACCCTGCATCAACATGTGGAAGGTTTCTATTCTGCAAAGCAACTTGCATCTCGTTCTACAAGTGAACCCATGTGTTTTCTATATCTCAAGATCTATCCATAAAATTCTCGAAAAATCCAATTCTTGTTCTATGTAACCTAACTATAAAATAAGTCTTCGACAATTACGTAAGTCTACTTGGTAAAATTTGGTTATTTTTTGTGATATACATGCATATATTGAACTTAAATATACTTATTAATATTAAATAGTTTTAAACAATGACTATAATTTATT
Organism: Odontocerum albicorne; assembly: GCA_949825065.1. NCBI lineage: Eukaryota > Metazoa > Arthropoda > Insecta > Trichoptera > Odontoceridae > Odontocerum > Odontocerum albicorne. The sequence continues at coordinate 49,414,747 of OX463841.1, forward strand.
ATTACTACTGCTTTTTTGTATCTCCATGTTAGTTTAAGATAAAGTTTTGTATTTTTTATCAATGATTTTAAGTACTTGTATAACTTTTCATATAGTTATTTGCATATGAAAGACACTGTTGTGTCGTTAATTAAATAAAATAAATAAAATTTGTTACATAGAACCAGTCTCATTTTTTTTTATTTGAGTTGTCTCACTGTGTTATCAAAAAATATATTCTGGTCGCCCTAATCCCACTCGAAATGTAATTCAGTGGCGACTAATCAGATAGCCCCCGACCTGCCGTTATTTAAGTCCGAGCTAACGGGAGAGCGGACAGGGAGGTGCCTTCATTAAATTGGATGAACACAAAGATTTAATAAGCCTACAGTTAATTGTTTATCGTTGTTAGTATCGCAGTTGTCAAAGACCCAAAACCAGTTGCCAGATTAAATATAACGTCAATCCTTAGATGATAGTTTTTTTTTATTTCATTCATAATTACGACGATGACCATAATAATTTCCGTTATTTAATGAACAACGAATCGAATTGCTTCTGACATTTTTGTAGCCCATTCAATTAAAAATAAGTGTCGTATTTTATAGAACGTAGTAAGAACAAAGTAAGAAGAGAGGAGCGTTGTAAGAACAAAGTATGAAGAGAAGAGCGTAGTAAGAGTTATGAGGGATATCGATAAGCGTGTAGCGATAGGAAACAAATTCAATGGGTCACTAAATCATATACACTCGAACTGGATCGTATCGAAATCGGGAATGATAATAGTCCACAATAGTATTTTGGTGGTAATCTTGATGCATGTGAATGAAATGTGAACGTGGAAAAAGACTGAAAGGAGTCCGATAAATGCTGTAGGAATGCGTGCATTGAGAATAATACATGGAGTGACAATGTATGACAGAATACGGAATGAAGTGATAAGAGATAAATGTGGATTTAATACTGATGGGTTGAGTTAAATTAAAAGCACGCTCAGATGGTTTGGACATGTGGAACGAACGGATGAAGAAAGACTGCGAAATAGCTAAATCGTGCTTATGTGTATCGAAAGCGTGTGAGAGGAAGACCAAGTAAAGCATGATTGAATCAAATGAATGATATCATGAAAGAAGGAAATGTAGAAAGTCAGAGAAGTTGTATGAGAAGATATATGGATGTAGGATATGCTAATGATGTGTGTCAAGAGAGGAAAGTATGGCGCTCTGTTCTCTATGCATATCTCGACAGGGTATAGGATGGTATGTATGGTATATATACAAGTACAGTAAGAACAAGCACTTTCACTTTTCTTCTTCCCAAGGACTTCACGATGAAAATTAGATGTCCATTATTTCTTCACAAATATATTTCCGTACATTTTCTTCCTCTGCGTTGGACCCTCACACGCACTATATTTTCTCCAACAAGATCACAGCGTCTGGTGTTAGGTTATTTAACTCCTGCACGCCTCCAGAAAACGTATACAGGGGCAGACGTGTACGATATAGTCCATGATCTGGATTTACCCACACTTGTAGAAAGGTGACTCCGCTACTCGCCACTTGCGCATATCATATGCAGTGCGGCCCACTTAGCATCTGATCCTATTTAGAGTACACCACTCCTGATTTAGGGGAAATCCAGGCAACCACACAGTCGGTTCGTCCACAATATGCATCACATTCCGTCCAATGGGACCATCATTTATCGGCGATTGGCCTGTTTATTTGCTCCAGAGTCTTCCAGATTTAACAGGCAGCCGGTCGATTTGCGACACCCTCTTCCACTCTTTAATGAGATTCCACTCTTCACGATTTAAATCAGGAGGTGGAATATTTGATACCGCTTCTGGATATACTCAAAGATTTACATGGTTATTTTTCCAGTGCTTTTAAACGTTTGTCGCAGCTCTTGCCGTATTGAGCCGACTACGTTTCGAAGGCGTTGCAGCCTTCAACCTAGATTATCGTTTTTCAACCTGTGGATCGCAGTGAAATATCACAGGGATCGGGAAAAAATATAATTTTCGTGTGCAAAAGGAAAATAACACATTTTCTGTAAAAAACGAACTCATTTATTTATGTAAAAAATACAATTCAAAGTTCTTCGTTACATGGACGAGTGTTCTATATTTTTTTTAATATCTCTTAGGTTTTTATCTGTTTTATTTAATTATTTCTAAGGGTAGGGTCATTTCCAAAGATATACGAGTAGTAAGGAAACTAAGTTCACGGTGTTTGGCCGGCAGGAGCAAGTCTTACATTGAACAGTGCTGATATAGAAAGAGTGAAAACATTTAAATACCTCGGAAGTATCCTAGTGGAAGACCTCGACCCAGAAACCGAAGTCAAGTGCAGAATTGAATCATCTCGTGCGACTTTTAATAAAATGAGAAGCGTATTCTGCGATGATAACCTAAACTTAAAACTTCGACAACGGTTAGTCAAATGCTACGTTTGGTCAGTGGTATTGCATGGAGTGAAATCATGGACCCTCAAAGTAAATAGTATGAACCGACTGGAAGCATTCGAAATGTGGATGCACCGGAGAATGCTACGGATACCCTGGACGGATATGGTCAGCAACATAAGAGTTCTTCAAAGAGCCAAAGTTGATAGAGAGTTGCTGACTAATATTAAAAAAGGTGTCCTACTTGGGTCATGTACTTAGAGGAGCAAAGTACAAATTACTGCACCTGATCATCCAAGGCAAAATAGAAGGCCGAAGAGGTGTTGACAGGAGGCAAATATCCTGGCTCCACAATAAACGTGATAGGACTGGCATAAGGGGCGTCGGACATCTTTTTCGGGCTACCGGGGACAAAGATATCTACTCTCAAGTGATATTCAACGTTGGGGGGACCTGACATGACACTGAGAAGAAGAAGAAGTAAGGCAACGATAAAATATTCAGTTTTAGACATTTTAAATGACCGACATGTGAAGTGTATCTAATAATATAGTTTATGGATCCTGTTGATAAGGGAGTTGACCCTAGGGTTCCCTTGATGGTTAACAACAGGATATGCGTCCATCACATAACAACCCGACTGTGAAAGAGACCAAACGAAAGCGGAATAACGTTAATTTGAAAGAACCATAACATTTTGTGGCTGATGATGACCTCTTCTTTCTTAAAAAATATCCTTTAAGGCAGTGCTTCCCAATTACTTTCATGTAACGGCCCCCTAAATCTGAAGTAATTAATCCCCCCCCCCCCCAAAAAAAAAACATTTTTTCTATAGTTGAAGATTTATTTGGCAATTTTTATTACAATTAAAATACACATATTTATATTCAACACAAAATTATAGCAACGTGCTTAGAAGCTTTTTTTTTTAAATAAAAACTATACTTACATGAAACAATTTAATACTCACATGAATATTTGTACTTTGTACTGAATATTTTCGCGACCCCCACGAGAAATCCCGCTGCCCCCAATTTGGGAAGCACTGCTTTAAGGTACCAATTTTTTTTTTTTTTTCTTATGAATTGATTTCACCTCAAACATTTATTGTTGTATTTGGCACCTTTTTGCTGAACCCAGTAATTTTCCAATAATTTGTCAAATAAATGGTATTTTAGATTTAAAAAATATTATAGCTTTCAAACGGTTTTCGCAGTCGAGATTCGTCCACGCTTTACTCTCATAAATCATGACCATTATTAAAACTAACATAGACGATGAAAATTTAACTATGTTCTTGCAATCACCACCTTGACCATGAATTATACTTATGGGAGATCATAAAAAACCGCAAGCATTATCTCGTTTATTGGCATACAGCAGAGCCATTCTCGAAGTCGCCGATTAGCAGTTGGAATTATACGACAGAACGGCAGATCATTCACGGACGGGTTTAATAAACTTTCCGATGCAAATGAATAGACCGTAAAATTGACCAATTTATCAGATAAATAAAAGAAAACTACTTTGGACCATTGTCATGATTTTGGACCATTATCATAAAGGTTATACCGTCGCCTATGTGATCTCTCCGCCACCCCTTACCTCTTCCTCTCTCGACCCCTTTCCCTCTTCCTCTCTCACCCCATCCCCATATATCCCTATCTTACTCATCTCACCCCTCTCATCCCTCTCACTATCTCCCAACGCACTATATATCTCTCTCATTATATCCCTATCACACTCCCTGTCCCCCTCTCACTCCTTATCCCTCTACACCTCTCTCCATCTGGCTCTTCTGCTTCCGTCTCTCTTTGACTCTCCGTCTCACTCTCTCCCTCTTTCACTTGATCTATCTTTCACTCTACCCCTCTCACACTCACTCCCTCTTTCCACCGTCACTCAATCTAAAAAAGAAATTGACTTCTATTGCAATCAAGGTTTTTTTATTCATTTCAATGTAACAAAAAAAACTTTTTTCCACATTCTAACAAGATATCGAGAAGACAGCTCAAACAAGACAGGCTTCTTTAAGCTCCCCTGATGAGGAGATGAAAACTTTTAAACCGACAGGTTTTCGCCGTTATCTTCAGTGGAAAAAAATATATTTTAATAAAATCAATTAAAATGTCATTACGTTGATATATTATATATCAACATGTTGACAACATCTGCCTAAAAATCATTGTCATTATTCCTTGCTATGTGCTCACTAATTTACGACCTCTTCTCATTCTGACCTGACGTCCTCGAGTAGACCAATTTAAATTCACTTCCTCCTAAATATCTGCTCGATATAATTATGTCCGAGGATTCCACTCGCTGAACCGGATTTTTATCGTCGAGGAAGAAGATTTTATCCACTATACAAGCCGGCCTTCCGTGGTTAAATAAACAACTAAATAATCAATGTAACGGGCTTCTTGATAACGCAACTTTACTTAATGTAATTTATGTATTACTAGTTTTTTTTTTTTGCGAAATTCTACGACATTTTCCGTTCTCCTTTCCAAACTTGTTTTCCTGTTACGCGAATGTTTGGGCAACTGCACATAACATATCGTTTTATACATACAGATTATCATGCCATTTCCCTGCCGGGACATGCAGAGAAGACACAGCGCTAGACTAATTTATTTTGTACAATCATACAACTCGAACGATTTCTCTGACTTTCTACGTTTCCTTTTTTTGTTTCTTCATAATATTATTTTGATCCAACCATACTTTTGTATGCCACCCAGACTATCGTTAGACCCGCAATTATGTATGGCTCAGAATGCTGGACTATATACAGCTCCTACTCTAGGCAACTTGAAACAGCAGAAATGCGAATGCTTAAGTGGTCGGCAGGAGTATCACTGAAAGATAAAATTAAGAGCTGACGCATTCGTGGTAGCCTGGGAGTCACCGACATAAATAGTAAGCGGGAAGAGCGATAGCTCAGATGGTACGGGCACATAAGACGTAGACCACCAGATTATACTGTAAATCAGGCAATGTCTGTGGATCTTCCTCGACAGCCGTCCAGTGGAAGACCAAAGAACTCCTGGATGACTCAATGCTCCAAAATCATGCCGAGAAACGGCCTAGATGAAAGCGACACCCATAACCGAAGAATATACATCCTGTGAACGAGAAGAGCCGACCCCAACAGCCTAACTAGGCAATGAGTTGGGACAGTGTCAAGAAGAAGAAGAAGATACTCTTGTATGCCACCCATTGACCTCTGTCTTTTGACCTGATGTAAATATTATATTTAATATCCAGGATGACAACGCATCCTTGTTTCAACCCTTTTGAAATATTAAACCGCTTAGTCAAAGGTATCGTTAACTCTAATAAATCCACTACTTTCGGTCTATAGTGACACATCCACTTATCAATTTACATTCAACATTTTGATAGTGCAAATAATTAATTAATTAATTTGATACAAATTCTTATGAAAACGTGTGTTTAGATTATCTATAAGTATTATTTTAGATATGTTTTTGATTGTATTTATTATGTTACTCTTTTGTATATCTTATTTCATATTTCTCCTTTCATGATCCAATAAATTACTATCGGTCCGATTTTTTCACGCTCAAGCCCTTTAACGACCTCCGTGGCCTAGTTAGGTAAGATGCTTATATTTCAAACCGGAGCTTACGGGTTCGAGTTCATATCCAGTTTTGAAAAAAAAACGGACGAAGTTATTCGCGTTATTGGTGAGATAGAACCGCAATTATGACAAAATGTCATCGAAAATTTTAACAAAATAGTGGACATTTGTGGAGCTGCAAGAGGTGGACATTTGGCGGATATTGTTTTTTTTATGTTTAAATGTCATACATTATACTTCAATTACCGATAAAAAGTTTTTTGAAATCAAATCAAATTGTGTCTTTTATTCAAGATTTAAAAAAAATTGTAAACATGTTCCTCGCGGGAAGCACAAACGCCTGTGATCTGATTTGTAGCATTCCTTTGTGTATTTTACGTAATGTTTAGTTTATCTCCTTTATTTAATGAGTCTCCTTAAGAGTAATGACTATTATTTATTATCAGAAAATTACTTGAATGTCATGTTTACTTGGTGGTGTAATCAAATATCAGAGGTTCTAACCAAAATACGCGTTTAAACTTAGAAATTAAAAAACGCCGAAATTGTGCCGCGCACAGGATTCGTGGAATTTGATTTTTAACGCGGTGTACAGGTTAAAAAAACCGTTCAATTTGAAAGACTCTTTATTTCATGTCTCTCGTAACTCTTCCGTCATCTGAGAAAATTAAATCCAAAAAGTAGAGTTCCACAACGAAATAAATTGATTGTATTGTAATAAAGATAAATTATTATCCACACGATAGTAGCAAAATTATATATTTATTACGAAGGATATCAAATTGCTATAATTATTGATCTCCATCCAATTGGATTGGGGCTTTCGGACATGAATCACTCGAGTACTTTTATCAACATAGAATCTAAAAGCCACTTTGCAGAATGCCAAGGGTTCGTATCCCTATCGGATATATCTCGAATTTCTCCAAATCGATCAAAACAAATTCTCATCTATCTTCCAAGTATCGGCTTTCCGTTTACCCTCTGTCGTCACTCACCCTGACTGCCTCTTCGCGTATCTTAGAACAGGGGTTCACGAACTTTTTTTGAATTGTACCACATAATGAAAGTTAAAAAGAGTGACTTGCCATCGGTACTCATTTCGACATACTCACCCACCCCCTGCTCCTTTATAAGCAAATTTTCATAATATAGATGGCAATACCTACGATCTTGACTTTCATTTTATAATTAGTGTACGTGTACTTTAAAATTTAGACGTACATCTTCGAAGTATTTCGTTTGCAGTTCCCTTTTTCTAGATTTTTGTTAATTAATGTGTGCTATTTTGTGTCTTGTTTGTAAATTAATGATTCTAATTAATATTTCTAATTGAAATGGAAATTATGGTGGGGTTTGTTATACTTATAACTGCTCTGTACATGTTTTTTTTTTTTTTTTTTGAAAAAACCGAAGGCCGACGTTCACAAAACGGGCGAAACGACCACCTCAAACGAAAGCCCGCGAGCTACTGAAGCGAACGAACTGAGATTATATTTCTTGCGTTCCCATATACCGAGTGAGAGTGAGACGTGAATAGCGTCGCTTCCTCACACGTAGCGTTTTTTTAGAATGAATATACCTACGTCACACATTGGCACACGTTTGATTGTATTGGTGAATTTATTCCCGATTTTCACAAAATATCTGATGTGGCCAATAAATGCTAATTAATATTATTTTTTTCATTCAATGCGTAAATGTACTCGTATTACGGAGGAATAACTAAAGAAGTCTGAACCCAGTATATATTATATTTATAGAGATATTAAAGTCTTTAGAAGCAATGTGTACTAGTTACACATAATAGGGAAAGAAGGGTTAAATCAGGATTTATTGTGAACCTAGTCTTTTTTCTTCATACAATAATATGGCTAATTTGTAAATTTTGAAAGAAGGGTTAAGTCAGCATTTATTGTGAACCTAGTCTTTTTTCTTCATAATATGACTAATTTGTAAATTTTGAAAGAAGGGTTAAATCAGCATTTATTGTGAACCTAGTCTTTTTTCTTCATAATATGACTAATTTGTAAATTTTGAAAGAAGGGTTAAATCAGCATTTATTGTGAACCTAGTCTTTTTTCTTCGTAATATGACTTATTTGTAAATTTTGAAAGAAGGGTTAAATCAGCATTTACTGTGCACCTAGTCTTTTTTCTTCATAATATGACTAATTTGTAAATTTTGAAAGAAGGGTTAAATCAGCATTTATTGTGAACCTAGTCTTTTTTCTTCATAATATGACTAATTTGTAAATTTTGAAAGAAGCGTTAAATCAGCATTTATTGTGAACCTAGTCTTTTTTCTTCATAATATGACTAATTTGTAAATTTTGAAAGAAGCGTTAAATCAGCATTTATTGTGAACCTAGTCTTTTTTCTTCATAATTGATTAATTTGTAAATTTAATACTGTATAATGTTTTGTTCATAATAAATTATTTCATCAGATTATAATTTTGTATTTTTTTTTCTGTACACTGGTAGATTGCGATGTCGCCATTAAAAAAAATAGCTCACGTGGCCAAAAAGGTTGGGCAGCAATGTCTTATAGAGGGTCACGAATAATGTGACTTCACTTAACTGCCTTTCTTCCCCTATTTACTGCAATCTGTAAGGGGAGACGAGTTATAAATGGTACACTCGTGACATTTGAATAAAATAAAAGTTCAGTATTTTAATCTTCTTCTTCAACTTTCTATAGACTCAAAAGTCTGTTACTGCAGGATTGTCCTCCTGTGATGCTGAGCTCAAGCTATCTCTCCATCGTTTCGGGGGTCTCCCTGATGGACGCCGTCCATCCGGTACCCCATGCAAAGCTATGTATGGAATTCTTGTAGAATTTATTCTCTGTACATGTTGGTACCAGTATCGTCGACGCTGTCGTCCCCATCTGACCACATCTTGGACCTCACAGACCTGTCGGATTATGTCGTTCCTTACACGATCACGCAAAATCTTCCCAGCAATAGCGCGCAGGGTTCTCATTTCCGTTGTCCTTAGCATACTTTTGGTCTTGACAGTGTCCGCCCTCGCTTCGATGCCATATGTGAGGATAGGTCGCACACAGGTCTTATAAATGCGTACCTTGCTATCCGTTCTCATATCTTTATTCCTCCATATGCCATCTCTCAGGTAGCCCGATACAACTGCAACTTTATCTACCTGAGGCCTAACTTCTCTGGGGAGGTCATGAGAGCTGAGCAGTTCACTGCCAAGATATCTGAACTGGGTTGTTTGTTCAATTGGCTCGTCACGTACTGAAATTCTGCACTCTAGTGGGTCTTTGGAGAATGTCTTGTACTCGTTTTTATATTTTATTTAATTCAGTGTGGCACGTAGAGTAGCTATAGCACGTAGAGTTCTCATTTCCGTTGTCCTTAGCATAATTTTTGTCCTGACAGTGTCCGCCCTCGCTTCGATGCCATATGTGAGGATAGGTCGCACACAGGTCTTATAAATGCGTACCTTGTTATCCGTTCTCATATCTTTATTCCTCCATATGCTATCTCTCAGGTAGCCCGATACAACTGCAACTTTATCTACCTGAGGCCTTACTTCTCTGGGGAGGTCATGAGAGCTGAGCAGTTCACTGCCAAGATATCTGAACTGGGTTGTTTGTTCAATTGGCTCGTCACGTACTGAAATTCTGCACTCTAGTGGGTCTTTGGAGAATGTCTTGTACTCGTTTTTATATTTTATTTAATTCAATGTGGCACGTAGAGTAGCTATAGCACGTAGAGTTCTCATTTCCGTTGTCTTTAGCATAATTATTGTCCTTACAGTGTGCGCCCTCGCTTCGATGCCATATGTGAGGATAGGTCGCACACAGGTCTTATAAATGCGTACCTTGCTATCCGTTCTCATATCTTTATTCCTCCATATGCCATCTCTCAGGTAGCCCGACACAACTGTAGCTTTATCTACCTGAGGCCTTACTTCTCTGGGGAGGTCATGAGAGCTGAGCAGTTCACTGCCAAGATATCTGAACTGGGTTGCTTGTTCAATTGGCTCGTCATGTACTGAAATTCTGCACTCAAGTGGGTCTTTGGAGAATTTCATACACTTAGTTTTTGCTACGGAGGTTTTATTGATGCTGGATATTATTGTATACTTTCACGTCTAGTTGGCAGAGGTGTTTCCTGTTTTTTTATAACCAGTAATTTTAAATAAATGCTGTTGATGTGCGTGCACTGCGAAGGTAACATAGATTGACAATGTGTGACACAACACGGAATGAAGTGATTAAAAATGAATTTGAACTTAAAATTGATGTATTAAGTAGAGTGAATAAGAACGACTCCAGGCAAAATTTACCGCTTTATTAGTTCATAAAATACAGCTTTATATTATTTTTTACGTACAAGTTCGCCTTGTTGATGATAGTTTTTACGTTTTTCGTCAGTTTTTATTTATTTTTACTGTAAGGAGAGTGCATTACAATTACTGTATAGTACCCAAGCACATTACACAACATTTACTACATCAAACCATGTACAAAAAAATAGTACCTGGTGATAAGTGTGTTAATACACATCGGGCTTAAGAAAGAGACTATTGGCCATAATCGGCTAACTTCGGCTTTGTAGATCGTCGTCTTTTTTTAACTGCTTCTTAATTGACTGTTGTTTTTTTTTAATGTTTTTTCCCCTATTTGTGAAGTTGTACCTGTCTGAATTTGTCTTTTATACTTTGTTTTCAATGTATATTTTGTTTTTCAATGATTTGTCTTTTGTGTTTGTATTTTTAGCGCAGTGCGGGCTGTGCGTCTGTGGATGGTCCCGTATTGTGTTGATAAATGTGATTTTGTACGACTTGATACCTGTTTCTTTCTGATTGTTTTTGTTGTAATTGCGTAATTTTTTTATATATATTCTATATATCTGAATGTATTGATCTCACTACTGACTCTTTTATTTTTTATTATTTTTGTTATAAAATACATTGTACCGTTTATTTATATAAATAAATATCACTGGGCGGTACACTTTTATACCCCTTACATCAAAACAAGAGTAATCTGGAATTGGCTGAATCATGCAAACCGACGAAAGAAAACATTCCCCATTGCCCCAACCCCCTACTGACTCCGTTATGCCCCTTCAGCTAGGAGTATCCCTCGATATAGGGGGATGCCCCTCTCGCAGTCTACCTCGCGCTGTTGGGAATGCCCCAAGTCCCCAGCGGTAGAGGGGATTGCTGGAGACGATGACTTGGTGAGTCAGCGGTCCGACCTAGTTAACATATTTATTGTTTCTCATTATGCCCCGGCGATTTATCATTCCTTATGTCAAACGGAATTGCATTCCGCATGTTATTCCCTTTCCTGTTTTATGACTAGAGATGAGAAATATAGGAGTGACGTGCCATTTATTTTTATTTGCTTTCATACATATATACATATATATCACGCCGTAATCCTATCGGGGTAGACAGAGAGGCGCCACCGCCAGACTTTCCTATCTCAACACATCGTTTCCTATGGCAATATACAACTCACACGATTTTTTGGCTTTTTACATTTCCTTTCAAAATATAATTTTCTTCATCCAACCATACTTTCCTTGGTCTTCATCTACCACAGCTTACTCTACCTCTACCACATATTCTGGGGCACCCTGTACAATACAATACATATTTCGCCTTTTTTGCATCTATAAAACTTCTACAATTTCCCTGAATTTCACTTGATCCATCCATGCTTTCCTTGGTATTTCTCCACCACACCTTACCTTTACCGCATATTTAGGGCTACCCTGTTCAATATTATATACCTTTCGCATCTTCTACACCCATACAACTCGTACGATTTCCCCGACTGAGTACGTGTCCACCTTTTAAAATATAATTGACTTCATCCAACCATGCATTCATTGTTTTTTTCCTCTACCACACTTTCCACCAACCTTTACACCAGTGTTTTCCAAACTGGGAGGCGTGTCTCGTCGGGGAGGCGCGGACTAACGCAAAAAGAGGCGTGGAAAGTTTAACAGAAATTTAATTGTCATAACAATTGCAATCTCTTCCCTGGCTCTATCCTAACTCACTGTCTGCGAAGACTGTTGGGGTCAGCTCTCCTCGTCCTCAGGTTGTATGCGTTTCTGTCCCGGACTACGTTCCCCAGGCCGTGCCTCTGCATCTTTTTCACCACCCATGAATTCTTTGGTCTTCCTCTGGTTGTTATTCGAGGAAGATCCATTGAGATTGCCTGGTTTACAATGTGATCGGGTGCTCTGCGTCCAACGTGGCCATACCATCTCAATCGCCTCTCCTCCATCTTACTGTTGATGTCTGTAACACCTAGGCTTCCACGAATGCGTGAGCTTTTTATTTTGTCTCTTAGGGACACACCAGCTGGCCATCTTAACATGCGCATTTCAGCAGTTTCTAGTTGCCTAGAATAAGAGTTATACATCGTCCAGCATTCGGAGCCATAGAGGAGTGCGGGTCTGACAATCGTTTGGTATACTTTTCCTTTTAACTTTACTGGCATTTTCGGATCACATAGAACTCCCGTCATTAATCTAAACTTCATCCATCCCACACTACTCGTATGTGTTTTTTGTCATAATAATTGCAATGAAATCCAAATATCGTGCCCGTTTAGAATTAGAAAAAGAGCTAAGAGTATCACTCTCCTCAATAACTCGTAGATTTGATAAACTTGGTGCTAATAAACAAGCACACCCATCGCATTAAAAACAAATAAATTTAAAAGTGAATATACGAGTATATACTCGTACGTAGTAAAACCTTATTATTCTGGCAATAACTTTTTTATTTTTTGTATTAATACATTTTTTTACCATTTAAAAATGTGTCTATTGTTTCATAAAATAAAGGGGGGGCGGGGGTGGAGGCGCCACGATAAGATGGTTTTTAAAGGAGGGCGTAGTAACATCAAGTTTAAAAACCACTGCTTTACACTTTACATTTGTTTTGTTAGGTTTTTTTAATTTATTCATTAATTTATGCTCTTTTTCATCTTACTTAATGCATCAGCCTTAAATTTACATTCATTCCTAATCCCTTCATTGTCTCTTCTATCTTACATCTTCACCCCATGTATTATATCAGTGCACATTTCTACAGCATTTATTTGTTTTATTTATTTATTATTTATTTTATTTATTATTACACATGACAAGAAATATACACAATTTGCGAAAAAACAACAGGTAATTTGATTTGGACATACAATTTTAATGGATCTGGGTTTGTTGCCTTTCATTTGTCGTATCCCCAGTAAACTAGGATTTTGCCTGTATCTCACTGAGGATATTTAGCATGAAAAAATAAATCGATACTTCTTTCCGATACAAACTCATCGGTCACACCGCTATACTAGATCCGATGGCACACCGAAGTGAGACGATCGGAGCACACCAACTTTTTTTTTCTGTTTTGAAAAAATAGATATGACCGAAGTCAAAGGTATCCTTATACCATGAAATGTACCAACTTGCGCGTAATAAACCATTACACGCACAGGTGTCTTCCATTCGCAGATGACTGACAATCGTTGCATTGGGATCGGATGCCCTATCGATCGAATCCACATAGTTTTCTTCCAAATTGCATATATTCAAACCAAATAATTTATTACTGATTTTTTTATATTTACAATTTCATCCAAAACCTTTATGTGCTCATATTTTTTTATATTTGGAATTTCGTCCAAAACCTTTATGTGCTCATATTTTTTTATATTTGGAATTTCGTCCAAAACCTTTATGTGCTCATATTTTTTTATATTTGGAATTTCGTCCAAAACCTTTATGTGCTCATATTTTTTTATATTTGGAATTTCGTCCAAAACCTTTATGTGCTCATATTTTTTTATATTTGGAATTTCGTCCAAAACCTTTATGTGCTCATATTTTTTTATATTTGGAATTTCGTCCAAAACCTTTATGTGCTCATATTTTTTTATATTTGGAATTTCGTCCAAAACCTTTATGTGCTCATATTTTTTTATATTTGGAATTTCGTCCAAAACCTTTATGTGCTCATATTTTTTTATATTTGGAATTTCGTCCAAAACCTTTATGTGCTCATATTTTTTTATATTTGGAATTTCGTCCAAAACCTTTATGTGCTCATATTTTTTTATATTTGGAATTTCGTCCAAAACCTTTATGTGCTCATATTTTTTTAAAGACTACTTAAGCCACTTTAGATTTCTTGTGTTAATGTTTATTTTTTTACATACATTACACAGTAAACTCTCGATTATCCGGGATTGCATTAACCGGGTTGCGGATTTACCAGGTGATTAAACATTTCAAAATATTTAATAATATTTCAAAGTATTATTTAAGATATAAAATAATACATACGTATATATATTCGACTACCAGAATTATAGAGAGGAAATGAATAATATCTTACAGAAAATAAAATTGGTGAATTTATGAATACGCCATTGATCCGAATTTACTGATTACATATATATTCTTAGATTATTATTTGAGCGCGCTTAGATTCAGTGTTACTTTTTATTTTTAGTTTAAAAAATATCAGTGACAATATCTATACGTTTAAGTGTTGTTCTTGCTAAACTATAAAAAAAATAAAAAAGGGATTATACCTAATTTGTTTTATCAAACACTGTTTATTCCACTTTTTGTAACGGTAATACCCTACCGGTTTCAAGGTTTTCATCTCATCATCAGGGAGCACAAACAAGACTCCAATACGTCTTGTTTGTGCTCTCTCATGATGAGGTGAAAGCCTTGAAACCGGTAGGGTTATACCGTTACAAAAAGTGGAATAAACAGTGTTTGATAAAATAAATTACAATATCTTTAAACCTCCACAATGTTAATGTCTTAACTAAAAATAATATAATAAAAAAGGGGTTTTAATACGATCAGAAAAATATACAGCACAGTGCTACTTTAATTAACGTTGGAAGCCTACACGATTATTTGGAGTAACAGGAAGATGATACGTTAATCAATCAATGGCACTACAGCCCATTGTGGGCCCCGGCCTCCTCCAGCAGTCGTCGCCATTCCCTCCTATCCTGGGATGCATTCCTCCAGCCCCTGATGCCAATCACGCTTGTATCACTCTGCACCCCATCCATCCACCTGAGTATGGTCTACCCACGCTACGTCTTCCTTGGGGCTTTGAAAAGAGTACCTTGTTAGGCATTCTCTCTTCTCCCATTCTTGCTACATGCCCCGCCCAACGTAGCCTCCCAATTTTGATGTATTTTTTTGATAAGATGATACGTTGCCGATAAGATAATGTTGAAATGTGCCAAAAATAAGCCTTTTTTGCTGTCGCATTTGAATTATTTTCATTTTTTTTTGTAGTTTTTTATTTTGGCGTAAATAATGCAGGTTTTTTTTATCCGGGTCAATTGTTTCCCTACCACTCCGGATAATCGAGAGTTAACTGTATAAGAATGATGGAGACCGCATCAATTGGACATACAGAATGGACATTATGTTTTCTATTAATCAATGTCTTATTTTGACGTTTGTGTTTTTTGTCGATATGTTTTGGGAGATATCGGATATATTGCTGCAGATTATTCGAAGCGCCAAAGAAAAGGCAATAAGTTAACACTCGCTAATACGAGGGTCATCCCGAAAGTAAGGCTACAACATTTATGTAGGATCGAAAAATGCTTGTATTTAATTGAAATTCACAGGATACTTCACAAATATATTAAAATATTTTTCAACGTAATCGCCGTCGAGATCGAGACATTTCTGTAGTTGATGCACCAGCTTTTGTATGCCAGTGTCATAGACCTCCGCCGCCAGCTCTTTCAGACATTTCTTCACAGCCTCCTCGACCTCCTGATCGTTGAAAAATTGTTGGGGTGTAGTGACACACCCACGCCTGATTTCCCATCACGATAGAGTCCAGAAAAGCTTCTCCCTTCTGTGCAAAACGATCCAAAAATTCACGCGCGGCGGTCACGCGATTTTGACGGTGCTCCGGTGTGAGTATTCTGGGCACCCATCTCGCACACAACTTCTTGTAACCAAGTTTTTCCGACACAATATTACCAAGGAGACTTCGAGAAATGTCGGGAAATTCTTCGTGAAGGTCGTCAAGCGTCACACGGGGGTCATTTCGCACTTGTTCTTCAATTTTTTTGCACAAATTCATCAGAAATCACTGCCTTGCCTCGTCGTATCAGTACGGCCTTCTCTGAACAACCTAACCCACTTCGTGACATGTTGTCGACTCATAACATCACTACCATAAACTTCTGCGAGCTTCCAATGAATATTCGCGGCGGTATTGTTCTGCAAAATCAAAAACTGATGACAGCGCGGGTCTCGCACGGACGAGAGTTGGCGGGAGCGCACGACGACCTCTCCATTGGGAGAATTTACTGTGACTGAATAAAATGACCGACAAACACGCGGGACCAAACAAAATGACCGTTAGGATCTCCCCTACACGCCAGGTGCACCAACTTTGAAACAAAAAAATTCCCCCGGCCTCAGGAGCCCTTGTAACCTTAGTTTCTGGATGACCCTCGTACCAGTGAATAAAAACTATACTGGAGGTGTCTCAAACTTGACTCTTTATAACATTTTCTTATTGACATCTTAACTTGGACTTCTTCTACTATATATTATGTATATAGTGAAGTAAAATGCCTATCCAAAGATATATGAGATAGTGCAGAAATTTGTTTACTATAATTTTACTATTACCCTCGTTTGGGCATTATATTATATTACGAATGAATGAAAAACTAAAAAAAAAAGCAAATTTACTGTGCAAATGTGAGGGGAAGGCTTGGTAGAAGAAAACCAAGGAAAGTGGTTGGATCAAGTGAATGGTTTGAAAATAGAAAACTAAGAAAGTCAGAGAAATCGTGGGAGTTGTATAAATGTAGAAGAGGCGAAAGATGAATTGTATTGTATAATATTATACTTTCGTTATAAACAGACAACTTGGCGGGTTTATTGCCAAGTGCCAATCTCTTCCAATCAACCAGAAATATGTTTAACAGACCTTAAGTGAAAATCAGACAGGTTTTTTTTTTAAATTTGAGTTCCAACGGGAATTGAATCCGCAGCCCTCGAGTTTGAAGACATGTACTCGTATCTTATCAACTGGGCTACGGAGGTTGTCGAGATAGGTAAGTTTGTCGATCTGGCTTCTCTGCCTATCCTTACAGAGAAATGGCGTGACCTTTTGTTTGTATGTAATATTGTTTTATACAATATTTGTTGCCATTCTATATTATTTTTTTTATGTTTGGTAATTAAAGCTCTTTTGAGCGTATAATAAAAAAGAAATGTTATGGTGGGTGTTAACATAAGTTGTGTCCGCTTTTATCCAATTTAAAAATGAGCACCAAAAGTTAAACAAAATGGTAAAAGTTATACGTCATTCGAAAGAAAATTTTAAGTTTATTTATTTTATTTTATTATTTTTTATTTATTTCACCTGGTGAGTTTATTACCACTTGGCAATCTCTTCCAACCAACCAGAGAGATGTTTTAATGGACCCTAAGTGAAAACCAGACTGGAATTCCATTTTAAAAAATCTGGATCCCAGCGGGGATCGAACCCTCAACATCCGGATCGGCAGACAAGCGTCTTACCACCAGGCCACGGAGGTCGTCGAAGTTGTGTTCGAAAGAAAATTTTAAGACGTGTCATCGAGCTACGCATGGCTGCAAGCAAAGGTTCCTTTACCGCATCATTACTGGTGATGAAAAATGGTTTGAAAATGGTGATGGAAAAAAAAAATGGTGATGAAAAATGTTTGAAGGGGATCTTCATGAATAATATGGTTTAAGCGGTCCTCATCGAAGTCCACTGGTCGTCCGGAACGCTCCATGTCTTTCAGGTCGTAATTACCGTCTTTGAAACGCAAAAAGCATCGACGAGCTGTCCTTTCATTTATAGCATCTTCACCGTACACTTCGCGCAATTATCGCGAGCAGCTTTGGCAGCAATATTCCCTCGATTCAACGTGAACAGAAGGAGGTGTCGAAAATGCTCGTCTACTTGACATTACATTTTGAAGGCTTGTAATCAAATAAAATAATATATAATATTTAACCGGGAAAAAAAACGGACACAATTTATGTTAACACCTAATACATCCCTATTTATCTTAATGACGGTTCCTATTTTTGTTTTCATTACGTAATCTTCGACACTCCCGGTCTACTGATGAATAGAAGTGAGACGAAGCAGGGAACTCCAAGATGAAGACATTGATAAATTGCAGCTTCTCGGTCCACGAATTACTTCAATGTGCTTACTATCTTTTCAATATCATTGTATATGTTGGCCTATGTTTTTTACTCACAGTTTTGTACCATTTTAATGTGGTATTGATTAATACATTTGTGTTGCAAAATATATACAAAATAAATGCTGTGTAAAATAATGGATAATAATACGTCATATAAAAAGGCTTTCTTAAAAACTGGTTATGTTAATACAACCTCTCTGGTCACTTTCTCATCGCTAAAGGCCCTAAGACACGAATCAATTTAACATCTTTCTCTGCAGTTAAGATCCTATACAATTTAAAGTAATTTTATTCCAGATCCCTTCACAATCAATGTTGAATATATTAACCAAAACAGTAATTTAAGAATTAAAATATTAGCGTACCATACGAAGGGGAGTCAAAAATTTTCCGTACTCTGGCTGTAGGATTTATTTTAAACAGCTTTTAAAAAAGATAAATACAAATTTTTCGAGATGATATCCTTACTTTTCAATACATATTGTCCATATGTCAATAAGCTTTCGTATTCCTTCATTATAAAATGTTTTGGGCTGAGTTGCGAGCCACGAATGCACCGCTGTCTTCACTTCTTCATCAGAGGTGAATCTTCGTCCTCGTAGGGCTGCTGTCAGGGTACCAAACATGTGGAAGTTATGGTATATACGAGGCATATCTAGAAACTAAGTGTACTGAATTTTTGTAGGTTACAAATTTTTTTTTATTTAAACAAAAAAATTACGTGGTTACCATAGTACATATGTAAGCTATTTTTCGACCTAGTCGCCATTCCTCTCAATGCAGGTGGGGAAGCGGGGTATCAACTTTTTGATGCCTTCCTCGAAGTAGTTTCCCGCCAACCCCTCCGTCCACTTCTCCATCTCCTCCTTTACCTCCTCGTCGGTTGAAAACCTTTTTCCACCCATGTGCAGTTTCAGGGAGGTAAAGAGATAGTAATCTGAAGGTGCTAGGTCAGGGGAATGCGCGGAATGGTTCAGGACATCCCATTTAAACGAGGCGAGCAGTTCCTTCGTGGCGTTGGCCGTGTGTGGTCTGGCATTGTTGTGCAGCAGGCAGACTCCCTTTGTCAGCATGCCTCTCTTCTTGTTCTGAATCGCCCTCCACAATTTTTTTAGGGTCTCACAGTATCTTGCAGAGTTGATGGTCTCCCCTTGAGGCATATATTCAATTAAAATTATGCCTTGATAGTCCCAAAACACGGATGCCATATTTTCTTGGCTGAAATTGTGGTTTTGTACTTTTCTGATCATCATGCACAGACGTACGACCGTTTTTAAACTCGCGACACCACTTGTACACACTCGTACGATTCATAGCTTTATCACCATATGCAGTTTTCACCTCATTATAAACCTCAATCGGAGGTTTTCCCTTCCAAACGAGATAACGGATGACGCCGTGTATTTCGCACTTGGCGGGAGATTCGATTGACATTTTTCACGAAACGTGTTGTCGCGTCGGCACTTCTCAACGTACTGACCTCGAACCGGTCTCGTTGCGGAGGCGAAGGTTCAGGCTACACGGAAGTGTAGCCAACATGTCGAAAATAAAATCCATCTGGTCGTGAGAGCCTCTGTACACTTACTTTCTGGATACGCCTTGTAGATATACAATTTTTATGTACGTGTGTTTTAATATCCAACATCCCATACTTGATCTAACATACATTCCATCAATCCATATCCCTTTTTAATTACCATAATCAACGGTAACATACTCATATATACACGGCATATCCATGCACACAGCTCTCGCCCCACCCACATCCATAATTTTCGTCATACAATTTGTTATGTTTCTCATACTTCGTACCTTTCCCTTCTTACTTATCTCATTCTATTCCTTCTGTATATTGTTATATCGGAAATCGGAGGGAAGTTAAAAAATACGCACTTTCTTAAACGATATATTGAGCTGACTTGTCTAATGAATTACAATGCAGTATTTATTGTTTCACGGAGATCTATTTACGGGATGGAACGTCACAGTGACCTCGTTCCTCCCTAGTGCAAATGTACTTAAGGAATTTGGGCCTTATGGACCCTTAATATACTAATTTTGGTGATTGAGATATATTCATCTCTTTTCAATAGAGAGCGTAGAAGCAATGGGGTAATGTGACCAGACAACACATATTTCGGATAAATAAACTGAAACTACTTTTCAATAGAGAGCGTAGAAGCAATAGGGTAATGTGACCAGATAAAACATATTTCGGATAAATAAACTGATACTACTTTTCAATAGAGAGCGTAGAAGCAATGGGGTAATGTGACCAGATAACACATATTTCGGATAAATAAACTGCAACTACTTTTCAATAGAGAGCGTAGAAGCAATGGGGTAATGTGACCAGATAACACATGTTTCGGATATACGAGTATAAACTGAAACTAATGTTCAATTGAGTGCGTAGAAGCAATGGGGTAATGTGATCAGATAGCACATATTTCGGATAAATAAACTGAAACTACTTTTCAATAGAGAGCGTAGAAGCAATGGGGTAATGTGACCAGATAACACATATTTCGGATAAATAAACTGAAACTACTTTTCAATAGAGAGCGTAGAAGCAATGGGGTGGTAATGTGACCAGATAACACATATTTCGGATAAATAAATTGAAACTACTTTTCAATAGAGAGCGTGGAAGCAATAGGGTAATGTGACCAGAGAACACATATTTCGGATATATAAACTGAAACTAATTTTCAATAGAGAGCGTAGAAGCAATGGGGTAATGTGACCAGATAACACATATTTCGGATAAATAAACTGAAACTACTTTTCAATAGAGAGCGTAGAAGCAATGGGGTAATGTGACCAGATAACACATATTTCGGATAAATAAACTGAAACTACTTTTCAATAGAGAGCGTAGAAGCAATGGGGTGGTAATGTGACCAGATAACACATTCCGGATAAATAAACTGAAACTAATTTTCAATAGAGAGCGTAGAAGCAATGAGTTAATATGACCAGATAACACATATTTCGGATAAATAAACTAAAACTACTTTTGAATAGAGAGCGTAGAAGCAATGGGGTAATGTGACCAGATAACACATATTTCTGATAAATTAACTGAAACTACTTTTCAATAAAGAGCGTAGAAGCAATATGGTAATGTGACCAGATAACACATATTTCGGATAAATAAACTGAAACTACTTTTCAATAGAGAGCGTAGAAGCAATGAGGTAATGTGACCAGATAACACATATTTCGGATAAATAAACTGAAACTACTTTTCTAGCGTTTTCACTTAGCGGCAGGACTTAGGAAGCGTTCCAAGAATAAATTAAGACAACGATGAAATGTTTAGTTTTAGATATCTCTAATTAACGACCCGTACAATTTTACTTTTCTAATCTTAAGACAAGTGAAACTGGGGTTCATTTTATGAACTAAAAAGTAGGATAAGCGTCTATAACGATAACAATACTACACGAGTATTATACGTAATATAAATATGTATTCTGAATATATTATTTACCAAATCAGTTTTGGTTCGATTCGAGGTCAAAGTTGATGGCGAAATAATATCTGCAGTCTTTATTTTCTTTTGAATATCATCTCTGGAAATAACTTGGATAGGTACTGTGCGAGGCACACCGGCCGTGTCAATAATAATGTGATATAGGAAAGTTGTTTGCTTTATACTATAAGTACTACTCACCTTAGCCTGATATAATTTATATGTCATCTAGACCAGGTCTGGGCAAAACTACGGCCCATGTGGCGCATGCCGCCCGCCGTCCATTCTCACGTGGCCCGTAAGCCACTGGTTTAAAAAATAAAAATTGTGGAAAAAATCTTATTTGAATTTTTTATCGTACCATATATTCGATATTTTTTCCGGTCACGGCAGCTGGTGCGCGGCGGCTTTAATATTGTGTGCACGTGCCGCGCAGGTACAATTGCAAAAGTTGCACATCCACTCTTCATTGTTCACAATTGTGCATACTAGTTTGTGATATAATCAGGTGCGCGCGTGTGTTTTGTTTGACGTTTTAGTTTAATTTCACTGTTACGCTTTTTCTTAGTAAGCAATCAAATTCAAATTGTATCCCCCATTTGAAAGAAAAAACAAAAAAAATCAAGGGGTGCCGTAGTTTTGTTTTTACATTATACATCTAATATAGTAATACTATAATATATTCTACGCAAAGTATGCGTTTATTGTATTATGTTGTACGGGTATACGGACGGGGTATACGGATACCTATGACTTCGGTTATATCTATTCTTTTAAAAATAAAGAAACTTGGCGTGCTTATTGTTATGTGGTAATAATATATTTTTAAATTATTATAAATTGAATCCTTTTTAAATTAAATTGGAATCCGACAATTACATAGAACCCTTAACCCCCAGACTAGAAGACAGATCTCCAGTAAGTGTATCAGTACTGAGGTTGTCTTTGTATATCTAAAGAAATTTAAATACTGAGGTTGGCTACTGAGATTGTCATTTTTTTTATTTCACCTGGCGAGTTTATTGCCATGTGGTAATCTCTTCCAACCAACCAGAAAGACGTTTTTAATGGTCCCTAAGTGAAAACCAGACTGGAATTCCATTTTTTAAATTTGGATTCCAGCGGGGATCGAACCCGCAACCTCCGGATCGGCAGACAAGCGTCTTACCACCAGACCACGGAGGTCGTCTTTGTATATCTAAAGAAATTAAAATACTGAGTTTGGCTACTGAGATTGTCTTTTTTTTTAACCTGGCGAGTTTATTGCCACGTGGCAATCTCTTCCAACCAACCAGTAAGTTGTTTTTATAGGCCCTAAGTGTTAACCAGGCTGGATTCCTATTTTTAAAAATCTGGGTTCCAGCGGGGATTGAACCCGCAACCTCCGGATCGGCAGACAAGTGTCTGTATATTTAAAGAAATTAAAATACTGACGTTGGCTACTGAGGTCTTTGTATATCTAAATAAATTAAAATACCGAGGTTGGTTACTGAGGTTGTCTTTGTATATCTAAAGAAATTAAAATACTGAGGTTAGCTATTGAGGTTGTCTATGTATATCTAAATAAATTAAAATACTGAGGTTAGCTATTGAGGTTGTCTTTGTATATCTAAAGAAATTAAAATACTGAGGTTAGCTATTGAGGTTGTCTTTGTATATCTAAAGAAATTAAAATACTGAGGTTAGCTATTGAGGTTGTCTTTGTATATCTAAAGAAATTAAAATACTGAGGTTAGCTATTGAGGTTGTCTTTGTATATCTATAGAAATTAAAATACTGAGGTTAGCTATTGAGGTTGTCTTTGTATATCTAAATAAATTAAAATACTGAGGCTAGCTACTGAGGTTGTCTTTGTATATCTAAAGAAATTAAAATACTGAGGTTAGCTATTGAGGTTGTCTTTGTATATCGAAAGAAATTAAAATAAAATTCAACGTGGTCCGATTGTTTTTTATTATATTAATTATTGTAGTACCAGATATTCTACGAAGGCAAATATTTTGTACTGCATTTATTAATTTTTTTTATATACTATATTTTCAATTAAATTATAATGTTATTCGCCTTATTTGAATGCGAAGTGTGACTTATAACAGCAAATAACCAAGAGAATTTATTAAATCATTGCGTTGTTTAACAATATTCATATTTACAGCCAAGATAACGTTTTTATTACTTAAATGCCATTTATGTTATCTGAAAACATCAATTTTGAGTATTCAATTATTGTTTTTATATTTACAAATAAATCGTTATCTTTTAAGGTCTGAAATGTCTTTGAATATATATTTTTTGTTTTAGAAAGAAAAATAATCAATTTTTAAGTTAATGATTTAAGAGCTATTGAAAAGGCCAATTTATAATACGATACTGGTCATATCATTTCGACTAACTTAAACTATGTACGAGTAAGCAATCCCTGCATTTACACGAATTCAATTTAACGCGGTTTTTTCTTTTTTAAATGCTTAATACAAGATACACGAGTATATGATATAAATCTTTGACTTCTCAATAAATATTTTTTTTTATGTAGAACTGTAAGAACGATAGCAGCAGCAATAGAAGTCGTAAGTTTGTGAACTTATTGTATTGAAATATTTATTTCCACTTAAGAAACACATGAACTTGAACAATTTCGGTTATAGGAAGATATTCGGGAATTGTAACTCGATATCCCCGGGTGGAATTTAGGCGTTTTATCAACTAGGTATCCACATTTCGAATGCTTCCAGTCGGTTCATACTACCAACTTTGAGAGTCCATGATTCTATTCCATGTAATAAATAACACTGACCAAATGCAGCATTTGATTAACCGTTGTCGAAGTTTCAAGTTTAGATTATCATCGCATAATACGATTCTTATTTTATTAAAAAGCCGCACGAGATGACTCAATTCTGTACATGACTTCGGTTTCTAGGTCGAGGTCTTCCATTATCTTCGAGCATTCGAAATGTGGATACACCGGAGAATGATACGGATACCCTGGACGGATATGGTCAGCAACACGAGGGTTCTTCAAAAAGCCAAAGTTGATAGAGAGTTGCTGACTAATATTAAAATCCGAAAGGTGTCCTATTTGGGTAATGTACTTAGAGGAGCAACAGCTAAGATGGTACGGGCACATAAGACGGAGACCACCAGACCATACTGTAAATCAGGCAATGTCTGTGGATCTTCCTCGACAGCTGTCCAGAGGAAGACCAAAGAACTCCTGGATGACTCAATGCTCTAAAATCCTGCGGAGAAACGGCCTAGATGAAAGCGATACCCATAACCAAAGAATATACAGCCTGAGAACGAGAATAGCCGATCCCAACAGCCTACCTAGGCAATGAGTTGGGACAGTGCCAGGAAGAAGAAGTAAGGAGCAAAATACAAATTACTGCACCTGATCATCCAAGGCAAAAAATAGAGGGTCGAAGAGGTGTTGGCAGGAGGCAAATATCCTGGTTCCGCAATATACGTGATTGGACTGGTATAAAGAACTTGGGGATCTTTTTCGGGCTGCCGGGAACAAAGATGCCTACTCTCAGGTGATAGTCAACGTTGTGGGAACCTGACGTGACACTAGGAAAAAGAAGAATCAACTAGGTCACGTAGGTTGTCTAGATGCCAAAAACTTCACTATGACATGACGAATCAACGAACAAAATTCAAAGAACACCTGTCATTTTTTAATCTATGTGATATTCAACCTTAGAATACTAATGAATATAACGAATAGTTTTATAAAGCTGGGGACTAAAAAGAAGTCCGTGTGAATGAATAGAACTCAAAAAGTGTATTGTAACTTTTATTTTCTGGTTCGTAAAATTAACCATGTGTAACATAAAAACCATGTGTAACATATAAATGAGACCTGTCAAAGGGTATATAACATATGTATAATGATAGATTGACCGAGTTCAATGCCGGGCACTGCATGTCTATTGCCTATTCAACTATATAAAGAGCTCTACTTAGCGCCACGCTTTCAGTAATTGAGTGAAACCTTTAACTTAGAACAAAATGGGATGTTATTAAAGATGCAGGTCATGAAAGGTTTAGAGCGCGGAAGAAGAATGGCTCACGCGAGATAAAGGCTGCTTTGAAAGTGAGTTAAGTGTAATCACAGAGCGTGCCGTGCCTTATTATTTTTAGGTTGTAAACGAATTGACATTGTTAACAGAACTTCTTTCTTAAAGCACCGAATGGAAGATAGTTAAATATATTCTAATTTGAAGCACGTGGTAACATTTTTCTGCCAATAACACTAGCAATCTGTAATATAAGTGTATTAACTTCTGTAATAATTCTGTAACATAGATTGTTTATTGGCCTTTCCAGTTCACCGCTCCTCTTTCTTTACGTCGTCCTTTACTGTCCATGCAGTTAGACTCTGGAATCAGTTACAAACCAATATAAGACTCGCTCCGTCCTTGGTATGCTTTAAGAAGCGACTGAAAAACCTCTTAATTTCTAATCAGTAAAATAACTTGTTTCATTCCTGATTTTTCTTTTCCTTTCCTCTCCACCATCCCTTCCTTTCCTTTTGATTGATGATATCTCACTTTATATGAAAAAGAATGTTCGGGTGGCTGTCCGTGTTTGTGGGGTTCTTGGGCATGTGCTCACGTATATGTTGATGGATTTCGTGGGGATGGATAGTCATTTGAATGATTTATGTGACCACGTAACTTGCTTCATTTACTTTTGTCTGGTTGGCTGGAAGAGATTGCCGCCTGACAATAAGCCTGCCAGATTGTATTTGCAATAAAAGTGTTAAATAAATAGTAATAAAAGGACTTGCTTTCAGTTTTTTTTCCATAACAGTATGCCTAATCTAGTTACTTCAACTGACGTATGTAAAAAAATATGACAATCACGCCATCTTCCTAACGGAGTAGGCAGAAAAGACAGTGCGCCAAAATTTCATATATCGACACACGTCTTTCGCCTCTTCTACAGTACATCGATACACTTTATCATTTGACTCCTACGAGTTTTCTGACTTAATACGTTTCATTCTTAAAAATATCATTTACTTAATCCAACTATATTTTCCTTGATCTTTCTCTCTCACGCCTTCCAGTACTATAATATTTGAACTATAGATTTGTTTTGTTAGTCTTTCATAATTCATAAGTTCCATATGCCCAAACCATGTCAGAGCGCTCTTCTTCATTTTACGTAACACAGCCTTAATTTCACATTAATCACTTATCACTTAATTCTGTCATACATGGTCACCCTATGTGTTATTCTCGGTGCACGTTTATTCGGTTCCTATCGGTCTTTTTCTTTTTATACACAATTTATTCGGTTCCTATCGGTCTTTTTCCACGTCCACGTTTCACCCATATCAAAGTTAGCTCCAAAGTATTGCTGTGGACTATCATCTTAGTAAATTTTGATACTGTATGTTTCAAGTATATACGAGTATATTTAATGCCCCATCCTCGTTTAAAAAACACTTTTCCAATAAAACTGAAGTTGTTGAACACATAATGAAATAATTGTGTAAGAGGATCATCATTACGATATGTAAGAAGCCACAACTAACGAACGTCCCGCGTTTCCTTGATACCGAATTGCATTGTTAAGCTGACCGCAAAACACATCCATTTTACTGCATATAACGAGCGCATCTTGCAGTATCAATGCTCGACACAATGGTTGCACCTTGGAGCGGACTGGCTGCAGATCTTATCTCTCCAGCC
This sequence comes from Odontocerum albicorne, assembly GCA_949825065.1. NCBI lineage: Eukaryota > Metazoa > Arthropoda > Insecta > Trichoptera > Odontoceridae > Odontocerum > Odontocerum albicorne. The sequence goes on from OX463841.1 coordinate 49,442,173, forward strand.
GCGAGAACAGAGCGGAATGTGATGCTGTACGGTTTCCCTGTCAGCCATTGTTGGCTGTATTCCATGACATGACGGATCCGGGTTAGGAGGCTCCGGCCTGGTGGCGATTATCACGCTTCAGTGACCTCCTCTGTAATATGACCCTGTTCTGCTGAAACAATACGCTTGCATAACTCGAGTATTTGACATGCATAAGAGCTTGTTAAGCGATGTCCTTTTGAAATGAGAGGATATCTGAATTGTCGTTCTCAGTACCTAATTTATCCCTAAAAAGTTTAAGCGGAACGAACATTTTTATTAACATATTTATTTATTTAGTTTTAATAGATGCGCTAGTAGACTTTTAAATTTGCAATAAAATATAACGTATACATCTTCTCTTCCTTTCCCATGCCTTTTCCCATCAATTTTCCTCTACTTACGGGAGCATAGTTTCTATCCATGACTCGATCCTACAAGATTTCTTCTTGGTGTGTTGGGATACTACCATCTTAGCGTGAGGAGGGATGTGATTCTTCTTATATATTTAAGTTGCTGACGGAAGCTTCACCTAATCCTGCTATGTTCAAAATGATAAAGTTTTATTATTCTGACTACTATTCGAGGTACAGAAATATTGACCTATTTAAACCGCCTGTAGGGTACCTACGTCCCTGTTAAATATATTGTCAACATGCAGGTCAACGACCGATGAATCAACCTCTGGACATCTACAATTGTCACATGCCAGAAGCATCAACACTGTTTATTTACATCGCATTCCAAGGTAGAGGGAGAGCATATAACGCCGTCTCGCAGTTTCGACAAATAAATATTCTACCCACTACACTGTTCGCAACGTCTGCATACGCCTTGTCATGCACAGGAGTGAGATGAGGATATACGGCTGACGCATTCACGCGCCCCGTTCTGAAAATCTATATATACCTACTTATCGTTGAATAAAGGGCACTTATTATTATTCATCCAACTGTCAAGACTTGTTATTATTTACCCGCTATTCACTTTCGCTTTTATCCGCATTCCTGAGTTCTATATATTTATTTGAATACATATCAAAATCATCACGACGTATCAGATAAGCAACTCGCTACATTGATGACCCCGAACGAAAAGGAACGCAGAATTCGACTAAAACAGATATAGCGATGTCAACATCAACATCATCAGCACGTCCTAATAGGACACACGCTACATTTGTAACGAACATCACTACACGCCCAATAAGTAGAATAACCTACCATGTGCTCTCCCACTGTATCACGGCCTGTCCCTTTTAAATAGAGCCGCGGATATTGACATCTTCAACATTTACGATATAGTTTTTAAAGAAAGTATTTTGAGCTTTCTTAGTAATGGAAGTTAGGTGTTTCGGCCGAACAAATATTCTTTGTATACTTACCTTTATATTTTTACTGCTGTTATTCATGTATATTAAAGCTTTGTATGGATTTTGTTTTCTTGTTACCGTATATAATTTCTCTTAAGCTTTGTATGTTATTGGGTTTAATCTGTGTATATAAGCTTCATGAAAATAAATAAATTAGGGATTGACTGCTTGGACCGTTTTCCTCTATCTCTCTAGAGTGATAGTCCGAGTCTCATCATGTCCTCCTCCACTTTCTTATATAGGATTTTTAAGGGGCTTCCCTCTGCGTCTATTTGGAACTTATCATTCATTGCTGTCTTTAACGTAGATGGCTATTTAAATTTAAAAAAATAAAATAAAATATTTGTACAATAGTCAATAAGGATAACGGAATAGAGAATGGAGTGACTAGAGATGAATGGGAACTTGAATACATGTTTTTGGGAGGAGCAGGCAGAGAGCAGAGAGCGCCAGACTTTCCTATCACGACACACATCTTTCGCCTATTCTATAAGGTGTTAACATAAGTTATGTCCGTTTTTTTCCAAATTTAAATATAAGCACCAAAAGTAAAACAAAATGGTAAAGGTTATACGTCATTCGAAAGAAAATGTTCTGCTCTAGAAGATATTGTGTTTGCTTTTACGTTACATTTATTATTTTATTTGATTACAAGCCTTCAAAATGGAATGTCAAGTAGACGAAAGTGAGCATTTTCGACACCTCTTTCTGTTCGCATTCAATCGAGGGAATAAAGATGCCAAAGCTGCTCGCGATATTTGCGAAGTGTACGGTGAAGATGCTATCAATGAAAGGACAGCTCATCGATGGTTTTTTCTTCAATAATGACGTCGAATTGCGGACATGGTTGGACGAATTCCTCGAGTCAAGACCGGATGGTTTTTATCGCACAAGCATTGAAAAACTTGTAGAACGTTGGCAAGAAGTTGTAAATAATGAAGGAGAATACATGATTGACTACTATGTTGTATTTTTTTTTGTTGTGTCCTCTTGTTCTCTTCATTTGAAAAAAAATGGACACAACTTATGTTAACGCCCAATACATCTCATACAGCTCCTGTGATTTCTCTTTACTTCTTACATTTCCTTAATTTACAATTTAATTCACTTGACCTAACCATACTTTCCTTGGTCTTCCTCTTCTACGCCTTACACTCCGATTTGCACTGTATATTTGTTTTGTAAGTATTTCCTCATTAATACGTTCAACGCGTCCAAACTACATCAAAGCGCTTTTGTATATACTATAATGTCCAGATGTATTTTTAATAGTTAAAAATAAAAATAAAAAAAGTAAACTACAGAAAAAAGCAGCTTGATTTCACGTTTTATTCTCTTCTAATATTAATACAAGTTGTATAGTGAAACACGAGAGCAAATTTTGTCCTAAATCCTCGTCAATTTCTCTCGCATCAGTGATTTGCCGTCGCCACGGTTTCTCGCTCAGTATAGGATACTTTACACCTTAATATCACACGACACCAGCTGGATCCAGTGACACTTCACCCCGTGTGCAAGTATGGGTTAGAGCTAGCCCACAGTGGATAGCGCATGATGGACGGAGGTAACAAGACCGTCGAGTGGTGTCGCCTGACCGCAAGCGTGTCAGTCTTGCCACGGTAATTTGAGCCGCGTTCTGCTTTCCGTGGGATAATTACTAACATACTTTAATCTCACTTTTACTGCTTTATTTTTTTTAATAGACAATCCACCCAAACTAGGTAATCTACTCAAACTAGGCAATCCACCCAAACTAGACAATCCAGTCAAACTAGGCAATCTACCCAAACTGCTTTGTGTCACCAAATTCAAGTCATTATGTAATTATATGAGTCAATATAATAAATAACAATTCTAGACAATTTAAAGTTTCAGTTGATTAAGCTTCAAAAATTTAACAATCGATCTATAAATGGAAAAGTTCTACGAAGAAAGAAGTAACGCAACATTCATTGGACACGGCAAAGATATGGCTTTTATTAAACCAAATATGTCTTGTAAAGGACAACCGAAAATTACATGGTCTATAATTTCATCATCCAGATCACACTCGCAGCCGGGATTCTCAACAATACAAATTCTGTAAAGGAGACTAACCACCACGCAGTAGCATTTTATTGTATAATATGTATTCTTGTATAGCGTGTAACGATAAAAAACAAAGTCAATGGACCACTAAGACATATACACGCAAACTGGACAGTATCAAAATCAGCGAAGATTATAGTTCAAAACAGTATATTGGTGCCAACTTAAATGTAAGGGGGTGAATCTGGAACGTGGAAACACGCTGAGAGGAGTCGAATAAATGCTGTAGAGATGTTTTTTCTATTCCAAATGTTGATATGTCTTTGTCGATTTTACTCCCTTTCCATTATTGTACATACTTTTAACTCGTCATTGATGGGGTTGGTTCTTCTTCTTGGCTCTATCCCAACTCACTGTCTGCGAAGACTGTTGGGGTCAGCTCTCCTCGTCCTCAGTTTGTATGCTCTTCTGTCCCGGACTACGTCCCCCAGGCCGTGCCTCTGCATCAAGTTATCTTTTTGCACCACACATGAATTCTTTGGCCTTCCTCTGGTTGTTATTCGAGGAAGATCCATGGAGATTGCCTGGTTCACAATGTGATCGGGTGCTCTGCGTCCAACGTGCCCATACCATCTCAATCGTCTCTCCTCCATCTTGCTGTTGATGTTGGGTGACAATGTATGACAGAATAATAATAAGGGATGAATGTGAACATTAAACTGATGTGTAAAGTTGTGAATGTGAAAATTGGGTGAATGATGAATGGGTGAATGGGAAATGGGAAATTTGGATTGGTTGTGAATGGGAAAATTGGGTGAATGATGGATGAATGTGAAAATTGGGTGACAATGTATGACAGAATACTAATAAGTGATGAATGTGAACATTAGACTGATGTGTAAAGTTGTGAATGTGAAAATTGGGTGAATGATGAATGGGTGAATGGTAAATGGGAAATTTGGATTGGTTGTGAATGGGAAAATTGGGTGAATGATGGATGAATGTGAAAATTGGGTGACAATGTATGACAGAATACTCATAAGTGATGAATGTGAACATTAGACTGATGTGTAAAGTTGTGAATGTGAAAATTGAGTGAATGATGAACGGGTGAATGGAAATGGGAAATTTGGATTGGTTGTGAATTGGAAAAATTGGTTGAATGATGGATGAATGTGAAAATTGGGTGACAGTGTATGACAGAATACTAATAAGGGATGAATGTGAACATTAGACTGATGTGTAAAGTAAGATTAAGAAGGGCACTCTAGTTTGGGCATGTGGAACGAATAAATAAAGATAGACTAACAAAACAGATATAGTGCAAATGTGAGAGGAAGACCAAGGAAATTATTATTGGATCATGTGAATAATATTCTGAAAGAAGGGAACGTGAAAAGTCAGAAATCGTAGAAGTTGTATGGATGTTGAAGACTCTAAGGATGTGGATCGAGATAGAAAAGCATGACGCTATGTCCTTTCTGCCTACCCCAACAGGAGAATGTCGTAATGTTATGTAATACTTATATTTTTTGTGTTATTAATAATAGGAGTATCGTATATCTTTCAATATCTCTTTTATACCGCTATGAAGCTACGCATGAAGACATCAAATTAAGTCGTTTAATAATCCTAATACCGTATAAGGACAGCGGCAGACTTCCGACAAAGCAATGCAATAGCAATACACAACTACCACGTTCGATACGTAATTGTTGTACCGCTATAGGCATACTTGAAAAAGTTGTAGACATAGAATAGCTCTATCGTTTTGAATGACCTCTTGTATCTCAGGTGGGGACTCGAAACCAGTATTCTCTTGTGGAAATAATCGATTCAGCCTATGACAATTATGTTTCCTTATGAGAAAATCAATCCAATGCAGACTCGACTAAAACTCATGAGGTTAAAAAAGCTGAATTTCATACAGCTCTCTAGCGTGGGATATCGAACGATGTGTAATGATAGGAAACATTATCATTGAGACACTAAATCATTTGTACTGGAACCGGACAGTATCAAAATCTGCTGAAATGATAGTCAACAACAGTATTTTGGTAACAACTTTAATTTATGGGAGTGAAACGTGAACGTGGGAAATAATTTAATAGAGCTGAAAAAATGCTGTAGAAATGCGTGCAATGAGACGAATACTTACATGGGGTGATAATGTATGCCTGAAAACGAAATGAATTGATAAGGGATGAATGTAAACTTAAAGTTGATGTGTTGAGTAGTTTCAAGAAGAGCACTCTGAGATGGTTAAGGCATGTAGAATGAATGAATGAAGAAATATTTCGAAAATAAATATATATTGCATACTTAAGTGCAAGTATTGTTGGAACAAGTGAATGTTTTGAAAAAACGTAGGAAGTTATATAAAACATGTGAGGTGTATGGATGAAAAAGAGTCGAAGGATGTGTGCCTAGGTATGCAAGTTTGGCGTTCTGTTCTCTTTGCCTACCCTACTAGGAAAACGGGATGATAGTATGTATGTCATATAGCTCTATTTTGTCAATGTTGGCCCTTGTCTAACGATTAGCATTTACGCTCGGGCGCTCTAGGTTCGGTTAATTTCCAATATGGTTTCACTGTTAGACCGTTTTACATCTTAATGTTTTTTTTGCAACCTGTATGCTGGTTACCATAAATTATTATATCAATTACGCGCGGTAAACCATCGAACATTGGCTTGCGCGGCAGCCGCGCTTAGGCCTCGGCCACACAGGAAGGAGCCTCGCTTGATGCTTAGAGCTATGTTGCGAGCTAGGCGACATATCCTAGCGAACCAACGTACTGTATACTATCGCAGTGGCCACACTGCACTCTTCGCACCACGTTGCATGACAATTAGTCATCGAGTTAATCTCCTACCGAACAGACATGTTGATTAATTTTCAAGATGGAGGAAGTTTTAATGACAGCTGTGTATAAAAGGTACCCTTTGTGGAACCCATCGAGCAAATTATAGAAAAATCTACCTGTAATAAAATCACTTTGGAATGAAGTTGCACAGAAAGTTAATAAAGATGGTAAGTTATAATGAAATTGGTTAGTTTTGAGAGTGACATCGTGTGTTGACTCAACCGCTTCCAACTGTAAAATGAATTTGTGCGTAGCACTTTGGTGTGGCCAGGCATGAAGTCACCTAGTATATGAGTCACGTAAAACCTAGCTTAGCACCTAACGAAGCAATTCGGTGTGGCCTCGGTCGTAATGGATACTGAATTGCCGCGCGAGTCAAATCGAATGTTCGATTTGGCTCGCAAATGTTCAATGATTTGCCGCGCGTAATCAATACACGGCGTAAGTATAATACAATATTTAAACATAGCGCTGTTATAAACTAGAACAATTGCAATAATAATGATTATATCAAACTGTTTTTAAATAATTCATTGTTATTAAACTTTTAAACCGTTAAAATAATTTGTAATATAATATAAATATTTTTACCGAAGCGTCTATAGCAAGATTCCAAAAAGGCAAGAAATGCATCGAAGGTGCTTTTAGAGGTGCTAATTTGTCCATTTCCTTCTGAAGGTTCCGTTAAATGTCAATTATTTTCCATAACTTATTTCTTACTGTTTCCTCGTAGCATCCGCGTACTCGATCTCTCCTGTCCAATAATCATCTAATTAATGTTTTTTCCTCATTGTTTCAGGTGAGTTGATGTCACAGCTGAGTTCAGAAATATTGTAAGTGCTCCCACGACGGCCCTCTCCATTCAATTAATGCTGATTGTACTATAATTCGCAATGTACGAGGTCCTTTCCTTATTAGACATTGATAAACTTTTGAAAAAGAAAACTGTACGTATTTTCGAGTAACTTCTTTATGTATTAAATCTAAATTTGCAATCAACACCGCATTTCTGATTTAATCGCATTTTAATGAGAATCATCGATGGTAGACGTCGCAACGGGACACCTGCTGATTTATTTATGAATTAACGTAAATAGAACTAATTTACGTTAGTATACCTATAGAAGTAATAGGCAACTGATCAAATGTTCACAATATTTTGCCCAAAGTCAATATGCCTATTTATTTATTTTTTATTTATTTATTTATTTAATTAACGACACAACAGTGTCTTTATATACAAATGAACATGTGACAGGTTATACAAGTACTTAAAATTATTGACAAATAATACAACTTTATTTTAAACTAACATGGAGATACAAAAAGCAGTAGTAATAATAAATTACAGTCATCGTTTTAAAATTGTTTAATAATCTTTGAGAATTTTGTGGGAATTTTATGGATAGATATTGAGATATAGAAAACACATGGCCTCATTAGTGGAACGAGATGCAAGTCGCTTTGCAGAATTAAAAGCTTCATACATGTTGGTGCAGGGTTACTCAACTCCAGAGGAAAAGTTTGACTCCAATGTCATGCTACACTACATTCATAGCGTGAGGATGGAAGTGTTGGTCTTATTTAATATATTTTCAAGTTGCTGAAGAAAGCTACATATAATCTTTCTATGCTGGAAAATATAAAATTTTAAGTTCCAGACAACTATTCGAAGTACAGAAATATTAACATATAGTATTGTCAATAATTAGAACTAACCTACCATGGTAGTACTCTTCCTGTGTTCACGGTCTGTCTTTTTGTATTGTATTATACTTGTATTGTATACAGTACAACTTAACTGGCTTATTGCCATGTGACAAGTTTTTCCAACTACCAGAAAGATGTTAAAGAGACCTTAAGTGAAAACCAGACTGGAATCCTTTTTTAAGAAACCTGGGTTCCCGAAAACTCGGTTGGGAGTTAGGGGTCTTACCAACTAGGCCACAGAGTTCGTATTTTTTTAATAAAGCCTCGGATATGGACATGTTCAACATTATATCAAAAAGAAAACATTTTAAACTTTCTGAATAATAAGAGTTAGTTGTTGTTTATAGTTAAGGCATTAACGTTGTGGAAGTTTAAAGACATTGTAATTTACTCGTATTTTTATCAAACACTGTTTATTCCACTTTTTTGTGACGGTATAACCCTACCGGTTTCAAGGCTTTCACCTCATATTCAGAGTCTTGTTTGCGCTCCCCTGAAGATGAGGTGAAAGTCTTGAAACCGGTAGGGTACAAAAAAGTGAAATAAACAGTGTTTGATAAAAATAAATTACAATAAGAGTTAGTTGTTTCGACTCAACCGATATTTCCTGTTTATTAATTTTTTATGGCTTGCTGCTGTATTATCTCGTTAAGTTGTGTGTATATTTTTTTTGTTGTTGCTGTGTATAATTTCTCTTAAGCTTTGTATATAATAGGGGTTAACCTGTGTATAAAGCCTTAACCTGTGTATATAACCTATGCTTTCTATAAAATAAACATGGGATACTTATCTGCATTCTTGATCGATCGCACGATCGGATTTAGAATATCTGCATTCTTGATCGATCGCACGATCAGATTTAGAATATCTGCATTCTTGATCGATCGCATAATCGGATTTAGAATATCTGCATTCTTGATCGATCGGATATAGAATATCTGTATTCTTGATCGATCGCACGATCGGATTTAGAATATCTGCATTCTTGATCGATCGCACGATCAGATTTAGAATATCTGCATTCTTGATCGATCGTATAATCGGATTTAGAATATCTGCATTCTTGATCGATCGGATATAGAATATCTGTATTCTTGATCGATCGCACGATCGGATTTAGAATATTAGCATTCTTGATCGATCGCACGATCGTATTTAGAATATCAGCATTCTTGATCGATTGCACGATTGGATTTAGAATATCTGCATTATTGATCGATCGCACGATCAGATTTAGAATATCTGCATTCTTGATCGATCGCATAATCGGATTTAGAATATCTGCATTCTTGATCGATCGGATTTAGAATATCTGTATTCTTGATCGATCGCACGATCGGATTTAGAATATCTACATTATTGATCGATCGCACGATCAGATTTAGAATATCAGCATTCTTGATCGATTGCACGATTGGATTTAGAATACCTGCATTATTAATCGATCGGATTTAGAATATCAGCATTCTTGATCGATCGCATAATCAGATTTAGAATATCTGCATTCTTGATTGATCGTATTTAGAATATCTGTATTCTTGATCGATCGCACGATCGGATTTAGAATATCTACATTATTGATCGATCGCACGATCAGATTTAGAATATCAGCATTCTTGATCGATTGCACGATTGGATTTAGAATACCTGCATTATTAATCGATCGGATTTAGAATATCAGCATTCTTGATCGATCGCACGATCGGATTAAGAATATCAGCATTCTTGATCATTTGCACGGACGGATTTAGAATAACTAAAATGAAACTACTCTATTACTAAAGACACTGCATGTGCCACCTACAACCAAATCCTATTTCCAAAGAACGTGTTTTACTCGGCAATCATTATGTATAACATTATATCAATCGAAGATAGGATCAAACCAATAAATACAGACTATCAAACCACATTATCAAACGAAAATTCAACCGCTGACGATTGATAAAATCTAATTTTAATATCACAGGACGACAGAAATTACATTCAAAATATCTATTTGTTTTTTATGTACACCCATACCTCGCTTTACAGAAGAGATTCGCTCCTAAGAAGTTGTCCGTAAACCGAGATTCCGTCTATCGAATTATTTTTCTTTATATAAATATATGTGGAGAAAAGGAATGATACATTTGAACATGTGAAGAGAATGAATGATAAAAGATTGACTAAACTAATAAGTCAGAAGTGCAGGTGTGCGTGGAAGAGGTAAACTGAGGAAAATGTGGCTGGACCAAAATTACCAGATTTTGAAAGAAGGTAAAGTAAGAAGTTTGAATAATAGAAGATCGTGCACGACGAGATGTATGGAATGTGAAGGATGCGAAAGTTGTGCGCATAGATAGACATTTGGAGATCTGTTCTCTCTGCCGGGACACGGTGTGATGTGACATATGTATGTATGCATATACCATAAATACACATTAAAGCTGCTTAGATGATCATCCACGATAATATTGTAGTATTTATTATATGGGAGTGAAACGTGGGCATGGAAAAAAAATACTGATCAATACCTGATAAATATTGTAGAAATGCATGCACTAATAAGAATACATGGAGTGACAATGTATGACAGAATACCGAACGAAGATGATCATCCACGACAGTATTGTAGTATTTATTATATGGGAGTGAAACGTGGGCATGGAAAAAAATACTGATCAATACCTGATAAATATTGTAGAAATGCATGCACTAATAAGAATACATGGAGTGACAATGTATGACAGAATACCGAACGAAGTGATTAGGGATGAATGTGAATTTAAGACTGTTGTGTCGAGTAAGATAAAGAAAAGCACTGTGAGAGGGTTTGGACATGTACAACAAATGAAGAAAGAAAGTTTAAGGCGTGGTAGAGGAAGCCCAAGGAAAGTGTGATTGGATCAAATGAATGAGATTTAAAAAAAAGTGACAGAAATCATTGGAGTTTCATAAGGTTTATACATGTAGATGTACAAGAGGCCGCGAAGTGTGCGTGTCGAGGTAGAAAAATCTGGCGCTCTGTCCTCTCTGCCCGCTCCGAAAGGGAAAATGAAGTGATGGTGTGTACGTACACAATAAATATGCGTAACGTGTTGTATGAAATAAAAATATCGATAAAACACTTGAGGAAATTCTCGAGTGTATTCTGAAATATGTAGAACTGAGAAAATACTCGTATGTTGATATGTAATACAAATATAAAGATTTAAATATTCCATATCTAAATTTGTGGAACTGGGTGGAAATATCCATTCAAGGTTTGCTGTTCTGCAAATATTTTATCGATCAGTCATTTTTTGACTGATCTTCAAATATAACCGTTGTCATTCAGCTTTTGTTATTTGACCTACAATTTACGGGTTACTTAAATTTATCGAATCCTTTAAAAATCCTGGGAATAAATATTCCATATATAGATTGTATTCTTGACGAGTATAATATAGTATAAGGCACAATACGGAGTGGAGAATCAGGGTACTTGACGTTGGTGCCACCGAAGATGACTATGTGTGATAGACATAACCTTTTGCGTATAGGGCAAAGTGCTTCAGCATGTCCAGCACGTTTACGTCTTCTTTCTCCGTCCATTTTGTGTCTGATAACCAGCAACAGTTTTGGGCCATTTGGGTCTATCTGCTGATGTTTGATCTCAATCCTGGCGAGCATTTATGGTTTTAAGCGTCCCTTATACGAGTATAATATCTCTTGCGTTGTCCACCGTACTTCTTCTGTCTTGCGTCAACCTTTCTGGTTGAGCAGAGATATGAGATTCTGAGAGCGTTCGTATGTTCCTTGTGCCAGAAGTGAAGTGTTTTGTTGTATTTTTTGTAGTGTGTCTCTTGCGGTGATTCCCTCGGATAAGCGCCCTTCCTCGTAGATACGAATGAGAGGGTATTTTACCAGATCCAGATGACAATTTAATCCCAATTGAACGACCCATATTTGTTATCCCTACTGCGTATAATTAGTTTAGGCCGATCATACTTCCAATCCATCTTGGGATGTAACTCAACAGTGGATTGGGACGTCAAGGCCAACCATAGACCTAGAGCTGTCCTGGAAAGAGTAATTTATTTTCCTTATGTACACAAACAAAGATAGAGACCCAATATAGGTTAGCAAGAAAATGAAGTAGCGATGGATGGGGCACATATCAAGAATGTCAGATTCCCGATGGGCTTTGAAAATTATCCAGTGGCACAGAAGAGGCATAAAATGTCCCAGAAAGAGACCCAAAGTGCGATAGATGGATGAAATCAGGAAACATGGCATCATCACGTGGCATCAACAAGCAAAAACCGTACTATTTGGAGGCAACTTGGGGAGATCTTTATCCAGCAGTGGATTGACTCAGGTTGACAATGATGATGGTGATATACATACATATCATCACGCAATTTTGCTGTTGGAGTAGGCAGAGATGAGGGAGCGCCAAACTTTCATACACATCCTTCGCCTATTCAATTTATTTGGTATGTTTTTCAATTCTGTTGAAGCGAAAAGCGAGGTATGGGTGTACACTGTGACCACAGGGACCCTTGTCCATCTGGATTGGATTAGCTCTCCAATGAGGGACAGGTTATACGGCTTCCCAATTGCCCAGTGACTGTCGATCAATATTTTTTTTATTTGTTTATCTCCAAACCGCATAATAGCCGCCATAAAGCCAGCATTCGATGATTTACGAGCGGTCTCCGCCATAATTACTCCAATTTAACATCGACATCTCCTCGGCATAAATCCTCCACTTTTTATACCGCATTTTTACTTCCATCCGAATGTTCAGTGTTATTATCAAGGTCGTAAAAAGTTATCTCGTTAACGTGTGATTTTGTGTTTTTAAATCATTCGTTTTAACAGTCTGACATATCCGCTCACAAAACTATACAAATTCTTGAATAGTTTCTGCTGCATAGGGTCATTAATCCTTTTTTTTTTAAATATCAATTTTAAACTATTACATAACATATAAAACATCGATTCGTGTGTTAAGGGACTACAGAGATCAATTGGTGACATACAAAAGTCAAATGGGAACGTATTCGTTTTGCTGTATGCAGATGATAAAGTGATGTTGGCGGAGAGTGAAGGCGAATTGCAGAGGTTGATAACTTACGTATAAGAGAAGTGAAGAGAATGATCCAAGTGTGAATATTGCAAAATCCAAAGTAATGGTGAAAGAACAGTATAAAAGGTAAAGTGAATTCTACATATGAGTGAAAAATTAAAGATTGGAGCAAGTTTAGGAATTCTGTTCTTTGAGTAGTGTGTTCATAGACGATGGTATATCGCGCTGGAGAGGGATTTATTTTGTCCGCCATAGTAGCGTGGGTTGTGAGATCGAGCTGACCTGAACTGAATCAATTGTTATCCGCTGTGTCTAGTATGTGCGCAGCATTCTCCTACAACACCGAATCTCGAATGTCTCGATTATCCTTCTATCTATCGACTTTATTGTCCATGTTTCAAATTCTGTGCTCTTTGGTAGTTACTTGTGTCGCATTACAAGAAATTATCCATCACCACCAACATTTCTCATATTCTCTTAACGTCTTTGGTAGTTACATGTGTCACATTACAAGAAATTCTCCATCACCACCAACATTTCCCATATTCTCTTAACGTCTTTGGTAGTTACATGTGTCACATTACAAGAAATTCTCCATCACCGCCAACATTTTCCATATTCTCTTAACGTCTTTGGTAGTTACATGTGTCACATTACAAGAAATTCTCCATCACCACCAACATTTCCCATATTCTCTTAACGTCTTTGGTAGTTACATGTGTCACATTACAAGAAATTCTCCATCACCACCAACATTTCCCATATTCTCTTAACGTCTTTGGTAGTTACATGTGTCACATTACAAGAAATTCTCCATCACCACCAACATTTCCCATATTCTCTTAACGTCTTTGCGGAACACGTCTATCTTTACAGTTCTTCGTAGTCTCTTCATATATTCTGTTTAAATATTGCCAAGTGATAAATCGTAATCGACTTTATTGTCCATGTTTCTTATTCTGTGATCTTTGATAGTTCCCTGTGTCGCATTACGAGAAATTCCTCACCACCACCAACATTTCCCATATTCTCTTAACGTCATTGCGGAACACGTCTATCTTTACCGCTCTTCGTAGTCTCTTCGAAGTCTGCCATTTACCGTTCTCCATATATTCTGTTTAAATATTGCCAAGTGATAAATCGACAAAACGCGGCATCTTCTATTCTGCCTCGAGCTATTGTTCTGATGCCCACAAAGTCTGCGCACAGCACATCAGTACATGCAAATGACGGGTTATTTAGAAACTCCGCTTCAATTTTTTCCGCTTTTCATAAAGGGAAGATTTATTGTTTTCTTATGCTAATATCACACGAGAAAATTATATTATTTCTAAGCCTAATGATTTATCAAGATAAAAGCTAATTTTTTTTTCTCTTTTGGATGTGTTGAGATAGGTATTTGTTTTACAGTGGGACAAAGTTTGGGTGATTCAGTATAATAATTACGTGTTACTCTGTATTTCTTCAATTTAGATCATGTGAAGTATTGTAGAAAATGAACGTAATTATGCGAAAAGGACCTAAACTACAAATCATATTTTTAGTTTCGAATATAATCAAAATTGAAACACTGTTTAATCCACTTAAATGTGTTTAAACCCAACTACAATAGTTTCAAGTCATATGCGACAAATTTTCAGGGGTATTTCAAACTAACGTCTAGAGTATTCCGAATTAGTTACTTCAAAATACCCCTGAAGATGAGTCGAATATGACTTAAAATTTGTTGGGTTTAAATATATCGACAGCCGTATACATCAGGCTAGACTTGCATTTAATAAAAGGTCGAAAATAATAGAATCAAATAATATAGACCTAAAACTGAGAATACTCCTCATCAAGACCTATGTATGGAGTATCTTGATGTACGGCTGCGAGACATGGTGCCTATCCGAAAAAGATAGACGAAGACTAGAGGCTTTTGAGATGTGGTCCTATAGAAGACTATTAGGAATTTCCTGGAGAGACCGCATCACAAATGAAGAGGTTCTCCAACGAATCGAAGGAGGAAGGCATCTGCTCAGGATCCTGTCCGAAAGGCGTGCAAGATGGATCGGTCATATAATACGACAAGAGGGCCTCTTGCATGCCATAATGGAGGGTATGACCGAGGGGACAAACTCTAGGGGACGCCCACGCCGAGAGTAACTGGAGGACCTGTTGGTGGACGTGCGCTGCTCAACATATACAGACTTAAAAAGAGCCGCACAGGACAGGGGGGAATGGAGGAGAAGAGTTCAAATTGCTGCAAACCAGTCTTAGGACTGCAACCACGGAAGGGATATTCAAGTGGATTAAACAGTTTCAATTTTAATTACCGTATTAACCCGACTATAAGGCGAGGTTTTTATTTAAAAAAGCGACACGTAAATAGGGGAGTCGCCTAATCTTCGAGTTTTATTTTTCATAATATTATAATTGATGACCTCCGTGGCCTGGTGGTAAGACACTTGTCTGCCGATCCGGAGGTTGCGGGCTCGATCCCCGCTGGAACCCAGATTTTTTTAAATAGGATTCCAGTCTGGTTAACACTTAGGGCCTATAAAAACATCTTTCTGGTTGGTTGGAAGAGATTGCCACATGACAATAAACTCGCCAGGTTAAAATAAAATTGTGAGGAAAATGTTTTTTTCTCCAAAAAGCAGTTAATAAAATAGGGGTCGCCTTATAATCAGGGTCGCCGTATAGTCGGGCCAATACAGTATAATCGAACAGACATGAATTTCCAGTGTTAATGCACACACCCTAGAAATTTCCAGTGTTAATGCACACACCCTAGAAATCTTCATTTAAGTCTATTTCAAATATTGAAAAACTATAGATCAATTTTTAGTTTTTTATGTGCAAAAATATTGTATTGATTATACTTTCGTTGTACAAAATACTGCTTGACGAACTCATTTCTTTGTGGCAATCACTTCCGACCAACAAGAAAGACGTTAAAGGGACCTTAAGCGAGAACTGGATTGGTATACTTTTAAAAAATCAGGCAATCAACGGGGATATCTCAGTTGTCTTCCAAATCGCACTCTCGTGTTGGAAGATAAACGTCTTACCGACTAGATCACTTAGGTCATCATCACTATCACGCCATGCATTGTTTTTTTTAATTTGTTATGTTTGGTCCTCGTACAAATAAGGGAAACCTTTAATGTACCAAGGACCTGAAAAAAATGAATTAATAAGTGGAATTTAAATAAATGTATCTATTCAAATAGGTAAATGAAGAAGATCTCCGCTTCATTATATCGTGGCTCACATTTTTCCCTTGTCACTCCATACACCTCGTCATGCATGCTCTCCCATTTATAAGATTTTTCACTTCTCTTTTTCAGAATTCAATTAATCTAATCCTGCATGGGTTTTATCAAACGTCTTGTTCCTTCTAAACTACTGGTGTCGATTATTTTTGTATTTTTTTCTACGTGACCAACCCATCTTAAAGCTATCATCATCTATTAAACACTACATATTTTTTCAATCCGCATTATTTCCTAGTTACTTCATTCCTTATTTTGGCATACATTGTTCTTCCACACATTTTAATTTCTTCACATATAAAATAGTATACGGAAGCACCAGATATTATTTACTTTTAAATTTTTCCCGATATATTCATCCCTTAATTTTAATTATGTGATGGAATTCAAACTGAGGGGATTTTTCAGTTCCTCATTGATACGGCATTTCAGATTTTTAAAATGCCACTAAGAGTTAAGTCCTGCACATTGTGTGTTTTTATGTTCACATTTCCACAGCACGCAATTACTATAATTAATAAAACCTGTACGATCCAACCCCGGTTCAAGTCCCATGCCATCTGCATATAGCATTTTACTATCCGACATCCAGCATCATTGTATGAATATATTCATTAATTAATATCACTTCATTCATTCATTTTATGCGCGCCATTCATTATTCATACCAAATACATTAAAACTTTTAAGTATTCGAGATTTTCTTCTCGTATAAAAAACATTTATTTTTTCAAAATAGCGTGCATATGTGTACATATACAATGAAACTCCGTTTTTACGTGCCCTGAATTCACGTTTTCCCGCTATTTACGTTCAATTTTTCCAATCCCGTTTTATTTTAGTACATTAAGTACCCGCTTTTACGTTTTTATTTCCCGCAATTTACGTTTGAAATATTTAAAATGCAAATCAATTTATAAACATATTTGATTAAATGCGCGACGATTTAAAATATTTGAAATGAATATTAGGAAGCAGAAATATGTTGTTTCTATTTATAGACACGTAAGCACCTGCACCTGCAGCGCTCATGGTCAAGGTTATGGTACACGAGTCGTGTAATACGATGTAATTGAGGGGGAATTTAGCGAATCAGAGGCAGGCAGACTGTATATGTATTTGGTCAATCTATGCTTGTGTTTTAAACGTGTCGGTCGTGTACATACAATTTCAATTGTCAATTTTCGTGTGTCAATTTACATTTTTTTCATTTCTTTTAATTTTTCGTTGAATCCCTTCAAATAATGTCTCAGTAAAGAAAAATATTATCGATTCAAGAGAAAAGGAAAATTGTCGAAAAAGTTTTGTTTTATCACATACCATTATGCTGTGTCGCTTTTAGGTAAGACATATCTCCACAGTTTATTTATTTAAATCATTGTTGTTCAATTCGGCCACCGTAGAAGGAGTCCCTTCGTGTAGTTCTTTCTTCGTCACTATGTGACGTCGCGCTCATAAAAAATCTGGCAGTCTCTACCAACTAACCAGAGAAAAATATTAAAAAAACCTCTAAATTAATAAAAATATTAAAGTCCCTAAATATTAAAAAAACCACATTGTAACCCTTTACAAAGGATTCGCTCCAACGGGAATCAAACGCATTACCATCGGATTAAAAGTCGATGGTCTTATCAAATAGGTAAATGACACCTTCCATTTTTTCTTCGGTCGTCTTCGCTCTCCATAATTTTAGAAACACATATATTTTATTTTGTAATGCCTGCTAGACACGATCCTAAAATCCATGCAATTCTCAAAATATGCTAATATTTATTTATTTATTTCGCCCACAATCGATGCTGATCTCAATTTTATAATATATCCTGCATTTTTTGTACGCAATCTACCAATGAAATTGAAGTTATCAAAAACATAAATTGTATGGTATAGAGAATCATATCTTGCGGGGTTAATTGTATGGTATAAATAATCATGTCTTGCGGGGTTAATTGTATGGTATAAAGAATCATGTCTTGCGGGGTTAAAACTTATTATCTTAAACAGGTGTCTCAGGAGGATATTGGGAATCAGGTGGCATGACCACATAACAAACGACGGTTTACGCCGGCGCACTTGGCAGGGATCTGTCGTCTCTGGGATTCGGGAGAGGCGATGATCCTGGCTGGGACATGTTCTGAGAGTGCCCGATGATAGTTGGCCAAGGTGAGCGCTGTTTTTATGTCCATTGGGGTCCCGACCGCCTGGAAGACCCTCTCTCACGGTGTACAGTTCCTATGACAAGGAAGTCAGAGCGTTAGGAATGTCGTGGAGGGAGATTGCCAACACCGCCCAAACCCGCTCTGAATGGAGAAGACTGGTGGCCTCACTATGCTCCCTTGTGGACCTTTAAAAGAAGGGTGAAATTGATCGATCTTAATGCGGCCACAAACTCAAAGTTTATTTCTTTCTTCTCAACATTTATGTCTATATCCCATTATTCTTAACTTCATTATAAATTGCAGTTCTATATATTTGTAGCGACCTTTGTCCCTGAAGTCGCGACGCGAGTCGCTGTTGTTGTTTAGCGAGAACGAGACAGCGACATATCTTCTGCGCCTTCCTACAAATCATATGAATACCCTACGTGATAACAATAAATATATTGTTCAGCGGTAACAAGACGGCGACATATCTTTTGCGTCGTTCCACGCACATTCCAAATATTATAAATACCGACGTTTAACAATAAAATACCTCTTTGCATATTCCGATTTCAAACGAGTTTTATTAAACCAACGAATGATCGTTGGTTTAATAAAACATCTCTCCATTAGGGACAACCTTATCATCTCTCCATTAGGGACAACCTTTCCTAAATATTCTTTGCAAAACACGCATTGTATTGTTGCACTTTCGTCGAATACACTACAGCCTGGAGGGCATATTGCCACGTCGAAGAGGTCCGAAGTGAAAATCAAATTGACCAACGAGAATTAATTCCGCAATCCTCGAGTTGGAAGACGGTGTGGCTTATCAAATAGACCACGGACGTCATCACTGATTCTGATGTCGCTCCTTTTCAATAAAGGACAATTATTGAAAAGCAGCGACATCATCACTGATTCTGATGTCGCTCCTTTTCAATAAAGGACAATTATTGAAAAGCAGCGACATCATCACTGATTCTGATGTCGCTCCTTTTCAATAAAGGACAATTATTGAAAAGCAGCGACATCATCACTGATTCTGATGTCGCTCCTTTTCAATAAAGAACAATTATTGAAAAGCAGCGACATCATCACTGATTCTGATGTCGCTCCTTTTCAATAAAGAACAATTATTGAAAAGGAGCGAACATCAAAATTGAAATTAATAAATATTTTTTGTTGAATCTAGAAAAGACGTTTGTTTCATTGTGTAGTGTCATGTTAATAAATTAATGATAAAATAAATAAAACGCTTATTATTTTTATTTTGTATTCACGACTGTTTTATTTGCGTTCATTACCGGTTTCAAAAACCTCCGTCTTCCACGCCAGGTGAAGTTAATCTAGAAAAGACGTTTGTTTCATTGTATAGTGTCATGTTTATAAATTAATGATAAAACAAATAAAACGCTTATTTTTTTAATTTTGTATTTACAACTGTTTTATTTGCGTTCACTACCGGTTTCGAAAACCTCCGTCTTCCACGTCAGGTGAAGTTAATCTAAAAAAGACGTTTGTTTCATTGTGTAGTGTCATGTTAATAAATTAATGATAAAATAAATAAAACGCTTATTTTTTTTATTTTGTATTCACGACTGTTTTATTTGCGTTCACTACCGGTTTCAAAAACCTCCGTCTTCCACGTCAGGTGAAGTTAATCTAGAAAAGACGTTTGTTTCATTGTGTAGTGTCATGTTTATAAATTAATGATAAAACAAATAAAACGATTATTTTTTTTATTTTGTATTTACAACTGTTTTATTTGCGTTCACTACCGGTTTCGAAAACCTCTGTCTTCCACGTCAGGTGAAGTTAATCTAAAAAAGACGTTTGTTTCATTGTGTAGTGTCATGTTAATAAATTAATGATAAAATAAATAAAACGCTTATTTTTTTTATTTTGTATTCACGACTGTTTTATTTGCGTTCACTACCGGTTTCAAAAACCTCCGTCTTCCACGTCAGGTGAAGTTAATCTAGAAAAGACGTTTGTTTCATTGTGTAGTGTCATGTTTATAAATTAATGATAAAACAAATAAAACGCTTATTTTTTTTATTTTGTATTTACAACTGTTTTATTTGCGTTCACTACCGGTTTCGAAAACCTCCGTCTTCCACGTCAGGTGAAGTTAATCTAAAAAAGACGTTTGTTTCATTGTGTAGTGTCATGTTAATAAATTAATGATAAAATAAATAAAACGCTTATTTTTTTTATTTTGTATTCACGACTGTTTTATTTGCGTTCACTACCGGTTTCAAAAACCTCCGTCTTCCACGTCAGGTGAAGTTAATCTAGAAAAGACGTTTGTTTCATTGTGTAGTGTCATGTTTATAAATTAATGATAAAATAAATAAAACGCTTATTTTTTTATTTTGTATTTACGACTGTTTTATTTGCGTTCACTACCGGTTTCAAAAACCTCCGTCTTCCACGTCAGGTGAAGTTAATCTAAAAAAGACGTTTGTTTCATTGTGTAGTGTCATGTTAATAAATTAATGATAAAATAAATAAAACGCTTATTTTTCAAATTTTGTATTCACGACTGTTTTATTTGCTTTCACTACCGGTTTCAAAAACCTCCGTCTTCCACGTCAGGTGAAGTTGAACCGAATGAATATTGTGTATTAATGAATCAATTTTAACGTCTACGTAACACTTTTACTCCAATGCAGTAACTGAATGAAACACAGCACACGGTAACCACTAAGCGCCTCGGGGTCACAGTGTCACATCACATTGTTTCCGTGGGAGGACCCGCTGAGGATCGAGACTGGGGATAAGGGGCCGCACCAAGTCAACTTCTTAAATTAATTTTCACATTCTTTGACAAACCAAAAATTACAAAAAATAGGATATTCGTAGGTCACGTAATAGGTCTTATTTTACTGTAGTGACCTCCGTGGCCTAGTTGGTAAAACGCCTGTCTCCCCAACCCGGAAGCTGCGACTTGTTGTTCCAGTCGATTTGGGAGGTTGAATTATTAGAAATTTGAGATAAATTCAATTTTTCTGAGATAGCACTTAAAAGTTTTCAACTCAATGGAAGTGCCCTTGGAGTGAATTTGGACACTTAACAATGTAAAAGAAAATAAATGATTAGTTGTTGATCATACAGGTCTAAAATCGACTTGAAATTCATAACATCTGACTATGAATCCACATTTTGAATACAGCTTATTTAGCATTCTCAATATAGCTTATTCAGCGTCCATGGAACAATTTAATCGTACCTGTGATTTTATTTCAAACCTTTGCCAGTTTCATACATTTATAAGTTAAACATAGCTGTTACTAGACTGTGAACGTGTTTAAGCACGTACGATTATTACCGTAACCAGTCATTAAACAGTCAAACAAAATGTCATTTGCATACGTTTTTATAAACGTGTGCTTAAACAAAGCTGTCACTAGGTTGTTAGCTTATTTAAGCACCTACGGCTAGTACTGTAAACAATTATGAACCGGTCAATCAAAATATGTTATTTTAATACTTTTAATAGCTCAAACATAATTGTGACTAGGTTATTAACTTTTTGAAGCTCTTACGATAACCTATTATTGACCGGTCAAACAAAATAAAGACAAGAGGTTTCGTTATAATTGTTTTATTAAACGATATTAAAGATTTTTTTTTTAATTCTTATGCAATTTTTCATTCGATTAAATAATAGACGGCGGCTCTGATCTTAGAAGTTCGTTTTTTCTCCGAAATGAAGCCAAACTAACCTTATAAAAGGTGTTTTTACACCGTCATGGTGAATTTCCTGAAGCGCAACCATAACTCAGCCATGCGCTCCCCGGCCGTGGCATATTTATTCGTATTCATAACTTCTTCGGGTCGTTCACTTTGCCTTCACTGTGGGTGAATTCAATCTTGTATATATTGTTTTTTTTTTTCGAGTGGGACGATTTAATTGACAGACTGAAAAGTACGCGCAATTAGATATGCCAAGAACATTTTGTTATGTGCAAAGAATAAAAATTAAGGGATATTAAAAACAATTTACACAAAACAAGTTAGAAATGTGTGCACTGAGAAGAATACATTGAGTGACAATGTGTGCACTGAGAAGAATACATTGAGTGACAATGTGTGCACTGAGAAGAATACATGGAGTGACAATGTGTGCACTGAGAAGAATACATGGAGTGACAATGTGTGCACTGAGAAGGCTTCATGGAGTGACAATGTGTGCACTGAGAAGAATACGTGGAGTGACAATGTGTGCACTGAGAAGAATACATGGAGTGACAATGTGTGCACTGAGAAGGATTCATGGAGTGACAATGTGTGCACTGAGAAGAATACGTAGAGTGACAATGTGTGCACTGAGAAGAATACATTGAGTGACAATGTGTGCACTGAGAAGAATAGATGGAGTGACAATGTGTGCACTGAGAAGAATACATGGAGTGACAATGTGTGCACTGAGAAGAATACATGGAGTGACAATGTGTGCACTGAGAAGAATACGTGGAGTGACAATGTGTGCACTGAGAAGAATACATGGAGTGACAATGTGTGCACTGAGAAAAATGCATGGAGTAACAATGTGTGCACTGAGAAGAATACATGGAGTGACAATGTGTGCACTAAAAAGAATACATTGAGTGACAATGTGTGCACTGAGAAGAATACATGGAGTGACAATGTCAGTAATGCGATATCTTTCATTCCCGATTTTCTTTTCCTCTCCAACATTCCTTCCTTTTTCCTTTGATCGATGATATCTAACTTTTATTGTTATAATATTATGTTCATGATTTTTGTACAAATAAATAATGATATAAATATTTTTTGCAACCATGTTACTTCCTTCTGTCTATTTGGTCGGAAAATATTGCTATCTGGCAATGTGTTAAATAAATTAATGTACACATATGACGGGATGCGGAATGAAGTGATTCGGGATGAATTTGAGCTTGCGACTGATGTGTTTGTTGAGTAAGATGAAGAAGAGCACTTTGAGACGGCTATAGCATAAAGAAGTAAGTGCAAATGTGAATGGAAGGCGTTGTAAATGAAGACCAAGAAAAGTGTGGTTGGATCAAGTGAAAGGCATTTTAAAAGAAGGAAATTCATAAGTCAGTGAAATCGTAGGAAATGTATAAGAAGATATATGGATTTAAAAGAGGCGAATGATGTGTGTCGACATAGAAAAATTTAGCGCTCTATCGTCTCTTCGTACTCCGACAGAGATATGACATACCGGTTTCTATTTATGTAGTTATTCCAGTAGAGATACATGGCCGCACAGTAACGCACTGGACTTCCGTGCTGAAGTTCGAATGACACAGACATTTTTTCGCCTAATATTCGAGGGTATAAGGATACCTATGACTTCGGTCTTATCAATTCTTTAAAAAAATAACAAAAAAACACATGCCGGCGTGCTTCGATCGTCTCACTTTAGTGGTCCATCGGATCCAATACAGCGGTGTGGTTGGTGAGTGTGCAACGTATCACTCACTTGAAAAAAAAAACACGGCATAGCTTCGTTTTTAAACTGAATTTACGTTGGAATGGCGAGGGGACCTTCGAACGATGTGGTTATTACATAAATGGCGTCCCTGTCAACCGATTTGATAAATTTAAGTACTTTGGTGCCACGATAACTGGGAATGAGCTTCCTTCAAGGATATGTGCTACCAGCGATGTCTTTAATAATATTAAAAGTATATGGCACCTGCATTCTGCCTTATTGACTGTACAGCTCTGAATGTTGGCATTTAACAAAGGTTCAATAGAGATGTCTTCTCAGTTTTGAGAACAGATGCATTAGAATGATGATGGATGTCAGGTGGTACGAGGATTACGTAACGAATGAGACGTTTCTCTTGACCACTACAGTAAATCTATGAGGTTGTTATAACGGCGAATGTTCGTTTTTCACACACTCTTATTTGCTCTCTCAAATACCATAAATTTCAACTTTCCAATATAAACCTCAACCCATTTAATTCCCATATTTCATAGACTTTCCTCACAAGAGTTCATAAATTTTATCTTACCACTACCACATATGATAATTTGCAGACAGCATTGCACATACTGAAATAAAAATTATGTTTAATACTGCAATAAAAATTATGTTTCGTTGCTTAGTTTTTAGCAGATATTTCTGTATTTTAATGCAATTCGATTCCTTCTTAAAAGTGTAATTATTAGTATGCATATATAATATAATCAGATATAAATCATACGTACAGTACCCGGCGGTAAGTAATACACATCGTAATTTGTTTTATCAA
The DNA here is from genome assembly GCA_949825065.1 of Odontocerum albicorne. Lineage (NCBI taxonomy): Eukaryota > Metazoa > Arthropoda > Insecta > Trichoptera > Odontoceridae > Odontocerum > Odontocerum albicorne. The sequence continues at coordinate 49,466,881 of OX463841.1, forward strand.
TCACTGTTTATTCCACTTTTTTGTAACTTTATAACCCTACCGGTTTCAAGGATTTCACCTCATCTTCAGGAGAGCACAAACAAAACTTTTGAAGATGATGTGAAAGCCTTGAAACCGATAGGGTTATACCGTTACAAAAAAGTGGAATAAACAGTGTTTGATAAAACAAATTACAATGTTTTTAAACCTCCACAATGTTAATGATTTAACTATAAATAATATAATACACATCGTTTGTAGAGCGTCGTCTCGGTCATTCATACACGTGTTCCGTCGCGATTTGTCAGTCGTTACCGGACCGTACTCATAGCGCATTGTGCGACAGAGACGACGCTCAACAAACGATGTGTATTATTTACCGCCGGGTACTGGACCATCACGTCGTTTCATTTTCCGGGTAGGCAGAGAGGAGAGAGCGCTAGATTTTCATATCGCGAAACATATCTATATCCATACACTCGATGCAATTACTACAATTTATGGGACTCGGACTTTTCTTTTTTTTTCAAAATATGTTACTTTTAATCCAATCATCTTGGTCTTCCTCTTCTACACTTTCCACTCACATTGGCTCTGTATATTTGTTTTGTTAGTCTTTATTCATTCATTCGTTTTACATGTCCATCTCAAAGTCTTCTTCTTGATCTTACTTAATATATTCGCTTTTAAGTTTATATTCATCCCTGATTACTTTTTCCGTATTCTGTCATACATTTTCACCCCCAATTCATTCTTCTCAGTGCACGCATTTATTTCTATAGCATTTATTCGACTCCTTTAAGTTTTTTTCCACGTCTGCATTTCACTATCATACTGTTGGTATTGGCCAAAAGGATCGAGATGTTACTGAAATAGTGTTTTATGATGAAAAGCCAGAAAGACCGATCTGCATTGCCTACTCCGACACAAGATACATCGTGATTAATTCTTTATTTCTTATCAACATATTTTAACATATCCGCATTTATGATGCGACATATAAACTTTCCAATAATCAAACTAAGCCCATTTGATTCATACCTTTCAAACACTTTTGCACATATCCACCGTATAATAAAATTTATTTATTTATTGGGTGTTAACATAAGTTGTGTCCGTTTTTTTCCAAATGAAGAGAACAAGAGGACACAAAAAAAATATAACAAATTAGTCAATAATGTATTCTCCTTCATTATTGACAACTTCTTGCCAACGTTCTACAAGTTTTTCAATGCTTGTGCGATAAAAACCATCCATTTTTGACTCGAAGAATTCATCCAACCATGTCCTCAATTCGACGTCATTATTGAGGGGAAAAAATCATCGACGAGCTGTCCTTTCATTCATAGCATCTTCACCGTACACTTCGCAAATATCGCGAGTAGCTTTGACAGCTTTATTCCCTCGATTGAACGCGAAAAGAAGGAGGTGTCGAAAATGTTCACTTTCGTCTACTTGACATTCCATTTTGAAGGCTTGTAATCAAATAAAATAATAGATGTAAAATAAAAGCAAACACAATATCTTGTAGAGCAGAAAATTTTCTTTCGAATGACGTATAATCTTTACCATTTTGTTTTACATTTGGTGCTCATTTTTAAATTTGGAAAAAAACGGACACAACTTATGTTAACACCTAATATTTTATTTTATTAACGACACAACAGTGTCTTTATATAGAAATGAACATGTGACAGGTTATACAAGTACTTAAAATTATTGACAAATAATACAAAACTTTATCTTAAACTAACATGAAGATACAAAAAGCAGTAATAATAATAAATTACAGACATTGTATAAAATTATTTATTAATTATATGTATATTTAAGTTCAGTATATGTATGTATACCACAAAATATTACCAAACTTCACCAAGCAGACTTACGTAATTGTCGAAGACTTATTTTATAGTGGTAAAGAACTTAGATTTGTTTTTAGTGAAACAACGCTTACATACAACAAGAATTGGATTTTTTTTTTGAGAATTTTATGGATAGATCTTGAGATATAACATATGTTAGAAAACACATGGGCTCACTTGTTGAACGAGATGCAAGTTGTTTTGCAGAATCGAAACCTTCCACATGTTGATGCAGGGTTACTCAACTCCAAAGGCAAAGTATTGTATTTAATGTTTCGTTTATACTGGGTTATTTATATTAATAAAGGAGAGCACAAAGTTAGTAAAATCAAAGAATGTTAACATAAATTTCATCAAGCCATTTCTGAGAACATTTCACCTTGTACTTAGTACCCGACGCAACCGGTCCTAAATGATCAATTTGCCTTCTTCAAAATCGATTCGCAATTTCAGCATAATTGTTCATACAAAAAATCAATTTACCAACCGTTTGAGAGCAACCCCCTTTTCCGTAAGTCCATTCCTCCTGGTAGCAAAAGAAACTTCCAAGTCATTGCAGCCAATCAAAATGATCGCCGCACATGATGGCGAGGAGGCTGTGGAAGACCTATCATCGCTCCTGGGTTCCGGACATCAACCATTATTCGTTCATCATCATATCATTCTTGACTGACGTGTACTTTAATCTATTAAAGTAATCACAATTCAATTATTGTGTTCATGAATTCATTTAAACCCATTCGTGTATTTTACATCTATCAAGTTTATTGCAGTTCCTTCCAACTAACCACCATTTGTTTTATAAATTATTTATATTTTATCTTAAATTGTATCGCTTGACGATGATGTTGTCGACGACAACAATACGTATAGTACCCGGCGGTAAGTAATACACATCGGGCTTACGAAAGAGATTGTCGCTTTGTAGAGCGTCGTCTCTTGTTCACGATGCGCTAACTGTCCGTGCGACAGAGACGACACTTTACAAAGCGACAGTCTCTTTCTTAAGCCCGATGTGTATTACTTACCACCGGGTACTTGTACAACAAGTACGACGATGTGGATGGTTTTGCCATGTCATAGAGAGCACTGTTAATTTGCAATTAATCTTCAATGAAAAAAGCTGTCTCTCGATAGCCTAAAAGAAAGCAACATCACGCAGACCCTCGAAAAGAGACCAAACTGGAATGACGGATCGAGGTCTCTCTCTGTGTCGCTTCACCATGCCGGAGCCCGGCTCGAAGCAGCTTTCTATGCAGACTGGCTGACACACTGTACAGCACCATTGACATTTGCCAACCGAGGCACGGCGAACTCAGAGGTCGTACGTCTTCAGATTTATGATGTCATGATATGGACTCAAACCTAACCTCGAAGAATGAAAGGAATTATACGAGATTTGATAAAAAATAACTTTGATTTGAGAATTTTAACTTTTATCAAAAAGTATTTATTTAATAATTAATATTTATATAGTATTGTCCCCTTAAAAGTAGACCCCATAGGATATAATACACTTTTGCTAACGTTTTTTTTCAATCCGCAAAATATTTGTATACGTAGAACGCGTTTTTTAGCTCACCAAGCGATTTTGCCTTTATCTCCTTTATGGCCATAAAACGTTGTTCTTTCAATGCCCTCTGTTTATTCGGGAGCATGAAAAAGTCGCAGGGGGTCATATCTGGTGAATACGGTGGCTGCGGCATCACGACGGTTTTGGTTTCGGCCAAAAACTCATTTATTAGTAGTGAAATGTGAACCTGTACAGTATCATGGTGCAACATCCAGGAGCTGTTTGCCCACAATTCTGATTTTTTCTTCGCATCGCCTCACGCAAACGGCATAAAACCTCAAAAAATCATTTTTAAAATGAAAAAATCGCAAACGTGCCTAAATGCAAGTAAATACTTACCTGTACAACACAGACAGTGTCGCCAATGTGAAGAGAAAATATAACGAAGACAAATTTCTCCAGCCTACCTCATTCCATTTGTTTCTTTATAATATTATATATTATACATAAATATATATTATTTTTAAATATATATTTTTATTGTATTCTTAACCGAATCCATTTTTGTTCGATTTGAGGTCAAAGTTGATGGCGAAATAGTATCTGCAGTCATTCTTTTCTTTTGAATATCATCTCTAGAAATAACTTTGAAAGGAGACTACGCGAGTCACGCGGGCCTTGTCAGGGCTGTGTCAGTGCCGTTGATGTGAGAAAGCTGTTTACTTTATGTGCACTGCTCACCTTAGTCTGACAGAATTTATCTATCTAAATAAATAAAAACGATGTGTTTGTCCTCTATAAACTTTCATTTGAGAGACTTTCTTTCAGAACACGGACGTCCTCTTCGTACAATTAGTAAAAAGAGACTCCTTTACATACCAACATTGAGGTGTATGACCACATGGTAAAGCACTTAAATTTTGCCCGGAAGGTCGCCAGTTCGAATCCTGCACTGTGCTACTCCCTTCTAATGACACAGGCATTTTTTTCGCATGGTATTCGGGGTTATAAAAAAACATGCCGATGTGCTCCGATCGCCTTACTTCAGATGTGCCATCGGATTCAGTACAGCGATTTGGCCGGTGAGTTTGCTGGTGTGCAACGACTCACTCATTTAAAGAGGAAAAAAAGAGACGAAAACTCCACAGCACAGCTTAGCTTTCCAACTGAATTGACGTTGGAATGGCGAGGGGGTCCTCGACTCGTGCCAAGCAAGTACTACGACATACCTACACAATACATTTCGTTATACATACTTACTTTTTTTGTTGTTCACTTAACGCAATTTCGGAACGAACTTCCAAGAGTTATCAGATGTGCACCATTCGTAACAGAATAAACTCAAAAGAGAATTGAAAAAATATTACATTGCTTAGAATATCCTTCCATCCTAATTTTTCTTTGTTTCCTTCCATTATTGTTGAGAAATAAGTGGATTTTTTAAACTTTAAACTAAATTATTTTCGTAAAGTCTGGCATGGATTATAATAAGCTTACGTATCCAAGTTGAGCTGGTTGGTTGGAACAGATTACTGTACAGCAATTAGCCCGCCAGGTGTACCATGTATAACAAAATGCATAAAAAAAAATCCGTTTGAAATTTGGATTATCCTTGTAATTTAGTCTAAAGTTATCCATGAACCACTCATTCCAGGGAAGAAGGAGAAACTCATCACATAGGGACCGGGGAGTAACAAATATGCCCATAGAGTCAAATTCTGAAAAGCATGGTGAACCAGAATTGAATCATTATTTTTTAATATTATCTTTGAATTTTTCTCGAATATTTGATAGACAACTTACGGTTTTTATCGCGTATCAGTTTTTTTACTCGGCTAGTTTTGACGCATCAATCAGGCGTCATCCTCGTGGTGCTAGTGCTTCAGCAAACTGATGACCTCAAAATATATCTGTGACAACTATCACTTATATTTGGATTTTTTCTCGTATATTACACCCTCAATATATCCGTATTAATGTTTTACATAGACATATTGAAGAGCGTAGCCGAAAGACAATATTGTCTTCAGCCTCAGTAAGCGAGTTTTCTGGTTGGAACATCTGGAGTAGGCACAGAACTCGTGGTTTGTCATTAAACGTATTGGCAACACTACCGCTCAACGCGTGCGAGTAATTTTTTACCAGACTGGCACCATTTTTGTTTTGGGTATCGTCGGAAATCAAACCCGAAACCTTTAGTTGGAAGTCAAGAATTTTACTTCTAGACTACGGAGGTCGTCATGCTTGGTGTTGCCACGTAATTTTGAGATGAAGATTTCTCATTTTAATTATCACATTAGGTCTCTCATGAACAGTCAAACCTTAACATACAAGCAGCAGGCACAACTGGATCCTGTTCTTGAATGTTCTAGTGGATATATTTTATTTGTTAACCAGCCCGGACAACGTCGGATATCCCAGCTAGTATACACAATATATCCGATTGCAAATTTCAACATCAATAATTTCTTTTTCATCACTCCATCTTGTTAGCGTCCATTGTCTGCATTGACGTGGATCGTTTTATTGATGCAGATGTTCGCCCAGTTTTATTTGCCAATATTTCTTCTTCTTTATCGCTATAAAACGCACGTATACAAAGATGAGCAGGTCCGTCTTTATATTTTAGAATGGCTTCTCTTAAATCATGGAAAAAACTTCCTCTAGAGGCATTTAAGTTGACTCTAGATTTAAACGTAGACAAGCGCTCTTGGATTGATCTTTGATCATTAAATGGCATAAGTGTTTATTGTATTGTATTATGTTACATTTTCGTTGTATACAGTACAACCTGGCGGACTTATTGCCATGTGGCAATATCTTCCGACCAACAAGAAGGGTCAAAACCAAATAAAATCACTTCTCAGTTCACTCTACCTACTGTATTTTACTTGAGACCTGCTAATACCTGCCTAAGAGGAATCTCTTCACCCCGCTAACTTTTCACCGATCTACGCCTTCGAACGTGAGCTGAATTTTTCGAGCATTGCGCAGCAGCCATCAACCTATGATTCAGTTCTTTGTACCGGTGCCGTACAAATACATAACATAGTTTATCCACTTATTCCACACTACGCTCTCATTTCTACCACATTAATTTAATCTCTCTTTTGCCACATCCAAGATTCGTTTGAATAATGTAAGGTTTGTGATAGGATTTCATCAGTATTCAGATTTGCTTGTTTTGAAATGCTCCTGTCTGTAAAGATATTTAATAACCGATCAATTAACTCTATTGCTTGCTTCCATCATTAACAACAGCTAGTAACTAAAGTTTCTTATAAGTTATCAAATTTGTTAAGATGATAGTCCATAACAGTATTTCAAAACCAATTTTGATGTATGCAAATGAAACGTGGACGTCGAAGAGCACTGAAAGAAGGTGGCAATGTATAACACAATATGGAATGAAGCGATTAGAGATGAAGGTGAACTTAAAGCTGACGTGTTAAGTGAGATGAAAAAGAACACTCTGAAATGGTTTGGACACGTAGAACAAAACAAATATATGTGAGTAGAAGGTAGAGAAAGACCAAGGAAAGCTTGGGCAGATCAATTGAATGTTATTTTGAAAGAGAGAAACGTAAACAGTTATAGAAATCGTAAGAATTATATAAAAAGGTATATTTTCTTAAATAATAGATATGACCGAATGCATAAGTATCCTTACACCCCCGAATACTAGGCGAAAAAAATGCCTGTGTCATACGATGAGATTAGCACAGCGCGGAGTTCGAAGCGGCGACCTTCTGCACGGAACTCCAGTGCGTTACTGCGTGACTTTGCACATCTATGGATGTAGTAAAGGCAAAGGATGTGTGTCAAGATAGGAAAGTCTATCCTCTCAGCCTTCCCCGACAGAGGAATGGCGTGATGGTATGTACTCGTATGTATGGATGAGGGTCAATTCATTATATCATAAACAACAACACCTAAGACTAAATTTTCTGATTAGTTATCAGATTAGCCTCCGGAGTAGAGCAGAACACGTATCGCTCTCCTATAATCACATTGACTAATGACTTTATGAATTACCTCCCAACAAAGCTCCCAAAGGTCTTCCCGCTGGGAACTACCTAGGCTGATGATTAATGTTGCCCTGTTCCCACAGAGATATACGATCACCTGCATTATAAAAATGCTTACGATAAAAAAAAACATTTTTTAATCGATATACTCGTACATACATATGAGAACGTAATCTCGTATGTATTCTTTTACTCAATCTTATTCGTTATGCTAACTAACACCATGTACACGGTTCACTTCCCTTCTACTGCATTTTTAACTTGACGTGAAGGCAATATCTCCAATATGATTCATTTCAGCCTACAAAGTGACTTCGTGGCCTAGTTGGTAAGACGACTGTGTTCTAACCCGGAGGATAAAGAAGAATTCCAGTCTGGTTTTCACTTAAGGCTTTTTTAACACCTTTCTGATTCAAGAAATATTAGTTCAGAATTATAATTAACTCGCTGTGAAGCCTATGCAAGGATATACTCGTACGAAAACAAGTACTTAATACTTTTGCCTAATTACATTCTATTCCATCACGACATATCCCTTACAGGGTTGGAAAAGAAGATCGAACGCCACATATTCCGATCCTCAGACATCCATCGTCTCTACCACATCCATAGTTCGTCTAATACTACTCCTATTCTTCATACTTTTCACCTTACCCTCTTTCAATAGTTGGATATACTTTCAATAACCAACTTCATGTATTTAATACGTCACGAAAAATCAAGATATTTTGATTTTGATCACTTGAAAACATCAACAGATTGTGTGATATTTCACTTAGGCCGAGGCCACACCAAAGTGCTTCGTTAGGTGCTTAGCTAGGTTTGAAGTGACTCATATACTAGGTGACTTCATGCTTGGCCACACCAAAGTGCTGCGCACAAATTCATTTGACATTTGGGAGCGGTTGAGTCAACACACGATGTCACTCTCAAAACTAACCAATTTCATTACAACTTACCATATTTATTTACTTCCTGTGCAACTTCATTCCAAAGTGATTTTATTACAGGTACATTTTTGTATAATTTGCTCGATGGGTTCCACAAAGGCTCCCTTTTATACACAGCTGTCATTAAAACTTCCACCATCTTGTAAATTAACTAACACGTGTGTTCGCTAGGAGATTTACTCTTATGACTAATCGTCATGCAACGTGGCGCGAAGCGGGCAGTGTGGCCATTGCAATAGTATGCATTGCGTTGGTTCGCTAGGATATGTCGCCTATCTCGCAGCGTAACTCTAAGCGTCAAGCGAGGCTCCTACCTGTGTGGCCGAGGCCTTAGTTATTACCTTATTTTTCGGTGCGTGCGTATTTGAAATGCGAATGACAGTAAATGTATTTTTCTTTGTAAAAAAGTATAAAACAGTAGTTTGTTTAAAAAAACAAACAACCTTATTTATTATTGTAAGTACACTAACCTTCCAATTGCCGACTTGTTTTACTTTGATAGCGTGTGTTTCAAAATTGGGACACTAACGTTACGCAGTAACTTTTTGTATGTTTTGTTTCATTTTCGGTTTCACGGTATTATTCAAGTTACATAATAAAATGTTTAGCTTGCCTGTCGAAGAGTTCGGTACAGGAGCGTAATATCGAGTCGCGATGATAACATCATATGGGCTTTATTTTTATTATGATACAAAGTAAATAATATCATAATATAAATAGCCCAAAACCCATACGACGGCTGTCGCCAAAGAAAGAATACGAGAATTGGATTTTGAATACAAGAGAGCGAGAGAGGAAAACTTGGATTCTCTCCAAAAGTAATTCGAAATTTGAATCTCGGTGGGTCCGTGATAACTGAACGAATTTTAAATACCTAGCTAACAATTTTTGAACCGGTGTAAAAAGGGATGATGTATAATGATACATATAAACAAATTCTATATTTATGAATATATATTTTCATAAATATAGAATATGTTTTACTCCCGTGAAATATTCACGGGAGTAAAACATATTCTACATTTACTATATTATTAACTAGTCTTATAATATCAAACATTGAAACATCTGCCATCCTCTCGTCTAGAAATTTGAAATAATCTATTCTTTTTTTGCATATTCTTAAAGTTTAGACCTTTAAAAATATGTTCTCAAAATCAAAAAATTTAATTCTCAATATTTACGAAGTTATAGCTATAAATGAGGCAGCAATTACGCCGCACCGGAATGACTCGGACAATAATCTCAAAACTTTAAACGCGTTTTTCTCGAAACTAATTTTTTCGACCTGGTCGACATAAAATCTCAAGTTCTATCCAACCGATTGCTTTCAAATTTAGTAGGAAACTTTGATAGATTTTTCTCTACCATGGAAAATTCAAAAAAATATTTTTACTATTTTAAAAAAATTAAAAAAAGGGTAAAATTTTTCAGACAGCTGCTATTTTACGATTTCTTCTCTTTGGTACCAACTATTACGACATTATTTCTTATCGAGAAACTGTGTATGATTTTTGTTTCAGATTTACGAAAGAGTTCCAATCATGTTGACCAGCTCACCCTCTTTTTTACGACAAGATATAACAGCTGATAACATTTTGAATTTTATTTATTTTTCAAAGAAAATTTTTGTACATTCTCAAATTCATCAAAAAACATTAATAAACAAACTGTAAAAAAATTAATGTAAAAAATATTTTTTGTTTTTTTTTTTATTTAGTCAAAAAAAAGCCCGAAATTCACGCCTCTAGAGTAGAATATCCCCTTAAGGCTTCATGGGAGAACATGGTTAATCGATTTGTAAAGATATTAAAAATCTTCCCAGGTAAATATTTTTTGTTATGTTCGTTGAGCGCAAAAATCCCGTCTTGAAAGTGTCGGAAATAAAAAGGAGACTCGATTGATTCCCGGCCGAATCTAATTACTGAGCATTGTGGAAATATCAGATTGATATCGCCAAGTAACCCTACTGTGAGCTTCTTCACTCTTCAATGTACTCGGCATTCTTAACCCATACTCATCCATTTTTTTTTTCATAGTAAAAAGAAATAATATTGAATAAAGAAAGATTAACAAAAATATAGTGCAAATGGCGGCATGGATGAGAAAGACCAATGAAAGTGTGGCTGCATCAAGCGAATATTATTTGGAAAGAAGGAAATTTAAAACGTTAGAGAAATAGTTGGAGTTGTATGGGTATAGAGGAGGTGAAATATAAGTGCCGTGATAGGAAAGTTAGTCGTTTTGTCCCTTCTGCCAACTCAAAAATAGAAACGACGTGATACATACATAACATCAAATCAATCATTATTTATAGTTAAGGCATTAACATTGTGGAGGTTTAAATACATTTTAATTTGTTTTTATCAAACACTGTTTATTCCACTTTTTGTAACGGTATAACCCTACCGGTTTCAAGGCATCATGGGAGCACAAACAAGACTGAATTATGTTCGAACTGGTAACGAGATACACGCTTCTAACGGTTGGGGACATTCGGGCTGGGGAGGCATGGGACAATCTCGGCTAGCAGCGGAGAGATTCTTGGGATATATGTATTTACCAGATGTTCACCTCGATGCACTGACTTAGAAATTTCTAGGGCCTCTTATCATTCCAAGAATATCTCCGCTGCTCGCCGAGGTTGTCCCATGCCTCCCTCAACCCCCAATCTCCGACCCGAATGTTTACCGTTAGAAGCGTGTATCTCGGTACCAATTCGAACATAATTCAGTCTTGTTTGTGCTCCCCTGATGATGAAGTGATATCCTTAAAACCGGTAAGGTTATACCGTTACAAAAAGTGGAATAAATAGTGTTTGATGAAACAAATTACAATCAAAACAATCTTTTTTGGGGTAAGCAGAGAGGACAGATCTCCGTTCGTTTTTATTCACACACAACTTTACGGAACATACATCTCGCCATAAAACCTGTTTCCTATATTTAAGACATATATTTGTTTTTTTTTTATGAATAATTTTTTCAATGTTAGTCTTTTATACATTTTTGTTATAAGGTACTCGTTTTTATTTATTATTACACATGACAAGAAATATACATAATTTGCGAAAAAATAACAGACAATTTAATTTGGACATACAATTTTAATGGATCTGGGTTTGTTGCTTTTCATTTTGCCTGTATCTCACTGAGGATATTTAGCATGAAAAAATAAATCGACACTTCTTTCCGATTTTTTATTACACAAAAACAAAACCCCGTTGCACGTTCTCATCAACCTGACAAACAGTGACACTCAATTACAAGTGGAAACATCATGCGAAACTCCTCACACATCATCACTCTAGAAAGACCAAAAATATTCATCCCACAATATACCGCACACAATCATAAGAATAAAAATAAAAACAAAAATACACAGAAACACAAATACAAAAACAATAAAAATTTAAAGAACAAGAAGAAACCCACAAGAGAGTGAGAGAGAAATTCCTCATTAAATTAAAGCGAAATTCCTCGTTAAATTAAAGCGAAATTCCCCATCATCTGACGATGATGATTATTACTTGTATAGAAAAAGATCAATGTGAACCTCCGATGGGTTGAAATCTGTTTAATTTGGGCAAAAAATAGCAGAACCAAATGTAGCTACCGAGTAATTGAACTTGTGTACACGGTGAACCATCGCACCATGAATCGTCTTAGCCATAAAGAAGGCTGGCTGTAAATCTTTTTTTTTATGCATCTAGCAGTTTCTGGAGAGTAATGGTTAACTTGGTGCCTTGGAATCCAATTTTGCAGTTCGAGTACTGTATAAACTATAAAGGTCAATCAATGGTGCCATATTAATGTTGAATGGGAATGTATGCGGATTGTTGTATTCTTATGGCATGGTTGTGTTAGGGAGAATGAAGATGAACTACAGAGTTAGCATATAAATTTTGAATGGGAATGTATGCGGATTGTTGTATGCTGATGACATGGTAGTGTTAGCGGAGAATGAAGATGAACTACAGTTTGCATATAAATGTTGAATGGGAATGTATGCGGATTGTTGTATGCTGATGACATGGTAGTGTTAGCGGAGAATGAAGATGAACTACAGTTTGCATATAAATGTTGAATGGGAATGTATGCGGATTGTTGTATGCTGATGACATGGTAGTGTTAGCGGAGAATGAAGATGAACTACAGTTTGCATATAAATGTTGAATGGGAATGTATGCGGATTGTTGTATGCTGATGACATGGTAGTGTTAGCGGAGAATGAAGATGAACTACAGTTTGCATATAAATGTTGAATGGGAATGTATGCGGATTGTTGTATGCTGATGACATGGTAGTGTTGGCGGAGAATGAAGATGAACTACAGTTTGCATATAAATGTTGAATGGGAATGTATGCGTATTGTTGTATGCTGATGACATGGTAGTGTTAGCGGAGAATGAAGATGAACTACAGTTTGCATATAAATGTTGAATGGGAATGTATGCGTATTGTTGTATGCTGATGACATGGCTGTGTTAGGGGAGAATGAAAATGAACTAAAGAGTTTGATAAGTAAATTGTCGGAGCGATGCGAAGGGAAAGATCTGAGAATGAATGTTTCAAAATCGTAAGTCATGGTCATAGGAAAGTGTGAAAGACTAAATAAATGCTATGTATGGGTGAACAGTGTGATATATGGGTAAACAATGCAATATATGGGTGAACAATGCGATGTATGGGGGAACAATGCGATATATGGGTGGACAATGCGATATATAGGTGAACAATGCGATATATGGGTGGACAATGCGATTTATAAGTGAACAATGCGATATATGGGTGAACAATGCGATATATGGGTGAACAATGCGATATATGGGTGAACAATGCGATATATGGGTGGACAATGCGATATATAGGTGAACAATGCGATATATAGGTGAACAATGCAATATATGGGTGAACAATGCTAAACGAGTATATGGCTGGACAATGAAAGATTGGAGCAAGCCGAGGAATTCGGATTTTATGTAGTATTTTGCTAGGTGATGGTTTAGTTACGAGAGATATCGAACGGCTTGTAACGATAGGAAATCAAGTTAATGGGGCACTTGCAAGTGTACGCATCTAAGTTGACAATAAATTTTGAAAAGTTTGCGATCGGCAAAAACAGTACTAAGTGTGCCCTAGTGCTTGTTGCCCGCAGTAATACGTATTTCAATTATTTACTCTATCTTAACAAAGTCAATGGGGCACTAAGACACATACATATATACTCCAACTGGACATTATCAAAATCTGCTAAGATGATGATGGCCCACAACAGTATTTTGGTGTCAACTTTGATGTATGGTAGTTAAACGTGAATGTGTGAAAGACTGACAGAAGCCGAATAAATGTTGTAGAAATGCGTACGCTTAGAACAATACATGGAGTGACAATTTATGGCCGAAAACGGAGTGAAGTGATAAAGGATGAATGTGAACTTAAGGCTGTTGTGTTGAGTACGATGATGAAGAGCATTCTGAGATGGTTTGGGCATGTTGAATGAATGAAGGAAAAAAGACTTACAAAATGGATAAATAGTCAAATTGTGAATGAAAGGTGTGTGAGAAGAAGACCTAGGAAAGTATGGTTGGATCAAGTGAATTCTATTCTGTAAGAATGAAACGTAGAGAGTCAAAGATATTGTAGAAGTTGTATGGATGTGTGTAGAGATAAAAAAGTCGGACGTGTAGGAGTGTTATTGCTTCTTCACGAGCAGTAGTATCGCTAACACGTGATTTTACGAACAACTAATTCCATGACTACTCCAGTGATTCTAAACCCGATTGCTTGCTCAATGGTCCTAAAAATACTGTTGTCTCCTACCCACACTCTTCAATATGGCTGAATCACAAATTCAGATAAGTTTAAGTGTGTTATAACAAATTTATTAATGTACCCTGTATATCGACTTAATATAAAAAATATTGCCGAGATATCCCATCACTAGCAAAATTATTCATTACTGTGGTATTTTTACATAGTATTTTTAGACGATCTCCGTGGCCTAATTAGTAAGACGCTTGTCTCTCAACTCGGAGGTTGCAGGTTCGAATTCCACTGGAACCCGGTTTTTTTTCTAAATGATTCCAGTCTGGTTTTCTCTTAAGACCTCTTTAACATAAAAATAAATTACAATATTTCTGGTTGGTCGGAAAAGATTACCTTATAGCGATAAGTCCGCCAGGTTGTACTGTATACAACATTTTTGCAATCTGCTGTTGTTTATCCTTCATCAAACGTCTTCAAAATAGTCTCGCAATTTATGACCATCTTCTTTTATACTCGTTCTCTATTCAAATTCGATTTAAGTATGTCCCTGATATCATATTTAACTTTTATTCTAGTATATTTAACTGGTTTGAACCGCCGTTAATACATCTACGCTGTCTTCTCAAGACTTTCCCGCAACTCGCCGTGTTATGGTACATTTAACGGCAGCTGCAACTGCCATCAATCCAGCTTTATTGGTGATCCAGCTATCCATGGTTATAGTTGGGGACCCTTGCGGGACATACTAACGATCCAATTTACTGTGAAATGCTACGCTGGACACGGTTTATATATTGCCGAGTTTAGAAAAGCTTAACTATCTCAGTATGAATAAACCCTTTATAATATGAATTACCTTTCGTTACTTTTTTATATTTTTATTGGTTACTTTGTTCTCGGGCGATGAGAGACTCTTTTGTATACCATCACACCACACCTCATTTTTATCATCATTTGCGGTCCACGCGGCGTGACTGTAAAATGATCTTCCAAGAGTAATTAGATGTGCACTATTCTTATTCACGTTCTCCGACAGTTGCATCCATGTCTACAGGCTTTCAGTTTAAGCTCTCCAAGAATCAACACACTCACTTTCCAGAGAGCCTTCGGGGGGTTGTGGGTGGTCATAAAACTACAACGATACTGTCAATATTTGGCCTTAGGTAAAGTGTTTGGGATTACTGAGTTGTTTGTATTTCTCACCTCTGCATGTGAGATTACGGAGGTTGTCTAGAGGAGATATCCCAGCAACTACTCGTATGTAAACTTTTCCCATTGGAGTTGGTCTATGACATCTAAGTTCATCATTGCGATTTTTGCCATTCCCACTCTACGTTTTATTTCGACTGTGGATCCTTCGGTGTTGACAACCAAAGTTAATAAATGTCTGCATTATCTTTAAATGTGCCTTTTATTTGCAGCTGGTATAACATTAAGTGTTACATAGCATTTATAGTTAAGGCATTAACATTGTGGAGGTTTAAATACATTGTAATTTGTTTTATCAAACATTGTACGAGATATTTCATAGAATATTTGATAAAACAAATTACTAAAATTAAGTGTTTCGTTAACCGGACTTAGTTGTTGCTTAACATGTTCACTGCGTTGAAAACGGCTCCCGTGTCCATACAAAATAGCCTTGAATGTTGAGTGCACTCATAAACGTCTCCCGATAAGGATTCGTCGCCGGTTTCATGTGTTTTGAAGACACGAACGAATACACTTGTATATGATGTTTGAATAGAAAGTAGAATTTGATTTTTAACAAAGTTATGGGTTTGCAAAAATTCGCGAATTTTCAGCATCTCTGTATGACATTTTATACGCAGTGAACGTGTTAACAAACTTTTGAGCGCTCTTGGGGTGACAAAAAATGTCTAAACAGCGCTTTCGTAGTCCTTGGATTATTATTTTTTTGTTTACGGTACCGTTTGATATTTCGACGGTATTTCGGTTCCAATTTCGATGTATGGGAGTGAAAAGTAAACGTGGTAAAAGACACAGGAGTCGAATAAATACTGTAGAAATGCGTGCACTGAGAAGAATACGTAGAGTGACAATGTATGACAGCATACAGAACGAAGTTATTGGTGATGAATGTGAACTTAAGGCTGTTGTGTCGAGTAAGATAAAGAAAAACACTCTGAAATGGTTTGGACATATAAAACGAATGAATGAAGACAAACAAAAAATGTATTGCAAATGTGAGTGAAAGCCGTGTAAGAGGAAGACCAAGGAAAGTATTTTTAGGTCAATATTTTGAAAGCATGAAACGTAGAAAATTAGAGATATCGTTCTGTGAGAAGGTGTATGGATGTGGAAGAAGCTAAGGAAAGATATATGAATGTCTGGTCCTCTGCCCTGTGCCTACCCCAACAGCGAAATGATGTAATGGTATGTACTTATGATATTTCTGCAGTGGTGTATAGTCTGCACTGAGTTGTGCCTGGTGAGGAGTTGCGAGTCGGTGGTCAGTGGTCACACGCGCATCGGACACGGCCTTTACCTGCTGCTAAGTGCTGTAATTTTCCTAATGGACCACTGCGCCGCTTCTGTTTAATGAACCCGCTGTCGGCCGAGAAGACGGGAGAAGAAGGTCCGGTCCATCTTATTTTGTTCGTCAACACTTTCAGAATCACGTTAATTTTATTTATCGAAATACACCATGTTTCGTGGCCTGATATAACGCTTGACTTCCATCCCAGGGGCTGTAGGTTCGACTCCCGATGGAACCAAGATAAAAAGAAAGGATTCTAGTCTTATTTTTACTTAAAGCATGTTTAATATATTTCTGTTTGCTTGGAATAGATTGAACACATGGCAATAAAGCCGCTTAGTTGTACTGTATGCAACGAAATTGTAATGCATGTATTGGATTGTTCGAAAAGTAATTTCGTATTTTTGCGTCAAATTCAAACGCAAAATTGCACCAAAATACTCGTGGACGGTGCTGGTACGGAATATTTTCAGTATCTCAGCTACCTCGTGTGATATCGTATGTACAAATATCTTCCAACGAGCTAGAAAGTTGTTTTTAACAACCCTTAAGTGAAAACCAAACTGAAACCTTTTTTAAAAATTAGGTATCTACGGGAATCGAACTTGCAACCTTCGAACTGTAAGACAGGCGTCTCACCATCTAGGCCGTGATCAGAAACCAACAAGCCAACAATCGGCAGAATGCCATTCAATTTCTAGTAATACGTTGTCCGGAAATAATTTCGTATTTTTATGCAAATTCGAGCGCAAAATTGCATCAAATACTCGTAGACGGTGGTTTTTAATGTTTTCAGTATCTCGGTAAACTCTCTTTTCGTAGAACACTGGTTATTCTCGATCCAGGATAAAAAGTGCCTAAGTAAAAAATTTCTTAAGGGTTTTAGGGTTAAGTTGAGAATCGGGAATGGCGACGACTGCTGGAGGAGGCCGGGGCCCACAATGGGATGTAGTGCAATTGATTGATTGATTGAGAATCAGCGTTCACGGAGAGAATCGATAACATACCCACGTTCAGGACGAAGTATCCAGTTCGTGGTTACATACTCACCAGTGTAGATCTCAGCTTATATCGATCTCTGGCCTACTCTTCTGCTTTGGACTAGTCAAGTCCTAGATCATTTTTATGTAACCGCCTTCCCCTACTTTTTTGTGGTCAAATGTTCTTTTTTTCACCGTTTCATAAATCCCAAGTTAGAGCTCCCTTGAGAAGAGTTTGCCCTCTTAACGGCTCTATATAAATTGTCCATTTATTATTATTTGACACTTGAACTATTTTTTCACTATAAATTTAATTGACTAAACAACCGGTTTCAAAGTATCAATACGTAACAATCCGGAACAAGTCTTCTGTGGAATTCGTCGCAAGATCTGGTATACCACAAGGATCTAATTTAGGTATCATGCTATTCTTCATATTAATAGACGATATTCAAAATTCTATAAGTCACTCGATATGTTTATTGTTCGCTGAGGACTTGAATATTTTCAAAAAGACCAATTCACCTCCCGACTGCACAGTTACAACAGGACCTAGACTCCCTAGTCTCCTGGAGTGAGCAAAATCACCTGCTGTTCAACATTACTAAATGTGTCTGTGTATATTATAGTCGATCGTTTTCACCAATCCAACATCAGTATACTATACAGGAAGTGGCATTAAACAGAGTTTCTGAATTCAAAGATTTGGGCGTAACTTTTGATGTCGGACTCACGTTCGTTAACCATGTCTCGCGTTTGATGTCGGGCTGTTACAAACTACTCGGTTTTATAATGAGAATATCAAGAGAATTTAACAGTACCGATATCCTTCGAAACTTATACAATTATCTAATTAGAACCAAATTAGAATATGCATCTACAGTTTGAGCTCCTCATCAGCTCAAATATAAAAACAATATAGAACAAATACAAAAAAAAATCCTCAGATATCTATGGTACAGAACAAAGGGCGATTATCCAAAATATGCTCACCATGTCGAACTTCTCACGGTGTGTAACTATAGAAGCCTCGAAACAAGATGGCAATAATCCATTGCGATATTCCTACTTAAGGTTTTCCAAGGTTGCTTTAACTGTCCCGCGATTCTAGAAGCACTAAGTTTATATGTACCCAGTAAATATAGCCGTGCAAGGAATCACCCTCTGTTCTACATACCAACTTACGGGACGAATATCATGGCTTTACTCAGTCACGCGTGGTATAGAGATGTTGAACCAACTGAATGACACTGTTGATATTATATATTCTCGGTACCGTCTAGCAGTATGAGAAGAATCCTGGCTGATATTCTTCCTAACGAATAAGCTAACGCTAGAAGCACACCCTCTTAGTGTAACAGGAGAAATCCGTGCAAAATGGATAAAAAAAGGTATTTTTCTATTTTTTTCGTCAGGTGCTTAGCATTAGGTCATTAGAGTGGAAGATCTCTTCGATTGGGTGTCCACTTTTATATCTCAATGATAATTATTTTATTATTATTATAATTTTTTGCTAGCTGTACTGAAAGGGTTAAGACCCGGTATTCACGATTAGTAACAAAAAAAAAACCACTCTGTTAGCAAAAAGTGTCCCACTTCATGACAATCATTTCGGTTTCTAATTATGAATTAACAAGCCGCTGAATATCTTGGCGCTGATGCCGGCCTTAGCAGTGCCGCGTGATGATGTAAGAAGACGAAGACTCCGGGTTCCGTGTCCGTGGTTGTGCAACGCAGCGGGAATGCGAAATGCAACCAACCCCAATCTTGCTGGACCAGTTTCCGAATAATCCGGCTGTTATGATACGACATCCAGGTGTGGGCAAGGAAACACCTTGTGTATTGTAGTTGCACAGTGTTCAGAGCACGCGAAGGTAAAACGATTTCATATGTTCGACGATTTCACAACCAATACTCGTAAATAAATAAATCGTTTATTGAAAGTAAAAAAAATATGTGTATATACATGCTCGTATATCCTGAAATCGCATATACTCGTATGTATGTTATATATTTTCTTTTTCTTTTTCTTGCTGACAGTTAACCTGAGGTGGTATATGTGGGTTTACTTTTTATTTTGTTTTCTGCCATACGTTTTTGTTCTTTTATTTATTCTTTAATCTAGATATGCGGGGGGGTGGAGGGGTGGAAGCCCCCTGATGCCCTTGCGGTCGGGCTCGCCCTACATTGGTGGGGTGTATCTCGGACGGGGGAATGTTTGTGGGATGAGCCCGGACCTTTTAGTGTCTCTCTTGAATGTATTTTTTTGTCATCTATTTATTTTCTGTGTTTATTTTTTTTATATATTCTTGTTCTACGTGTTCAAGGGTGGGGGCTGAAAAACATCTGGTGTCCCCGTGGCTGGGTTCGCCCTATATTGGTGGGGTGTATCTTGGCCGAGGGGATGCTATTAGATGAGCCCAGACCTTTTGATAGCTTCTGTATTTAATGTATTATCTGCAATTTATGTGTTTTAGAATTGTTATTTAAATATAATCTGTACATACTATGTTGCTATCAATAAACCTATTATGTATTTATTTATTTATTTATATTTCAAGGTAATGCAAAAGAAAATAAATTTAAGAGAGAAGCTATCAAAAGGTCTGGTATCATCTCATAACATCCCCCCAGAGAATAGACTTCCGTGCCCTAGTTGATAAGTCTTCCAACCTGGGGGTTGTGCGTTCAATTCCCGTTGCAACCCAGATTTTTGAAAAAGCTCGTTTTGTTTCAAGTACTCCATGACCTATTTAGTAAGACGTTTGACTTCCACCTGGGGTTTTCGGGTTCGCTTCCCGATCGTACTAAAAAAATGGTCCAAGTTTAATAAGAGTTCGTCGGATAGATATACTCGCGCGCATCGACTACGTGTGTTGTTATTTCTTCATATGCGGTAGTGTTTTTAACACGCAATGTCGAATCGCTAATTCCATGCCTACTTCAGTGGTGTTAAACGCAAAGACTCGATTACGAGGGCTGAAGACAATATGGTCATCTGACCATGTTCTTCAATTTGTCCGTATTACTAATTCTGATATGTCGAGGCACCCTCATACCAAAGAAGAACATATTTCTGGTTGTTAAAAAGACTTCACCATATAGCAATAAACCCGATTATACTGTATTACAACGAAAGTGTATTAGAAATAGCGAAAAGTATTTTCTATTAAGTTCTTCTTTTTATATTATTCGCGCTTTTCAGAAGAGTGATTTGTACTCTTGGTTCGATTAATTTGATCGATAATTTAAAAGTTTTTATTTGAGAAATACACATGTACGAGAAATGTTTTAATGATGAATTGTGATGGCTACACAATATGGTACTGGTTCCCAACCTATGAGTCACGGGGAGGGAAGATCGCGGATCGGATCCAGGTACAGCGGTGTGGCCGGTGAGTATGCTGGTATGCAACGGCTTACTCGCTTAAATAAGAGAAAAAAGGAAGAAATAAAACTCCACATCTTCGATTTCCAACTGAATTGACGTTGGAATGGCCAGGGGATCCTCGACCACGACGACGACCTTATTGTATACTGTGAAATGAAGTTTTAAATAAACATAATTATTTATAGTTAAGGCATTCACACTGTGGAGGCTTAAGGACATTGTTATTTGTTTAGTCAAACACTATTCATTCCACTTTATGATATATAACGGTATAATCTTAACGATAAATAAATTAGACAGATTAGAGACCCTAGAAATATCCAAGTCAGTGCATTGGGATGAACATCTGGCAAACACATACATTCCCAAGATCTCACCGCTCCTTACTCAAGTTATCTCCTGCCTCGCTCCACCCACTATCACAATACGTCATAATTTACTGTCCATGCAATGAGACTCTGGAATCAGTTACAAACCAATATAAAACTCGCTCCGTCCTTGGCATGCTTTAAGAAGCGACTGAAAAAACTCTTAATTTCTAGTCAGTAAAATAACGTGTTTCATTCCTGATTTTTCTTTTCCTTTCTCTCCACCATCCCTTCCTTTCCTTTTGATTGATGATATCTCACTTTATATGTCAAATAATGTTCGGGTGATTGCCCGTTTTCGTGGGGTCCGTGGGCATATGCTCACGTATGTGTTTATGAATTTCGTGGGGATGGATAGTCATTTGAATGATTTATGCGACCACGTTACTTGCTTAATTTTCTTTTGTCTTGTTGGTTGGAAGAGATTGCCGCCTGGCAATAATCCCGCTAGATTGTATTTGCAATAAAAGTGTTAAATAAATAAATCCCCAACCCGATTTTTACCTTCAGAAGTTTGTATGTCGGTACCAATTGAAACGTAATTCAATCTCGTTTGTCTCCCTTCATGATGAGGTGAATACATTGAAATCGGTTGGGTTATATAAAGTGGAATAAACAGTGTTTGTCTCCCTTCATGATGAGGTGAATATCTTGAAATCGGTTGGGTTATATAAAGTGGAATAAACAGTGTTTGTCTCCCTTCATGATGAGGTGAATATCTTGAAATCGGTTGGGTTATATAAAGTGGAATAAACAGTGTTTGTCTCCCTTCATGATGAGGTGAATATCTTGAAATCGGTTGGGTTATATAAAGTGGAATAAACAGTGTTTGTCTCCCTTCATGATGAGGTGAATATCTTGAAATCGGTTGGGTTATATAAAGTGGAATAAACAGTGTTTGTCTCCCTTCATGATGAGGTGAATATCTTGAAATCGGTTGGGTTATATAAAGTGGAATAAACAGTGTTTGTCTCCCTTCATGATGAGGTGAATATCTTGAAATCGGTTGGGTTATATAAAGTGGAATAAACAGTGTTTGTCTCCCTTCATGATGAGGTGAATATCTTGAAATCGGTTGGGTTATATAAAGTGGAATAAACAGTGTTTGTCTCCCTTCATGATGAGGTGAATATCTTGAAATCGGTTGGGTTATATAAAGTGGAATAAACAGTGTTTGTCTCCCTTCATGATGAGGTGAATATCTTGAAATCGGTTGGGTTATATAAAGTGGAATAAACAGTGTTTGTCTCCCTTCATGATGAGGTGAATATCTTGAAATCGGTTGGGTTATATAAAGTGGAATAAACAGTGTTTGTCTCCCTTCATGATGAGGTGAATATCTTGAAATCGGTTGGGTTATATAAAGTGGAATAAACAGTGTTTGTCTCCCTTCATGATGAGGTGAATATCTTGAAATCGGTTGGGTTATATAAAGTGGAATAAACAGTGTTTGTCTCCCTTCATGATGAGGTGAATATCTTGAAATCGGTTGGGTTATATAAAGTGGAATAAACAGTGTTTGTCTCCCTTCATGATGAGGTGAATATCTTGAAATCGGTTGGGTTATATAAAGTGGAATAAACAGTGTTTGTCTCCCTTCATGATGAGGTGAATATCTTGAAATCGGTTGGGTTATATAAAGTGGAATAAACAGTGTTTGTCTCCCTTCATGATGAGGTGAATACGTTGAAATCGGTTGGGTTATATAAAGTGGAATAAACAGTGTTTGTCTCCCTTCATGATGAGGTGAATACCTTGAAATCGGTTGGGTTATATAAAGTGGAATAAACAGTGTTTGTCTCCCTTCATGATGAGGTGAATACCTTGAAATCGGTTGGGTTATATAAAGTGGAAATAACAGTGTTTGTCTCCCTTCGTGATGAGGTGAATACCTTGAAATCGGTTGGGTTATATAAAGTGGAATAAACAATGTTTGTCTCCCTTCATGATGAGGTGAATACCTTGAAATCGGTCGGGTTATATAAAGTGAAATAAACAGTATTTGACTAATCAAATAACAATAAATACAATTTTTTTTTGTAAACAATTGTGTCACTAGGTGTTAAGTAGCTGAATAGGAAAACAGCACTTTACTGCGTGTTTTTATTATTCGTCTCAAGTATTTCTGTGATTGAGTGTTTTCATAATTCGTCTCAAGTATTTCTCGATTTGTTGAGGAGCGGTGCCGGCCCCTTTCAATCCAGTTATGGTACCGCGTGTTATTCGGCCTTATCAGAAGTGTTGGTACTGTGTTTTGTGTTCAGGCTGCCCGTCATTCTAATAGCTAACTAACCTTTTGAGATCGAATTAAGACAATCGCCCCAGTAATGAAAGCCTTTACGATATATTTTCAAAGCTCGACGTTCTTATCGGTATTTTTTTAATGGAGATCTTATTGGTGATCTTATAGTAGTCTCTTTTGAACGTGACTGCTTCGGATATTGACATATTTCATATCACATTACCAAAAACAAAAATAAATTTTCTCCTAAGATTGAGGGCGTTAGAAAGCACTAATCAACGTATTGAAGTGACTTTGAATATACGAGTATGTGTATGTTTGTGTGTATATACGAGGGTCATCCAGAAAGTAAGGTTACAACATTTATGTAGGATCGAAAAATGCTTGTATTTAATTGAAATTCACAGGATACTTCAAAAATATATTAAACTATTTTTCAACGTGCAGAAAGCTTCTCCCTCCTGTGCAAAACGATCCGAAAATGTACGCGCGGCGGTCACGCGATTTTTACGGTGCTCCGGTGTGAGCATTCTGGGCACCCATCTCGCACACAACTTCTTGTAACCAAGTTTTTTCTGACACAATATTACCAAGGAGACTAAGAGAAATGTCATAAAATTCTTCGTGAAGGTCTTCAAGAGACACCGGCGGTCATTTCGCACTTGTTCTTAAATTTTTTGCACAAATTCGTCAGAAATCACTGCCTTGCCTCGTCGTGAGTATCAGTACGGCCTTCTCTGAACAACCTAACCCACTTCGTGACATGTTGTCGACTCATCACATCACTACCATAAACGTCCACGAGCTTCCGATGGATATTCGCGACGGTATTGTTCTGAAAAGTCAAAAAATTAATGACCGCGCGGGTCTCGCACGGACGAAAGTTAGCGGGAACGCGCGACGACCTATCCATCGGAAGAATTTACTGTGACTGAACAAAATCGGAAGAATTTGGCCGACAAACACGTGGGACCAAACAAACTGACCGTTAGGATCCCCCCTACACGTCAGGTGCACCAACCTTGAAACAAAAAATTACCCTCGGCCTCAGGAGCCCTTGTTCGTTTCTGGATGACCCTCGTATATATGCATTTACATATTTTTTTATTTAATATAATTTTTTTAATGTTAACATTTCTTGTATTTTTCAATGTACTCGTAATTGGGCTAAGCATGTTTTGAGGAAATAAATAAATAGTATAAGTGGTTCACACACACACACCAATTTATCTACATAAAAATAATATTTAATGATAAATAATAATGACAATTTAAATATCGGCGTTTAGATACCAGACTCTCCCCAAGGGCGCTCTAACACGGGATCCGAACCCACTGTTATTGATAGATTGAAAATGCATTAAAAATATAAAACAAATTAAGTGTAAGGATTGAAAGGTATTGGTAATGTTTTTAATATATCAATAATAATAGTGGATTCAAATCGCAAGTTGGTGCGCCCTGGACTGCCCGAGGACAGGCGACTCTCTAAACGGCATTATAATTTTATTTCTTTTTATTATTATTATAATCATTATCGGTATACATGACCGTATCTTAAACTTAGTAAATTATATTTATATTTAAGAAAAGGTTAGAAAAAAATAAAATTAAATATTAATCTCAAAGAAAATAGGAAATAGAATGAGACTTGTATGAGAGTTAAAGGTGAGGAATATTTTGAAGAAGATATTTCTACTTTTTAAATAATTTATTTAAAATAATTATATATAATTTAAGTCCAAGGATAGGGACGGTGGTGGATGCAGACACTGTAGTAGGAAGATCCCTGCATCCCATATTTAGAAATATATGTTTGGTAAGAAAACCACAGAAAACTTAAGATGAGAAGACGAACTACAAATAAATCTTTGTAGATCTTCCGATATGTGATTGTAACACATCCACTACCCCCTTTACAGCAAAAATTGCACAAGCCCCCCCCTGAAAATTTACCTTTTTTAACCCTTACAGGCACAGGTAAACTTCACTTATTCATTATTTTTTTAATGTGTTTGAAAAATGATACATAAAAATGCTAAATTAACATATTTCCACTTCCTCGGTAGGTCAAGGAACTCCTGGTGAGGTGGTACAACTTATGTACCACTAGTCCATATTTCCACTGGTACTTCTAATGTACCACCAAATAATGCCGAAATACATCCAAGTAAAATTAATTTTTAACCTAAATATAAATTTACCACAATTACTGAAGCCTATTTTATCACAACTATTTTTTATTAAAATTTAATACAAATATATAACGTTTTCTTTTATACGCGCAAGTTGGCACACTAAGAACAACTAACTGTCAATAATATTAGAAGCTAAATTAATTTGAACAGGACCAGACCTGCAGCTGTGCGGATGAGTCATAAGTATTATATTATACAAAGTGGTACATAATCTGAGCGTTCGTGCAGCAATAAAGAGAGGTTTAATAAGTGGTACATTGCGTATACCACTGTGCAGTACAGCGACAAAAAAAGGTGGTAAATAACGTGTACCACTAAGCCTGTAAGGTAAAATAGAGTTTGATTGTACTGAAGGCCTCTAATATATTTTTGGTTGGTTTGAAGGGTTACTATTCAACAAAAGTTTAATACAATTCAACACAAAGATCAATGTATCCTTCAAAAAATATTTAGTAAACGTGAGTCGAATTATTTATCTGAGAGCACCGGTACAATGTGGTATGTAGTTCAATGTGGAGGCTCTGTCGTCTCCTATATTTGTATCAAGTAGGCTTTGCACACCAAGTCTGTAATAATAGACAACCCCTTGTGATGGAGTATGATTTTCAGCCACTCTGCGGAAGAAAGACGCCTGTGCGTGTATTGGTTTATTGTGTTCCACCCCATCAATCACACAGTCTTGGTAGATCAAAATCAAAGCTCCGATGTCTAGGAGATCGAAGTTCCAAGACGATCAACAAGTTTAATCTGCTGCAGTCTTTCATTAAACATGAGTCCCATGACCACATCTTGTTTTATTGAGACTACACTTCTCCCATTTAGACTGATACACTCCCGTTAGACGCGCGATGGTTCTTCAATATTTTACTATTGTGAGTAATGACCAATGCAGTGAAATCAACAACATTCATACTTCCAACATCTGATCCTATTGACCCGTCAGACTATGACTCAGAATACCCATTGCTGACCCATTTTGGCCAATATTTCTCTCTCGATCCTTATTAAGAATATCCAAGGCTTAAGAGCACAGTCGTGATACGTGCTGTGCTCGCCAATTCCATTTCACCATTTTTGAGGTTAGCGGGGTCGTATTGGATGTACGAGTATAATAGCTTTCGCCGAGATCATCAAGTTTTTTTGTATCGTATATCTAAGTGACTTAAGTTTCACCATCATATTTCTTTCCTTCGTTCTATTTGACAAGGTAGTTAATAACAAATACTTAGTGGAGTTTGAGAGTAAAAAACTCGGTCTTGAAATAAAAAAATCGGAAACAAAAGTTATTGTTACTGACCGAAGAAATCAGCTCCCAACAACTAATATTCTCAAAGATCTTGAGATGGGTAGATTATGAACCTGAAATTCGGAGAACTGCGATGTTAAATAGCTAAATGTCTGTGAGAAAACTGCAGCACATAATGGAAGGGTCGAAACATTTCAATATCAACGAATATATAGTAGTCTTATGCAGGCCTGAGCAAACTACGTTCCGTCGTCCATTCTCATGCGGCCCGTAAGCCACGGATTTTAAAAAGATGGAATTTTTTTTTTGAAAAATGTCACCGGCCACCGTATTTTCTATAACTTTTGTCTCGCAGTTTGTGCGCGGCGGCTTTAATGTGGTGTGCGCGTTCCGCGCAGGCGCAATTGCAAAAGTCGCACACCCACTTGTTCATTGTCTACACTAGTACATACTAAAAAAAAAAAAAAAGTAACATTGATGGGCATTATACTTTTTTTTATTTTAAGGGACATCAATAACAAACAGTTAATATCAATTAAATTGAATTTGTATTGTACTTTTTTCCGTCTGTACGAGTATGTCAAGAGTAATGCTCGGTGTGGTGAGGTGCGGGAGCCTGACTGGAGACGGTTTCGTGTCTACTGTGCATATTGTTATATTTTTTAAATCATTTTAATTTGTATACTCGCTGACTTTCATATGTGTTATTTGAATTGTTTTATTTTATTAAGAGTCTTTCTATTTGGTTTTATTGTAGTTCTTATAAATCGTTTTTTTTTATTTTAATATTATTTTTCTTTGTAATAAATTAGACACTCTTTACTTGTTTTTTTTATATATTATTGGAAGGTACACTGTACCGTTGATGAAAATAAATAAACATGCTACGAACTAAAATACGAGTAGATCCACTCAAATTGACTCATAATGCATAAACACTAAGAATTTATGCATTTGAGTACGAATCCGTCAATTCTCTTACATAAAACCTCCACGTCTTCACAGCTAGATGCAATAATTGCACAGCTCGTCAAGTTTCTTAAACATATGCGATAAATTACACATTTTAAAGTTAATTTACATTTATGACATAACCAATGGACACTCATAGATAATTCGTCAAAACACGTTCACAAATTGTTCTTTCTGCAGTACGAAACTTTCGGAAGAATTTTGAAGTATATTATTTTCAGTCTTTCAATTGAAGCTTACTATTAAATTTTACTAACAGTATAACTTTTCTGTCACAATTGATCAACCTTTCGTGGGCATTATTATCAACCCTTTCTGCCGCAATTAATCAAATTTCGTGGGCATTATTATCAACCCTTTCTGCCGCAATTAATCAAACTTCGTGGGCATTATTATCAACCCTTTCTGCCGCAATTAATCAAACTTCGTGGGCATTATTATCAACCCTTTCTGCCGCAATTAATCAAACTTCGTGGGCATTATTATCAACCCTTTCTGCCGCAATTAATCAAGCTTCGTGGGCATTATTATCAACCCTTTCTGCCGCAATGAATCAAACTTCGTGGGCATTATTATCAACCCTTTCTGCCGCAATTAATCAAGCTTCGTGGGCATTATTATTACTTAAGGTGTATTTATCACTGTAAGGCCTCGGCCACACAGGTAGAAGCCTCACTTGATGCTTAGATATATGCTGCGAGTTAGGCGACATATCCTAGCGAACCAACGTACCGCATACTATCGCAGTGGCCACACTGCACGCTTCGCGCCACGTTGCATGACGATTAGTCATCGAGTGAATCTCCTAGCGAACAGACGTGTTGGTTAATTTACAAGATGACGGAAATTTTAATGACAACTGTGTATAAAAAAGAGCCTTTGTGGAACCCATCGAGCAAATTGTAGAAAAATGTACCTGTAATAAAATCACTGGAATGAAATTGCACAGGAAATAAATAAAGATGGTAAGTTGTAATGAAATTGGTTAGTTTTGAGAGTGACATCGTGTGTTGACTCAACCGCTCCCAACTGTCAAATGAATTTGTGCGTAACACTTTGGTGTGGCCAGGCATGAAGTCACCTAGTATATGAGTCACGTAAAACCTAGCTTAGCACCTAACGAAGCACTTTGGTGTGGCCTCGGCCTAATACTTTGACAATAAACCCACCAGGTTGTATTATATTCGACGAAAATATAAAAGTAATTAAGAATTACACCAGTTAGATCTAAGCGCTGCTCTCGTAAAAAAAAACAAGATTAGTTTACCTGAAGAAAGCTCAAGTTACACGGATGCTTGTTGTTGCCAAATGCCAAGAGCCATTATCATCAGTATCCTCATTTCTTGTTACTTTTTGATCATGATTTGTTGCGTCAGTTTCATTTGGCCGATGAATAAACACCCGTTCTGCGATAAAATTATATTTCATTAGATTTTTATTACTTACGTAACTTGGGATTTTGAATTTCATGTGATACAGACGTAGAGACGTGCCTACTTTCGTTTTATAATTACACAAATACGAGTATAATAACACGGTATCTTAACCTGCATCATATATAACGAACGAACTTAGAAAACGTACACATCAAAATGAATTATCTTTGGAATTTCCTTTCGTTTTATTTTTATGTGATAGAACACTTACAACTAAATTATTCGATACGATAGACTGTCCATTGTGATCAATTATGATTGTAAACCATCCTGTAGACCACTTTTTATGTGATAGAACACTTACAACGAAATTATTCGATACGATAGACTGTCCATTGTGATCAATTTTGATTGTAAACCATCCTGTAGACCACTTTTTATGTGATAGAACACTTACAATGAAATTATTCGATACGATAGACTGTCCATTGTGATTAATTATGATTGTAAACCATCCTGTAGACCACTTTTTATGTGATAGAACACTTACAACGAAATTATTCGATACGATAGACTGTCAATTGTGATCAATTATGATTGTAAACCATCCTGTAGACCACTTTTTATGTGATAGAACACTTACAACGAAATTATTCGATACGATAGACTGTCCATTGTGATCAATTATGATTGTAAACCATCCTGTAGACCACATTTTATGTGATAGAACACTTACAACGAAATTATTCGATACGATAGACTGTCCGTTGTGATGAAATATGATTGTAAACCAATCCTGTAGACCACTTTTTTCTCAACCTGTATACAAAAAATAAAAAACAAAGTTTTCGCGACCCTCCTGCAAAATCTTGTTGGTACATGTGCACGTGGACGCACAATTTTTGTACTTGCACAAAGACGGTAAGCCTTAGGTAAGGATATCTATTGTTTTACATCACTAAAATGGTGATTACATTGCTTACGCTACCTGCTACATACTATCACTAGCTCACTACACTTACAAGTGTTAGTTTTTTTAGAAAATGTGTTATTTTTCTTTTGTACGCGTAAATTGTTTTTATTTTCGTGACGGCCCTGATATTTTACCGCGACCCCTCTGGGGAGTCACAATCTACAGGTTGAGAAACGCTGCTGTAGATGGAAGATGCCTGTACGTATATTGGTTTATTGTGTGCAAACTGTTACGGTTCAATAAATACACTCTTTAAAGATAAGGTCCGATGGCAAGGAGATTCAACTTCCAAAACGTAAGTTTAATCCGCTACAGTCTTTTGTAACGAAGAGTTTTATGTAGCGTTATTTTTGTGTTGTTTGATAGCGCTATAATAATTTATGATATTCGTTATTTAAACTGCATGCAAACATTCATGTGTAAAATTATCAGTAGCTGTGGTCTAATGTTTAACAACCCGTTAATCAAGTGGGCGCCCCAAGTTCGATTCCTGGTGAATTTTCTTTCCGATTGGTTTTACTCTTAGATCATTTTACACCTGAAATGAAAAGTAATATTCGGTCCCAAATACACACCTTATATGGTCAACAACCAGCAATATCGGTATCAAAATCCAGGAATAGAGTCAAGAAGAAAGCACAAGAACTGATAATTCCTCCATATACCTAGAGCGAATTTTCTGTAGTAGAAAGAAAAAAACCCGACGACTGGATGGAGCAATCGAAAAATATGACTCCTGAAGACCAACTGCTTTGTTTTGAGAGCACTAAATAGACTCCGAGTGAGAGTGACTAGATGCAAAGTGAATATGTAGAGATCGGTTTCTTGAACGAAAGTAGCGCTGAATGTGACCGTGGGCATATGCAAAACTCAACACATATTAGTTTGACCGAACATCGAGACTACATGCTTTGGGCATGACCTGATCGGTGCAAATGAATTATTTGTAAGTGCTTCCTAGAGCTGCACACACCACCCATATATTATGTTTATTGTGCAATCACTACTCCAGGATTAGTGTAGATTACAATCTGTTATTCTGCGAAAAATCATAAATGGAAGGTAGAGCGCCAACTATGACTTCCCCTTGTGGACGGTCTTCATGGCATGTGATGTCCTGCGGGCATCTCCTTTGCCGCTATGTATGGGATTCTCTATGCCTCTTTATATTCAACTATGCATCTTTATATTCAAGTCCCTTAATTAGATGTCTCCATTGTATACGTGTCAGATATGTTTCTTCGGAGAAAAGTAAAACTATGAGGTCTATTTCGTCTTAATTTAATAAATTAATTGTTCGAAATCCATCCAATAGGACGGGGTATTATGACAAAGGTTTTGCCGTTGCTGGTCCTGTGCTGTGGAATAGTCCGCCTCTAAGTGTTAGAGCCGGACTATTCCACAGCACAGGACCAGCAATGGCAAAACCCTTGTCATAATACCCCGTCCTATTGGATGAATTTGGAACAATTCATTTATTAAATTAAGACGAAATAGACCTCATAGTTTTACTTTTCTCCGAAGAAACATATCTGACACGTATACAATAGAGACATCTAATTATGGGACTTGAATATAAAGAGGCATAGTTTGAAATCAACCTGTTTGCGATGCTTGAGAATCCCATACATAGCGGCACACGAGATGCCCGCAGGACATCACATGCCATGAAGACCGTCCACAAGGGTAAGTGATAGTTGGCGCTCTACCTTCCATTTATGATTTTTCGCAGAATAACAGATTGTTATCTACACTAATAATAAGAAAAAAACCTTTATACATGATAAACTTAGACAGTTCGATCCCTTTACCACCTACGCTGTTTTAGGGATTGTGTCCCTTAAAGGAGATATGATGGTGATGATTTGTTGATAAATAAAAACTCGCCGAAATCGGAATGTGTAAAGAGGAGTTTTATTCATACACGTCGGTATTTACATTATTTTAGAATGCGTGAATGACGGAGCAAGAGATATGTTGATGTCTCGTCTCACGCCTCACAATATATTTATTGACGTCGCGTAGGTATACATAGTTTTGAGAGGCAGCGCGAAATATGTGTTGCTTTCTCGCTTTAACATGAAATGCGCTCTCCGATTGATAGTGAGTTGAATGATCGGCGTGTGGACCTTGCACTTGTTTGTTTCACATTGTTAAGGTATGCAAAGGTCGTCTCGCCGGTCATTGACCGCGCATACGAATGCCACACTGTCTTGGTGGGTAAAATAAGTATCCATCCAGCGCGGTCTGCACTAGAAGATCAAAATCTTTATTTATTTTTTACGAGCGTGACGTTACGTAGTGACGAAGAAGGATCTGCACAAAGGGACTCCTCCGGTGGCGACATGCCTGATTATGAAAATAATAGCAGTGACGACGGCCGACATCACGGAAGAAGGATAACGACTTTCAATTCAAACAGCCCAGCAATTTGCCAGTACTTTCACAGAAAATTTAAAATGCAACAAAACTATCCTTTAACCCTTTAACGGGCATAAGCAGAAATCGGTCACATATGCGACCACCCTTATGGTTATACTTATAAGGATTCATTTTCTTTATGAAACGTTTTTAAGTTACACAAATGTCAAATTGGCAAATGTAGTGGACGGGCAGAGGTTTTATTTAAGACGGATCGTCGTGAAGCTAGCTGCATGTTCAGTAGCAACGATCTAAACATCCGGTCAAATATGTAAATAGGTATTATAAGTAAATCACCATTCATTATATCTCATATAAGAATTTTATTTCCTAATACAACCCTAACTTAGATATTATTACCTAAACATTCATTGGTCACTTTTGCGACCACTGACATGACCCCTGAAATGGGCACAGGTCTCATATGCGACCGCCTCATTTACAAAAAAAGATAATTTTTAAAACACATTTTCGAAGAAATACAGTTGATTTGATACAAATAATAATGATTTATTCAACAAAAATCTCAATATCTCAAAAATAAAAACTTGCCCTATAAATGGTTAACACCACTAGATCGGTCCGAAGTTGAACCGATATTAGACTAAGTGGAGAACCATTCGGAAATTACCGAGGCGATTTTCATCGCAGTACCTCTGCGGATTGATCCAGGTGGCCGCAATTGCAACAGAACGAAGGAAAAGTATTAAAGCTAAAAAGTTTGACATTGTACTATGCTTATCCAGAAAGTAAGTGTACTGAGGCTCTCACGACCGGATGGATTTTATTTTCGACATGTTGGCTACACTTCCGTGTAGCCTGACCCTTCCTCTCCGCAACGAGACCGGTTCGAGGTCAGTAAGTTGAGAAGTGTCGACGCGACAACACGTTTCGTGAAAAATGTCAGTCCAATCTCCCGCCAAGTGCGAAATACGCGGCGTCATCCGTTATCTCGTTTGGAAGGGAAAACCTCCGGTTGAGGTTTATAATAAGGTGAAAACTGCATATGGTGATAAAGCTATGAATCGTACGAATGTGTACAAGTGGTGTCGCGAGTTTAAAAACGATCACGTCACACCTCTTCACCCTCCGCCAAAAAGTTCAAAACCACAATTTCAGCCAAGAAAATCATGGCATCTGTGTTTTAGGACTGTCAAGGCATAATTTTAATTGAATATATGCCTCAAGGGGAGACCATCAACTCTGCAAGATACTGTGAGACCCTAAAAAAATTGCGGAAGGCGATTCAGAACAAGAGGAGAGGCATGCTGACAAAGGGAGTCTGCCTGCTGCACGACAATGCCAGACCACACACGGCCAACGCCACGAAGGAACTGCTCGCCTCGTTTAAATGGGATGTCCTGAACCATCCCGCGCATTCCCCTGACCTAGCACCATCAGATTACTATCTCTTTACCTCCCTGAAGCTGTACATGGGTGGAAAAAGGTTTTCAACCGACGAGGAGTAAAGGAGGAGGTGGAGAAGTGGACGGAGGGGTTGGCGGGAAACTACTTCGTGGAAGGCATCAAAAAGTTGATACCCCGCTTCACCACCTGCATTGAGAGGAATGGCGACTATGTCGAAAAATAGCTTACATATGTACTACGGTAACCACGTAATTTTTTTTGTTTAAATAAAAAAAATTGTAACCTACAAAAATTCAGTACACTTACTTTCTGAATATGCCTCGTAGCTCCCATGGTCAGAGAGAAATTAGGTAGTCCAACAGTTTGGGTGTACTCACGGGGAGCCGATGCGCACCCTGATGCAAGGAAAGAATTTAAATGTCTGTCTTCCCACGGAGGAGGACGACCAACGATGCTGCCAAGTCGACAACTGGGCATCTAGGCAGGCTTTAAAAATCGTAATCATAAACTTGGTCAATGTATGCATCAGATCGAAGGAGAATTGATGCTTTTGAGAGATGCTCTTGGGAATGGTACTCGCATCCTCTGGATTTGAAACAGGCATCTTACCAACTACGCTACGCAGAGGTCGTAAAACTAAATCAATTGAACCGGCTCCTATTTGGGTTTTCAATTATCTTTAATGTGACCTGATTGCATTTTATCGCTATAATTTACCGCTTTTATCGGTTCACCGAGATGCTTTGAACTCATTTTTTTCCCTACAAACTAGTACTAATAAATATATTTTTTTATTCTCGCTTTACCACACACGACCGAATAAACAAAGTCAAATTTTAAACACATTATGTAAATTAGTCCGATGTTTTACAGTAATTACGGGGTTCGAAGAAGTTATATGCGCGACGGTGGAAACTGGTCACATATTTACTTTGACATTTATTATCTAAATCAATTAGGCCCTCTGTATTCACGATCCACATTTTCACTTATTTATGAGAATTATATAAATTCATAGACCGTGCCCCTTGCGAGGTAGGCAGAAAGGACAGATCTTCAAGTTTTTCTATCCAAGCGCACAACTTTCGCATCTTCCACATTCGTACATCTCGTCATGCACGCTCTTTTATTATTCATACTTTTCACTTTACCTTCTTTCAAAATCTGGCTTCCTTGATTCAGCCACATTTTTTCTCGGGTTACCTCTTCCACATACACTTAGCACTTCTGACTTGCACGGAGGTGCGTGGTCGGTTCGAACGACACAGACACTTTTTCCGCCTAGTTTTCGAGGGTATTAAGGATACCTATGACTTCGGTCATATCTATTATTAAAAAAAACCACCACATTTCAAAATAAATTAGTTTCTTTGTGGTGGCCTGAGTGTCCATGCTTCAACACCATAGAGAACCACTTAGCATATGTAGCAACGCAATATTTGTATACGTAAGTTGAGATTGAAATAATTGTTCCAGAAGAAATCCGGCATTTTGAAGAAACTACTCCGTATCATTTCTACTCTTAATTTGATCTTTTGATAAGGTCCCATTGAGCTCATTGACTGGTCCCATCGATCATTCAGAAAGCCCACCAAAGTATCTAATAGGTCAAATAAACGACGTCCTCCGTGGCCGAGTTGGTAAGACGCTTGATTTACACCCGGGGTGTTACGGGCTCAATTCCTAATGGTTAAAAAAATCTAATCTGAAATGAGTTGGCCTGCTAACAATACTATGCGATGGACGTGTGCGAGTGTTGGTAACTTTTTAAGTGCAATATAGTATTCCAAACACGTGCGATGACGAACTGCAAGATCCATGCCTACTACAGTGGTTCTTAATCCGAGAGTTCGATCAATGTAGCTGAAGACAATATTGTCGATCGATCACACTCTTCAATAAGTCCGAATCGTCAATTCAGATAGATATGTTCGAAGTGTTTTTTATTTATTTATTCATTGAACTCTATTAGGTTAGTAAAAAAGTTTTGAAAGCGACATCTATGGAGCAGTAGAAAAACCAAAATCTACGCCATTTTAATATTTCATCTTTCATAAGAACGTACTCAAAATTTCATTTCGATCTGTCAATTGATTCTTTGTTTACAAGCCATTTGAAGTTGACGTGTCAGTGTTTTTTTTAACAATGGAAAAATCCGAATATCGTGCAGTGATTAAATTCTTTGTTTTGGAAGGTTTATCGGCTACTGAGATCCATGCAAAGATGGTGAAAGTATTAAAGGAGTCTTCTCCTTCATTTCCAACCGTTCACCGATGGGTTTTGGAGTTTAAGCGTGGCCGTACAAGCGTTGAAGACGATCCACGCTCAGGACGTCCAAAAAGTGCATCAATACCAGAAATCATAGCGAAACTACAGGATATGGTTTTGGAAGATCATCGATCGACTGTGGATGTGATAGCTGACACCATAGGCATCTCACATGGAACAACATGGCATATTTTGGCTAAAGTTTTGGGTTTCAAAAAACTGTGTGCACAATGGGTGCCGCATTTGCTAACAATGCAACAAAAACACGTTCGAATGCGAATGCTTTCTGAGCAACATTTGGAGCAATTTCGAAAGGATAAAAAGGATTTTCTGCGTCGATTCATCACTATGGATGAGACTTGGGTCTACCACCATGATCCTGAATCAAAACAAGAGGCTAAGGACTGGTGTGAACCAGGCACTTTGAGTATTTTGCAGACCTTCCAGAAAGTCACTTCCGTGATGGGACAACAAAGTTGGAAGATTGTTGGACCAAGTGTATTGATCTTATGGGAGACTATACTGAGCAATAAAAGTGATTTCCCCCCAAAAAAAAATTATTTTCATTTCCGCTTTCAAAACTTTTTGACTAACCTAGTATTGCATAGTGTTCAATTCGGCGGGCTTATCGCCAATCTGCAATCTCTTGCAACCGATACAATAAATTTACGAAGCTTTGGGTTATGAGTGGAGGGTTTACATTTTTGATGTAGAGAAAAAAACATAAATCATATAAATTCAGATTAAAACAGTCTAAAGTATAATAAAACTAGTCCGAACCTCGGATGTCAGATTGCTTGATAAGCATTTTTACCAATAGACCATCGTTTCTCAACCTGTGGGAAAATAACGTATTTTCTGATAAAGTATATCACATTTTTTTATTTATCCTTGATTTAAGCTTATGCATCGATCAAAATGACGTCAAAAAACCACGCAAAACAATTTAAGTAAACAATAGTCGAAAAAAGCATTAAACTGTTACATTTCATTGTAATATACGTGTTTAGAATGAAGTATGCAATCTTTCCAATCATGGATTAGCGCTACGCTCAAACAGAGATTGTTTATTGGCCTTTCCAGTTCACCGCTCCTCTTTCTTTACGCCGTCCTTTACTGTCCATGCAGTGAGACTCTGGAATCAGTTACAAACCAATATAAGACTCGCTCCGTCCTTGGCATGCTTTAAGAAGCGACTGAAAAAACTCTTAATTTCTAGTCAGTAAAATAACGTGTTTCATTCCTGATTTTTCTTTTCCTTTCCTCTCCACCATCCCTTCCTTGTCTTTTGATTGATGATATCTCACTTTATATGAAAAAGAATGTTCGGGTTCCGGATGATATCTCACTTTATATGAAAAAAAATGTCCGTCTTTGTGGGGTTCGTGGGCATGTACTCACGTATATGTTTATGGATTTCGTGGGGATGGATAGTCATTTGAATGATTTATGCGACCACGTAACTTGCCAATAAGCCCGCCAGATTGTATTTGCTATAAAAGTGTTAAATAAATAAATATGCAACGAAAATTTTGTCCTTACGACATCTATCTATCCATAGAAATACGATACTTATTTCTGGGCAACATACACATATTAAAATGGTCGCTTCATGGTCACGTACACAAACTGCTATAAACGAGTCGTTTTAGATTCGAAGCTAATCCGTACGTATAACATATTAAGCTGATGGATGACATCTAATATTATTGTATATCAAGCCGTTATCTTATCGATCTCTGATCGCAGCGTGAGCCGCGGCGATTGCGGTTTTCGAATTTACATACTCGCAAAACTTAATTCAATATTCCCGGCCGGCCTCGCCCATTCCTCGCTCATCCTCGTAAATCTAACAACGAAGCATTTCTTCTTTATTCCGAGCATGTCTTGAGACTGCGGCAAGCGGGCGGTGACCAGACGTCGATTCGACTGAGACGGATCTTGCAATTATCGAGGCTGATATTCTCTTCAACGTGTGAACACTGAACCAGGAAACGTCACGCAAGATAGAGGCTTTTGGTATATGAATCTACAGGCGTATACTCTAGATTCCTTGGACAGATCGTTTTACAAATGTCGAAATGATTGCTTGTACATATAGGGTATTTTTTTTTGTTTTTTTTTAGTGTTTGTTTTTGAAATAATACTTCATATATAAATTATGATATTTTAATGGCCGTGTACTCGTATTTGAATTCAATTAATAGGTTGTTTAATTACATTGTAATTTATTTTTATCAAACACTGTTTATTCCATTTTTTTGTGACGGTATAACCCTACCGGTTTCAAGGCTTTCACCTCATCTTCAGGGGAGCGCAAACAAGACTAAATGCTGTTCGAACTGGTACCGATATACACGCTTCAACGGTTGGATGCTGGGGGGTGAGGGAGACACGGGACAATTTCGGTTTCAAGGCTTTCACCTCATCTTCAGGGGAGCGCAAACAAGACTAAATGCTGTTCGAACTGGTACCGATATACACGCTTCAACGGTTGGAGGCTGGGGGGTGAGGGAGACACGGGACAATTTTAATCTCTGGAAACTCTTATTTAATGGGAAAGGCAAAAATGGAATACTTAGCAACAGTGGTGTGTATAAACTTTTATGTGCTGACTGTGATAATTTCTATATAATAAAGACAGGAAGATCTTTTGAAAAGAGATTTCGTGAACACAAATCCGCCTCAACAAATTCTCTAATTTATTCTGAAATGGCTACTCATTGTAACCGTGAGAATCATACTTTTTCTATCGATGATGCCAAATTCTTACATATCAGTGGTAACGGAAATAAATTGGACAGATTAGAGGCCCTATAAATTTCTAAGTCAGTACACCGATCCGAACATCTGTTGAACAGTTATTTCCCAAAAATCTCTCCGCTCTTGGCCGAAATTGTCCCGTGCCTCCCTCACCCCCCAGCCACCAACCGTTGAAGCGTGTATATCGGTACCAGTTCGAACAGCATTTAGTCTTGTTTGCGCTCTCCTGAAGATGAGGTGTGCACCTTGAAACCGGTAGGGTTATACCGTCACAAAAAAGTGGAATAAACAGTGTTTGATAAAAATAAATTACAATGTCTTTAAACCTCCACAACGTTTATGCCTTAACTATAAACAACATGTTTAATGACAATTGTTTGAAGATATAAGATATAACATAGACTATATGGTCATCATATGTCTATTGATCATATGTGGCTGGCTAATGGCTTATGTACCTTAACCGGCCATAAGATGGGTTTCCCATTAAGAACGATACAACTTTAAAATAAAATAAAACAACTAATAAACCAAAAATGGATCTGAAGGTTTAATTCGAAAGAATAACGTCGTTAAAAAATCCGCGAAATTATTATATAGAACTGACTGTTGCCCTACTGCCATAGCATCTCGATCGTTTCCGGTTGCAAAATGTTAACATCCAAACAATATTTTGCGCCCATCAAACCAGATCCTCAGGGTCACTTTTTCATCAAACTCGGTCTTTCCAACTGATCTTTGGGAATATTTTTGACTTCAGTCGAATTTTATTTTCTGCAAAGTATTTTCGAACAATTCCCAGAAATCATCGACAGCGAAGCAACTAATTAACTCGCTGTTATTAAATTCAAAACTTTATAACAAAATTTTAATATAATATTATTGTTTTATAATTGCAATGTTATTAATTATAAACAATTCATTATCCTTCGCTATTGAACACTTCGCGGTGAGGAATGTTAATTCGCTCGCTCCATGTCAAGTCACTCGCCATATAACAGAGAGAATTTGCTCATTAGCCCGAGATCGGGAGGTCAACTCGCCTGTCGACAGCCCGTTTCTCTGGGGTCAGATTTGATTCGTGCTCTTCCAGACCATCGGAAAAGGTCAATAATTCATATGAATTGAATCAATCAGGAGAACAAGTGCGATGCTGGCAATCTGACATACTAAAGGAAATTCCTTACTCAAGGTGACAATAAGAATTCAACCGAAATTACGCGTTCCTTTTTCAGCTGACGCAGACGAAATAAATTGTATATTATTTATAGTTAAGGCATTAACATTGTGGAAGTTTAAAGA
This sequence comes from Odontocerum albicorne, assembly GCA_949825065.1. NCBI lineage: Eukaryota > Metazoa > Arthropoda > Insecta > Trichoptera > Odontoceridae > Odontocerum > Odontocerum albicorne. The sequence continues at coordinate 49,507,352 of OX463841.1, forward strand.
CATTGTAATTTGTTTTATTAAACACTGTTTACTCCACTTTTTGTAACGGTATAACCCTATCGGTTTCAAGGCTTTCAGCTCATCATCAGGGGAGCATGAACAAGACTTGTTTGTGCTCCCCTGATGATACAAAAAGTGGAATAAATAGTGTTTGATAAAACAAATTTTAATTAAATAAATTGTATTGATTTATATTTTTTAATTGGTTTACTATAACACTGTTTTGTTTTCGTTTAAAATAATGGTATGACCCTACTGGTTTCAATTTTTCACCTCATCATCAGGGAGCACAAAAATGACTGGATTACGCCCGAGTTGGCACCGATTGACTAGACCAGGGATCGGCAAACTACGGCCCGTGGGCCAAATCCAACCCGCCGCCTCTTTATATACAGCCCGTGAACTAAAAATAGATTTTACAATTTCAAATTATTTAAAATTTGAAAAATACGTGATATAATGGAACGGCCGACCGCTGAATTGGGGAGTTGCGAAATACGATTGTATGTGGCGCTCCTATAGCTTCGCATACGGTGGCCTCTACTGTGACGCCACGCAGTTATAATTCGGCAGCGTTTCCAATGCCATGTGTGTCGCTGTTGTGCGATATTTTGTTCTCGTTTTACTACCGATGATTATTATAAATAAATCTAGGTTGTTTTAAAAATATATATTACCCGTGCATACAAATCATGTCACTGTCAAAATAAGATAAGTGGCTTCGAATATGGTGATTTTAACACTTGCTTTACTGTGCTAAACAATTCCGCCAGCCACTGTGCTGGACGCTCAGCATCCAGTGAAAAATGTATGTTTTAAATTAAAATTATGCAAAATCTGCTAGGTTATTTTTGTAATTAGCTATAATATTATTTTATTATGTAAGCCCTGGTCACTCACTATCCATCATAGGGTGGCAAGTGTTAAGGGAGTGTGAATTATTTTGTTACCGAATTAGGTGACGAAGTATTATTATGTTTATTGTGCAACGACACTATAGCTGTCTTCTTCTTCTTCCTGTCACTGTCCCAACTCATTGCCTAGGTAAGCTGTTGGGGTCGGCTCTTCTCGTTCTCAGGCTGTATGTTCTTCGGTTCTGGGTGTCGCTTTCATCTAGGCCGTTTCTCTGCAGGATTTTAGAGCATTGAGTTATCTAGGAGTTCTTTGATCTTTCTCTGGACGGCTGTCGTGGAAGATCCATAGTGACATTAAAAGAATATAATATACGTCATCAGATGTTCATTTGCACTCAATTTTGATAATAGGGAGTACTACGAAGTAGGCCTATCAACATAAATATCCTCGAGTTGGTCTCTTGGCCCACAGAGTCTAAAATATTTACTATTTGGCCCTTAACAAAAAATGTTTGCCAACTGCCAAGTTTGCCAAGTGTGCGCAGCGGCGCCCCAGGGTGCCGCGACTGGCTTACAGGGCAGCCACGGAATATTCCAATATTTTCACTGAAATTAATCTTTTTTTAATTGGATTATCGCCATGTCGATGCGATGATTGGAAACAACATCTAACGCATATTGTGCTAACTGCAAACTGTTGATTGAGGTATCAGCTAGATTTCGCTTTTCAATACTATTAATAAACTCTATTCTGATTTTGGATGCCGTGGAAAAATCCCGATAAGCAAGAACGCTGTGAACCGAATGAGTTTAGAACCACTGGACTAGACGTATTTCCCTATTATGTCGGACATTATCACCCCGTGTATTCTTCTCAGTCAACGCATTTCTACAGTGTTACATTCTGATGCTCCTATTAGAGTTTAATAATTTAGTTTCGGTAATTTATTATTAAATATTCTAGTAGGAAGTCCCACAACATCAAAGCCGAAACATTTGATACATAAATAGCATACTACTTGAATTTAAAAAGGAGATTTACGAGTAACTGTACTACTTGTAATTTTTAATTTATAAAAGATGATCTAATAATCCAGTGAGTAATGAAATTAATCTTCATTTTTTTTCCTTCTAGGTGACATCCTCTCAGGAGTGTGCTATGTGGGCCTGTGGGACGCTGAGGCCCTGCGAGGGTTCGTGCTGGCGCCGCTCTGCGTCTACCTCGCTCTGGGCACCGTCTTCCTTCTGGCTGGCTTCGTATCCCTCTTCCGCATCCGGACAGTTATGAAGCACGACGGCACCAAGACTGACAAGCTGGAGAAGCTCATGATCCGCATCGGCGTCTTCAGCGTCCTCTACACCGTCCCAGCCCTGGTGGTCCTTGCCTGTTTGTTCTACGAGCAGGCCTACCTCGGCAGCTGGATGGTCACCTGGCACCGGGAAATTTGCAACATTAATCTTTACAACATCCCGTGTCCCGTCGGCGAAAGGGCAATTGGACCTGGAAGAAAACCAATGTTTGAAGTGTTCGTGATCAAATATCTTATGGCTATGATTGTTGGGATCACTTCCAGCTTTTGGATATGGTCAGGAAAGACCATAATCTCATGGAGGCAGTTCTTCGACAGGATACAAGGCAGACGAGTGGAGTCGTACGTGTGATAAACAAGTGGTCTCTAGTACAGAAGCTTTTTTTTCAATTAAGGTGCTTCGAAGTAGTAAAGGACTATTAAGAGAGAAACTTATCTCTGAGCTTCGTGCAATTATTATAGTTCACGTTGATTCTCCTGTAATTTGTGCATATATAATAGTTTATTTAGTGTTAAGAAAACAATTTCATTCGACATTTCAAGTGTTTGTCTCGGAAAATACCAGAATAACCTAGTGTTTTTTTTTATATTTCTAAGAATATCATAATAATATTGATGCATTATGAGGAAAGTCCATTGAGAGATTATAACATTAAAATTAAAATTCTATTGACAATACAACCAACCTATCAAATAGCCTAATTGAAATTTATGTAAAACAAATTGTCTATAGAATTTGAATTTTAAATTGAAACACTTATTATGTAGAGAGACACTATACTATGAGAGCACACTCACAATAATGCCATATTTTTAATTAATCAAAAAGGTGTTAAATTTTAGACAATTTTTTTACTATTAATACTATTTCATCCCTTTCACTGTTTCCGTGTAATCTCCTGTATTCTAAAATCTCCAATCATTCTAGATCTACTAAATGCATTATTACGTTCAGTCAAAAACAGATTAATAGATAATATTTACTTGCCTATGCGAGAGAGAATAATTTAAAAATTTAAAGAGTATTTTTTTTAACAATTTTAATATACGCCTTCATTGGTTCTGTATGCCATGAAAGTGTGATGGTCAGATATACAAACCTCTACCATCTTTTGCTACAAAATATGGTTTTAATATTTAAAAAAAGATCAATAAATAAACATCTACAAACATTATCACCCCATGTATTCCCTATTATGTCACACATTATCACCCCGTGTATTCCCTATTATATCAGACATTATCACCCCGTGTATTCCCTATTATGTCACACATTATCACCCCGTGCATTCCCTATTATGTCATTACTCATTAATTAAAAAAGAACCTAATCAAGAAAAGGTTTGATATTGGACAAAATGTATACTAATTTCTAACCTTAAAATTTCATTATTTATGTTTAGAGTCAGATCTACGAAGCTACGACAAATTTAGTCCAAATTTAACTTAAAATACAATTCTTTTTAGTGAAAAAGTTTATGATTTAGTATTAAAGTCGGACTATTAGAATTTGGCCCAAAGTGGGATACCACTTTCACCTTCTTGTTAAACTATCCGTATTGTTTATTTCTCTGTTTAGTTACTGAATGTGTATTTGTCATTACAGGTCTAGCATATGTTATCAAATTTTCCGTTGACAACATGAATAAAAGTCGAATGTAGTGTACTTTTTTGTATCTATAAATTTTATCAATTTAAAAGACTATTGACATTTTTTGAAATCTATTCAAAGAAAATTGTGCTCATATTATATACCATAGTTATAAATATTTAACAAGGCTGACTAAACACAGCAACTATAAAATGCCTAGATTTGATTAAAACAACAAACATTTCTTTTTATTGATGATTTTTGATAATTCTCTTACACTGATTTTTATTTCAATAATAATAGTTAATATATGATTTAAAAAAATTTTACCTCTAGAATACTCTTTGAATTTATAAAAGGCAGCATATAGCACTAATAAATTAATTCAAGTGGAATAATATTTGAAAGTAAAATAAAAAAAATCAGAGTTTTAAATAATATGCATCAGACTGTTTGCACTAGCAATGCTGTCTGTAATGTTTCGATAGATTTTAAGATTATTATGATCAAACATGTCGCAGTATCATAAGTCCTAAGGAGCTTGTTTAGAAAACATGGAGGTATTTTTAAAACCTCTAATTAAATGGCCAAAATATAATGCCTTTTTTTACTCGATACACTTTGTATATAATTTTTTATTGTTTTTATTCTCAATTTATGTTTTTTTTATTGTAGAATTGTAAGTAGAATAAATTACTGTATTAAAAAATGACGAAAAAACTAAATCAAACATTTGAAATTCAAAAAATTGTGTAACAATATTGATATGTAAATTTAGGAGCTGTCATTAGAATTAGTACAAGTGACATACTATAAATGATGAGATTATTACCATACCGGAAAAGAAAAATTTTCCCTCACTGAAAATAACGGAAACTGAAAACATAGTGGGTTGTCCATAAAGTTATTTACATATTCTTAGGTCAAATTATAATGCAATTTTTTTCTATTATGATATAACTTTATTCTGTAATATTTACAATTTTTTGGTTCCACTACCTTGTGGGCAACTTTAAAATTATATTCTTTAAGAACTTCGCATCTTTCTGGGCGAAGAACTACTCCTGACGATTTTTGAAGATGTCCAGGAAAGTGAAGTTCTTCCTCTTAAAAGAGTTCTGTGGTCATCACTGGATGCTAGGTCCGGTGAATATGCCTGGTGGGGTAGGACATTTTGGCCCGGCTGTTCCAATTTTTGCCAGGTCTGCAAAACGATATGAGATCTGGCATTGTCCTGTTTGTAGTTCACCTTATTTGTCCCATGATCTCTTTCGCTCGACATTGTTGACGATGGTCCACTTTCCATTGCCCATCACCATTCATTTAAAAAATGATTTGTTTTAGTTGCATTTTTGTAATATTTAGATAAGTATATTATTTCAATCAATTTGATTTCAAAAACTGAGCTTCTTCGAATTTGTCGTGGACAATGTCTTTTGATATTATCAGTATCTCAACAATCTATATTGTGTCTTAGTTTATCATCAGTATTACTTTTATTTTAAATTCCTGAATTCGAGAAAAAAAAATTATAGGTCAGTTTCGAAACTCACTACACCCATACCTTGCTTTACGGAAGAAATACATTCCTCAAAAGTTGTCTGTTAACTGAAATTCCATACATCGATTCAAATTTTTCCATATAGATACATCTTAAATCTGTATGGCAGAGAAAACATACACACATGTAACACAAATGTAAAGACTTTCAGCATTTATAATTAAGAATTGGACAATTCCACAACAGAATTTGTCGACAGGGAAGCAGGAACTGGGTGAAAATATACATCCTAAGTTTGCTGCTTTTTTAAAAACAAATTTATCCAATCTTCAAACATAACTTTGGTCATCCATCCATCGTTCTTACTTGATCTTCAAATCGTGGGCAAATAATATCCTTTAAAAGCCCTTGGAATAATATTCCTAATGTCAATTTTTTTCTCGAATATATTTCAATTATTTTAACAAAGTGCCCGTAAAGTGAGGTATGGTTGTTTATATACAAAGTAGAATATTTTTTTAGTTTCCAACATTATTTTCTTCTTACACAGTTCTGGTATAAAATTCACTGATTTAAAAATGAACACACTTTTCGTTTTTATCTTCTTCTTAAACTTTCTGTAGACTCTCAAGAGTCTGTTACTGCAGGATTGTCCTCCTGTGATGCTGAGCTCCAGCTATCTCTCCATCGTTTCGGGGGTCTCCCTGGTGGACGCCGTCCATCCGGCACCCCATGCATCTGACCACATCTTGGACCTCATCTGACCTCTCGGATTGTGGTGTTCCTTACACGATCACGCAAAGTCTTCCCAGCAATAGCGCGCAGAGTTCTCATTTCCGTTGTCCTTAGCATACTTTTGGTCTTAACAGTGTCCGCCCTCGCTTCGATGCCATATGTGAGGATAGGTCGCACACAGGTCTTATAAATGCGTACCTTACTATCCGTTCTCATATCTTTATTCCTCCATATGACATCTCTCAGGCAGTCCGCCACAACTGCAGCTTTATCTACCTGAGGCCTTACTTCTCTGGGGAGTTCATGAGAGCTGAGCAGTTCACTGCTAAGATATATCAAATGAGGTGCAAGATGTGGTCAGATGCACCCCATGCATCTGACCACATCTCGGACCTCATCTGACCTCTCGGATTGTGGTGTTCCTTACACGATCACGCAAAGTCTTCCCAGCAATAGCGCGCATAGTTCTCATTTCCCTTGTCCTTAGCATACTTTTTGTCCTGACAGTGTCCGCCCTCGCTTCGATGCCATATGTGAGGATAGGTCGCACACAGGTCTTATAAATGCGTACCTTGCTATCCGTTCTCATATCTTTATTCCTCCATATGACATCTCTCAGGCAGCCCGCCACAACTGTAGCTTTATCTACCTGAGGCCTTAGTTCTCTGGGGAGGTCATGAGAGCTGAGCAGTTCACTGCCAAGATATCTGAACTGGGTTGCTTGTTCAATTGGCTCGTCACGTACTGAAATTCTGCACTGTAGTGGGTATTTGAAGAATGTCTTGCAATCGTTTTTATATTTAATTTAATTCAGTGTGATATTTTTAAATCAATTTCTATACTCATAGCAATTTTATCTTATTTTAAACATCATTGCGAACACTTATATTCTGGTTTGAACATCATGTCAATTTACTAAAATAATCAATATGTTACAATATATATATGAGGGATGATATTTTTTAACTTTTCTTAAATCTTACTTGACGCCATTTATATTTTAGAAACTAGTTAAATAATTATTTTAATTTTACCGTGTTCCTCACAAGAAGGAATAAAGAACAGATTCACATACTAGTCCTACTGATAAATATCAATTTTATTTATTCTACTGTTAACTGAGTCTTTTCAGACAAAACATTATAACCAGAATTTGGAAGACATTAATGGTTATCGAAACAATGCTGATTATTACAGAGTATAGCATTTACAAGGTTTTTTTTTAAGAAATTAAAGACTGTATATATTTATTAGTTAGTTTTTTCTTTCATTTTAGCTGTCCATATTTTGGTTTTGATGTTTTCTATGGATAGGAACAATATCTTTATACTCATAATTTTTACAATAATTTTAATGCCTGAACAACAATTTCAATTATATGTATTTAAACAGTTTAGAGGTATCTCTCGCTTTACGCTAATAATGTTTAGGTCCTCAGTAAGATACAGGCAAAAGCTTAGCCTACTGGGGATACGACAAATGAAAGACAACAGATCAATTAAAATTGTGTGTCTTCATTAAATTACCTGTTGTTTTTTTTTTCACAAATGATGTATTTATAAAACTTCTTGTCATTTATAAATAAATAAAATTAATTTAGTTCTCTGTGTTTAGTTCTCGGGGCCTATCCTGACTGGGAATGGCGGGATATTATATAATATATCTATAAACAATGAGTTGACGGGGCAGCAATCTGTGGTGTCTATAAAATTATTTGAATGATATTCCGAAAGAAGGTAACATAGAAAGTCAGAATGATATAGCATGTGTATTGAGATAGGAAAGTATGGTACTCTGTCCTCTCTGCCTACCCTGATAAGTAAATGGCATGATGGTATGTATGTATAAAGTTCTTTGTATTAAACTAAGGAATTTCATACAAAAGGTGATTGCAAAATTGAAACCGGATTTTTTAAATTTTATTTCTTCTTCCTCTTCTTTTAGGCCTGTTATGGTCGTGCATCGTTTCCCTCTTGTGACGTCGACTGCCAGCTGTCTTTCCATCTTTCGGGAGGTCTGCATGCTTGGGGGATACTGTCCCTTATGGCTCTTGGTTCCGCCATTCTGGATACATGTTCGTTCCAGAACCTTCTTCTCTGTCGTCCCCATCTGACAATATCTTCAACTTCGCACATCCTTAGGATTTCTGTGTTTCGTACTCTATCACGAAGGGTTTTACCAGCGATGCTCCCGAGTACTATAATTTCGCTGGTTCGAAGGAGATTTTGGTTCTGACAGTGTCGGCTCTGGACTCTATGCTATATGTCATATTATAAATTTTATTTAAATCACATAAAGTGAGACCACGTATAGCGAGGGTTACTTGTATAGCTAATTGAATATTAATCTATTATATCTGCTTTTATCCTATCAACAAATTGAACTATTCTCAGTTTTTCGGTATTTTCCTCTAAAATTCTGTGATTTATGCAAAATAATAACTATGCTTACTTTTTTAATGCATTCATATTTAATATCTACATATTTTACTGTTTTTAGTGCATTAATATTTAATATCTACATATTTTACTGTTTTTAGTGCATTAATATTTAATATCTACATATTTTTCGTTAATATATTATTTCTTATTGACTACTCATTTTTATACTTAGTTCCTTTTGGAGTGTTAATATAGTTTAGCGATACATTATTTTTATTAATTAAATATATTATCTATGAAATTAAACTGAATTTATGTGTTTTTTTATGATTATACATGACACACATGGTGGGCTTAGTACTGTACAACAATTTCTTCCAATCGACTAGCATATACCGTATTAGCCTGACTATAAAACAAGATTTTTATTTAAAAAGGCGACACGTAAATAGGGGGGTCGCCTTATATTCGATTTTTATTTTTCATATTATAATGGTGAGGGAAATGTTTTATTCTCCAAAAAGCAGCTAAAAAAAATAGATGTCGCCTTATAATCAGGGTCGCCCTATAGTCGGGCCAATACGGTCGACACATTACAGTACCCGGCGGTAAGTAATACACATAGTTTGTAGAGCGTCGTCTCTGTCATTCATACATGTGTTCCGTCACGATTTGTCAGTCGTTACCGGACCGTATTATTAGCGCATCGTGCGACAGACGACGCTCTACAAATTATGTGTATTACTTTCCACTGGGTACTGAAGTTATTTTAAATTCGTGTTAGATTTTACAAAAAAAAAGTAATTATTTATTAATTTAAAAAAATCTCTCAACAATGATACTATGACTTCTTCTTTTCCCTTGCCTTATCCCATTAATTTGGGATCGGTTCCTTGGACCTTTTTCTCCATCTCTCTCTCATCCATCTTCAATCACTTGAGGATAGTCCGAGTCTCATCATGTTCTCCTCCACTTTCTTAGTGTCTTGGGTGTCCCTCTGTGTCTATTTGGGAGTTGCCAATTTGTTGCTATCTTTAGTGTAGACCCTTCAACCCATCGTTGCGCGTGTCCATACTGGCATAGTTGTGTCCATACTGGCATAGTTGTGTCTTTTTAATTGTTCGCGAATTCATTAATTTCGTATCTTATTCAATATTATGACTCCCAGTGACCATCATAGCATACGCATCTCCGCAACATGAAGCATTTGTTCCTCTTTTTTATTTCGAGGCCAACACTCAGCGTCATGTAGTATAGCGCGGGCCTGATCACAGTGTTGTAGATCAAAAGTGTTATTGGTAGCCTACTGAACAATAATAAGTATGGCTTCTTCTTTTCTTTCGATGGTCTTACAGCCCATATCGAGCTTTGGCCTCCGTCAATCTTCGCCTCCAACTCCTTCTGTCTTCCGCCTCGACCCTCCAATCCTACGCCTGCAGCAGCCGGGTTGAGAGTAATTTGATCAAGGATAAGAAAGAGAACAAAGGAGAATTAGTTTCAATATTAATGCGAAGCCATGCTGTATTCCATTTTTTTTTAGCATAGAAGGACAATCTCCGTGGCCTCGTTGGTAAAACACTTGTCTTCTAACCTTGAGGTAACGAGTTTAATTTCCATTGGAACCCAATTTATTTTAAGAGTTCTAGTCTATTTTTCACTTAAGGTCTCTTAACATATTTCTGGTTGGTAGGAAGAGCCCGCCAGGTTGTATTGTATACTAATAAAGTGCAATTCAATATAATACTGCCCATATTTTTAAATTTTAACATATAATTTTCCATTTATATAAAATTATTATTAAAAATAAAATTGAGTTTCTGTGTATTTATATCTGAGACCATGGTATTTTCATAATATAAGTATTTTTTGGATTTATTGTATAATCTAACTAAATACTCGTTTTAAGTACATTAATTAAACTATCTGACTTTTTAACATTTGAAACTACAATAGCAGTCCTCCCTATACTTTACATTAATTGGAATATTTCTAATCCAAAAACATTTTATTGTACATATTAAAGAGAGAGAAAAAGTTTTACTTCTATTTTCTAAAATCCAGAGACACAACCCAAAGATCAGTTGATTTTACACATCCCTATATTAGCAATTTAAATCAAACATGTGACTAGAATCAAAACATAGCATTATGTTGATGTAGAATCAAACATCTGTGTCTATGGTATCTTTAATATTGCTTGTATGATGTGTCTTCACAGGCAGGTTGTTAGTGCACTAAAAAATATTTATTTCTTTCTATCTCTTGCAAGAGAGAAAGGAATTCAGTACTATTACCCTAACTCAAATACGAATTGTAGTACTTTGTTTATAAGTTTTCGTAAGTGTTGCTATTATAAAATACATTTCTTCTAAATATACTTTGTGATGATTTTTTTACTACATATTTCTTGTTCAATTAGTTCATTCTCTATCAATTTATATTATCTGTTTTACTGCTTCAATAACTATTGTAAAATGAAAGATTGTTAAATCACATTTTTTTAACCCCAATCCTTATTAATAGATATATATTTAAAGACTCGCATGTTATTTTGTGGATAAAATAAATGGTGAACATTTATATAAACATTTGTTTAAAATAAATAATATGTTTATAAATGTACACTAAAAAAACACTGGTAGCAAATAATCAATGATTGACTTTTCTACTTTTACAAAAACTTTATTTTATATTACATGAAATAAACAATGAAAAAAAAGTGCATTTCAAAATAGTTTGATTATCTGTTTTTAAGCATTTTATGACAGTTGCAAGAAATATAAAGGATAAAAAAAGTCACAAACTAAAAACTGAGTTTGAAATAGAGTTGAACCTGTTTTAAAAAAAAATGGTTGAACAGTCGAGAGTTGCAATAAATATAAAATTCAAATGTATATCTTAAATGTGACACCAGCTAATTAGCGCCATGAGCCCTTTTAAAGGGTCATATATAGATCGGTGCATTGGGGCTAATAAGAGTGAAGTAATTGTAATTTATTTTTAACAAACACTGTTTATTCTACTTTTTTATGACGGTATAACCCTACCGGTTTCAAGGCTTTCACCTCATCTTCAGGGGAGCGCAAACAAGTCTTGTTTGCGCTCCCCTGAAGATGAGGTGAAAGCCTTGAAACCGGTAGGGTTATACCGTCATAAAAAAGTAGAATAAACAGTGTTTGTTAAAAATAAATTACAATGTCTTTGGACCTCCACAGCGTTAATGCCTTAACTATAAACAACAGAGTGAAGTAACCCAAGTAATAAAAATTTTTATTTATCCACAAATCACTGATATAAGGGGCCACAAATATTTGCCTTTCTTTTATGAAACTTATAAATGGAACTTGATAGTAATATAAATAAACAGTATATAAAACAAGAAATTATGTACGAGTATTTGACCTTTTTTTTTATTAGAATTTTTTTGGCAAAGTTGATTATATAAAAATATTAAATTAAGCAAACTTCAAAATGACAAATTGCTATTGACACTGAAAATATATCAGTAATTTTTCATTGTTACTCAATATCCAACCCAGTTGAAGTTGTTTGTACTATATATGTCCCAGTGGAAGTGGGTTGTGAAGTGAATGTTGACTATTAATATTAATAGTGAATGTACAGCTTTGCTAAAGTATTCGGTGAATATGGAAAAAATTATTCGTTAGAAAATAATAAATCCGTTTTCACTAGTGATTTGTATACCATCTCTAGTGTTTATTAACCTTTACTAACTGGGGTTGGGGAAAGTAAGTTTAAAATAAAGCAATAAAAAAGTTTTTTGTATTGATATTTTTATTGATTGCAGTAACTCAAAGAGTTGGCATTTTGATGTGCAAAAAGTGGCACTCTTGTTGCATTTACACCTCATAGTTTCGCATTTCAAAGTGCATGAACTGCATCTGTCCATAGATGTTCATATTCCTTAGAACCTTCACGTACAACAAGCAGTGGGAATACATCTTCGCTGTTTATTTTAGTGAAGGTGTACACTTATTATCAATAGCAGCCATTAATTGGTCATCCACTTCCCCTGCAACATATAGAATGGTTTTTTAAAACACCAATCTCCAATTAATGTGACATACCTGATTTTAACATACAAACTAATTGTTTTACAATGTTAATTAAATTTTTTTTGTATTTGTGTAAATATTTGATTTATATTTAAAAGAGTTAAGTGTAAGTAATCGCTGTAAGGTATAATAAGTGACAAAAATATTGTAAAAATTATTTTAAGATTTTTGATGATCATTGTAAATTAATATTATAAAATAATGAAAAACGTCCATTGATTGCAACCCTCGAGCTTTTTTTGTTGTCAATTTTAAATTTTACTTTTACGGTCGTCTTCGATAAATTCTTGCGTTGTTTCATTCAATTTTTTTATTGGTTCCTCCGCAATTCTTAATATATGTAAATTTTAAGTTCTAGTGAAATCAAACAATCAAAATTAAAACTCATCTATTTTAATTAATAAAGTTCAAATGATGTGTTTTTTGAAATAATTTAAAAAAAAATCACTGACATACTTTATAGTTTATGGGAATTAAAAAGAAAAACCTATTTTATAATTTCTATAATCTATACCAGTTGCGCCCACAATTTTTTAGTGAAATTCCAGTTTTTTTTAAAAATACACTATAATGACTTGATATTATAATAAATGAGTGTAGGAGACAAATATTGTATCCAATTGCTCATATTTTTAAACCCTAGAAACAAGAAATGTATTCATTACATTCAGATCTCTAAATTGCTGAAGACATTTACCCCTGTTTAACTACTAGACTTCGGTGTTTGCAAATAATTAAGTATGCCTGTCATTGTCACTTTCTACTACGTATATCTTAAAAAGTTGCATCTGGAGACTCGATTTGAATTTGCAATCTTGAATTATATATCCATAATATCTTTCATGTTGAGAATTTTAGCACATAACACCTGTTGTTATGTGTTAAACGTTATTTTCACGTTAAGAAGCAGTACATTAACTTTATCGAAATGATTGAAGCCATCACCATTTCGATAAAGAATGCATTTTCTACATTTTCATCGACTATTGACTTTGACTATCACATGATCGCCGACGACCTCCGTGGCCTTGTTGGTAATAATACACTTGTCTCTCAACCCAGAGTTTGCAGGTTCTATTACCATTAGAACCCAGATATCTTTTAAAAAGGATTCCAGTCTGGTTTTCACTTAATGCCTATTTAACATTATTCTGGTTAGTCGGAACTACATGGGAATAAATCCGCCAGGTTGTACTGTATACAATAAATGTGTAACTCAATACAATGATCGAATTTACGGGCGCTGCAACCTTTACGGACTCGATTAGTACCGTAAGACGGCTCCGAACTCATTTGTTTTTTTTGTTCATCTGAATAAATTTGAAATCCGAAATAATCATCATTTCGACAAAGTAAATAGTGTGTTTTTTTTACATTTTTACTGGCGATCGACCTAGAATCATTATAAGACCGATTTGGGCACCATTGATGTCTTTTTTTTGTTTTTACATTTTTACTGCCGATCGACCTAGAATCATTATAAGACCGATTTGGGCACCATTGATGTCTTTTTGTTTTTACCTTTTTACTGCCGATCGACCTAGAATCATTATAAGACCAATTTGGGCACCATTGATGTCTTTTTGTTTTTACATTTTTACTGGCTATCGACCTAGAATCATTATAAGACCAATTTGAGCACCATTGATGTCTTTTGTTATAGTTCAGAAAATGTAGGATGAGTCCTGTGACAGCTCACAAATTTGCCCCAATACAACCTTGTAACGATGTTTAGTAATTTTAGTTATTTTATCAACCCTCAATTCTAATAAATATGTTAGCAAGTTATTTAGGTAAATACATTACATAAGGTTGTATTGGGGCAAATTTGTAAGCTGTCACAGGACTCATCCTAGAATTTCCGAACTATAGCTGAAGGGGTTTTAAAAATAAATACTTTGTTTTTTTGTACAACTGTTATATATAATTAATTTTACTACATGATATTAAATATAAATATGTTTTTTATACAAATGTTATATTTCATTGTAATGTTATTTATTTTCCTTTTGATTTTGTAACACCAGTAAAATACAGTTTTATATTATTTGCATATATAAAAAAGTTATGAAGTCAAAATTCTCGGTTTTTAGATAGTGGAGGCTAAATATTTTTTATAGTTATTTCTAATGTTGAAAGTTTTTTTAATTATTTTATTATCAGTGTTTTTTTTTTTTCATTGGAATTTAAGTCCTGAGTACTTTCTGAATTGGAATTTAAGTCCTGAGTACTTTCTGAATTGGAATTTAAGTCCTGAGTACTTTCTAAATTGGAATTTAAGTCCCGAGTACTTTCTAAATTGGAATTTAAGTCCCGAGTACTTTCTGAATTGGAATTTAAGTCCTGAGTACTTTCTGAATTGGGATTTAAGTCCTGAGTACTTTCTGAATTGGAATTTAAGTCCTGAGTACTTTCTGAATTGGAATTTAAGTCCTGAGTACTTTTTGAATTGGGATTTAAGTCCTGAGTACTTTCTGAATTGGAATTTAAGTCCTGAGTACTTTCTGAATTGGAATTTAAGTCCTGAGTTCTTTCTGAATTGGAATTTAAGTCCTGAGTACTTTCTGAATTGGAATTTAAGTCCTGAGTACTTTCTGAATTGGAATTTAAGTCCTGAGTATTTTCTGAATTTCGTACATTTCTTATCTTACACACATTCAATTTAACTGGGATACATTTTCCAATAAAAAATACACTGTTTTACAGTGGCTTCAATAAAATGGATTAGAATTGCAAAGTGTTGACTTAGGTCTCGGCCACACAGGTAGGAGCCTCGCTTGATGCTTAGAGCTACGCTGCGAGTTAGGCGACATATTCTAGCGAACCAACGCACCGCATACTATCGCAATGGCCACACTGCACGCTTCACGCCAGGTTGCATGACGGTTAGTCACCAAGTGAATCTCCTAGCGAACAGACGTATTGGTTAATTTTATTGTGTCACCGTGATTTTACAAAATGGCGGAAGTTTTAATAACAGCTGTGTATAAAAGGGAGCCTTTGTGGAACCCATTGAGCAAATTATATAAAAATATACCTTTAATAAAATCACTTTGGACTGAAGTTGCACAGGAAGTAAATAAAGATGGTAAGTTGTAATGAAATTGTTTAGTTTTGAGAATGGCATCGTTTGTTGACTCAACCGCTCCCAAATGTCAAATGAATTTGTGCGAAGCACTTTTGTGTGGCCAAGCATGAAGTCATCTAGTATATGAGTCACGTAAAACCTAGCTTAGCACCTAACGAAGCACTTTGGTGTGCCACACCAAAGTACTTCGCTAGGTGCTACGTGACTAATAGACTAGGTGACTTCATGCTTGGCCACACAAAAGTGCTTCGCACAAATTCATTTGACCGTTGAGTCAACAAACGATGCCACTCTCAAAACTAACCAATTTCATAACAACTTACCATCTTTATTCACTTCCTGTGCAACTTCATTCCAAAGTGATTTTATTACAGGTACATTTTTGTATAATTTGCTCGATGGGTTCCCTTTTATACACAGCTGTTATTGTAAAATTTCCGCCATCTTGTAAAATCACTTGGTGACACAATAAAATTAACCAACACGTCTGTTCGCTAGGAGACTCACTAGGTGACTAATCGTCATGTAGCGTGGCGCGAATCATGCAGTGTGGCCATTGCGATATAGTATGCGGTGCGTTGGTTCGCTAGGATATGTCGCCTAGCTCGCAGCGTAGGTCTAAGCACCAAGCGAGGCTCCTACCTGTGTGGCTGAGGCCTTATTCAATTCTCGCAGCATGTTGACAACCAATTCAGATGAAAGTAACAGTAGACTTTCATTTATCCGGGGTTAACATGAATGGGGCTGCAAATCAACCGGGGGCAGTAATTTTTTTTACAAGAGTCTTCTATGTTAGTAAAATGCATTCAATTGTCTTTCGGTCATGACAGTTAATGTATTTTTTAATACTGGCCTTAAAAACTATAAATGAAACACCATATTTCACCAATTATTATTAATATTTTAGCTGTAATACTTATTTGACAATACATCCGTTGGAGACCAATTGATATTGTGCCAATTACACGTTTTTTTTTAAATATTTTTTTGTAAAAATTATATGTATAAAATATACCGTAAGAATAAATTGTTTAATATTTCAAGCATAATAATTCTATTTTTTTACATAATTTTCATTATAAATTATTTCATATTGTACTATTGAGTTGTCCAGAAATTAATTTCATATATTTAACCCTTTAAATCCCACGGGGCCGATTATCGGCCCCAACTGGTGTATGCGAAAAATCCCACGGGGCCGATCATCAGCCTCAAAGTTTTCATACAAGTTTTTATATTGAAAAAAAAAAAATTTAAAAAAATTATGAAACATGAAAATTACTTATTATTTTACACTCTACACTACAGGGAAGTCTCCACAAAAAAATAGATTTTAAAACTCAATATTAACTGAGATAAAAAATAAAATATAAACTACTGTATTTTTGCCAAAAAATGCTTGGGATTTTTCGCATGTTTTATGCAAAATATGCTGGGATTAAAAGGGTTAAGTCAAATTCAAACGCGAAATTAGACCACATTGCTCGTAGATAATGGTTTTCAATATTTTCAATATCTCGGCAATCTCTCATGTAATAGAACTCTGGTTATTCTCAAGGAAAGTCTCGATTTGGTCGTCATCAGCGGCAATCAGCCTTCCAGAGCGGATATCATCTTCTAATTTCGTATCACCATTTTTATTTTTTTTAAACCACATTTGACACACACGATCGCTTATTGCACCATTGCCATACGCTGGATTGCCTTTTTTGTTTGTGTTGCATTTTTCCTTTCCGGTAACAAAAAAAAACTAGGCCAAAAAACCGCTCGAGCAATTTAGGTTCCGAAAAAATGTGCTTATCTATTACCTTTCATAATAATATACATTCAATTAATGAAATTTAATGCGCAATAACAATTTATTCCTAACGACATCTATCTGAGTGATACAAAACTATTTTCTGGACAAGTCAGTGTAAACATATTTAAGCGAAAAAATACTTTGAAATTATATAATTGAAGTGGGAATATTTAAAAATTAACATTGTGAAGTCATAAAAGTGATACACTGTTACATAGCATTTTTGTATTTTAAAGTTACAGACATTCTTCAAGTTTTGTGTTTAATTGGTTTATGAAAATGTGTACGAAAGAAAAACAATATAAAAAAAATACATTGAACACTGCTTTAATATATTAAATATGTGTATAATTTTTTTGGGCCAACGTATATTATTAACTGCTTTCATTATGACAATGTGTTAAATGGAAATTGACAAAGCACGTCATTAATGTGAATCTAAAATATTTTATAACACAATGTATCTATGTATAGCAAGTACTCGTAGCATGTCTTACAAATCAACTTTCATTATTATGTACTTGTATGATATGTATGTATCCACACAGAACAATTAATTTTACAATGTATCAAATGTAAAGCTAAAATTATTCATGTACGAGTATACCGTCTTTGTGATGTCTGTCATTAGAACAACCAGTTTACAACTAATTTTCTCAAACTCGTTTCATGTATAATGCATAGCTTTGTGCGAATATACCAGGGCTGCCCAACCTTTTGTACACGTTACTACTTTTTTTAAAGTGTCGTCGCGATCTACCAGTGTGCATAAAAAAAGACAAACTTATAATCAGATATAATCATTAAATTTTTATTATTAACAAAAAATTGTACAGTTTTAATTTTACAAGTCAATCATATTATAAAGAAAAAAAGACTAGGAACATAATAAATGCTGGTGTAAGTAAACGTAATGTGAATGAAATATTTGGCTTTGTCCAGATTTGACAACGTTGGGATTATACGACGAAATATTTAATATCAAACACTGATCAAGGTGTTCACCATTCTGACTTTAACCCTTCCCTTACGGTGTTAAAATTGAAACGCGTGCTCCGGTGTTGGGTAGTGAGTACGCGATCAAAAATTAGCGATTTTAAATCGGAAAAATAATAACATTCATAGATAATCCCCTTAATTAAAGTTAAAAATTATAATAATTGAGATTTATTTGCTGAAAACATTAAAAAACCATCTGGCAACGCTCACGGAACGGGCGTACGTGTAACCTATTTGCAAGCCTAGAAGCTACCGTGGCGCGGAACGTCAGTCGCATACCCCGGCGCTTACGCTTATGCTTGCGACGTTGAGGCAATTCAGCTCCTCGCAATTCAGTGGAGTATGCAAGAGTGAGATGCGAATATAGTGTCGCGCTTCCCGCATACTATTCACCTATCGTCAAGACGAGGCACTCGCCGCGTTTAAATGCGAATTTGTTTTCGATCTTTACAAAACACCTCGATGTAGTCGATAAATTCTGATTATTATTAATATTATTTTTTAAATCAATGCGCAAATATATTATCGAGGAATACCTAAAATCTTAACCTTGTATTTATTATATTTATAGAGATATTGATGGTTATTAGAAGCAACGTGTAGAAGATACCCAACACAGGGAAGGAAAGGTTAAAATGATCTAGAAAAAAATGCGAATTCTGACAAATATTGATTTTTTATTAATTCTGACAAGACATAGTTTTTTTTTCTACAATTGTCGAAATTGGGTACTTTTCTTTTTAGTATTATGTATATATGCAATGGAAAAAAAATAAAGATGTACTTAAAAGCATATTGCAATCGATTCGTAGATCGCAATCTACTGGTTTGGCACCCCTGGTATAGACTTTTCGAAAATAAATCTACCTCTCAAATGACGAAAGCTTCTGTTGGTAATAAATAACTCAAATATTATAGGAATTTGTAAGAACAATAATGCTAAGAAATAAAAGTCAAATAAAAAAGAATACCTGTTTTTCGATTATTTCTAACTTTTAACAGAAATCCCACAATACAATTTCCTATGCATTCAAATATATTTTTTGAATTAATTAACAAATGATTTAAAGTATGTGATAAACTTATTATCTTTCGTCACAACTTTCTTCCATATTCTAGAATATAACAAAATGGAATATTAAACATGGTTTTTCAATATTTAGTTGTTATGATCCGATGGTTAATATGCTTGCTAAATATTAAACTCCAATTACTTTCAATCTTTTTTCATGTGAATCGATTAGTACTGATCCTAACTCATCATCGTCTTGTCCGTGTTGCTCATGACTGAGCATCATGACTTCCATGATGGCCCTGGACGACTCCTCTCCATCCATCCCTGCACTCCGCTGCCCGAGGGGCAGTTGTTAAGGGTAGTCCAGTTGCATCTCTTTCTTCTTCTTGTGTGTTGTCCTTCCGCGTTTCCAGTAACAACAAACCTCTCCAAACTGTCTCCTTAGTTACGAACAATGTGATCAAAGAATCGGAGCACGTCTCACTCTACTTCGGTATATGGGAACATAAGAAATAAAATCTCAGTTCGCTCGCTCAGTAGCTAGCCGGCTTTCGTTCGAGATGGTCGCTTCGCCAGTTTTGTGAACGTCGGCCGATGTTTTTTTTTTTCATGTTTTCAGCAATAAAATTTCAATTATTTTTACTTTTGACTTCAAATTTAATTAATTTAAGCGATTGGCTATGAATATTCTAATTTTTCCAATTTTAAATAGCTCATTTTTACACGTGTATTGAATACACAGCTCCGGAACGCGCGGATTTTTTTAGCACAGGAATGCAAAGGTTAATCAGTATTTATATCAAGATCTCTAAATCACCTCAATGCGTTCTTTTTCACCCTACCTGACATCAATTCTCAGCTCATATTCATATTTAATAATTACATTTCTTATTATGTCATACATCGACACGTCGTATATTTTTCTCACTGCATGCATTTTCACTTTCCTTTCATTCATTATTCACATCCACATTTCATCCCCATTTATCTATGTTGTTAACAATGCGCTATTTTGAACCATCATTTTAGCAGGTCTTGATATTGATCTAATATGTTTAGCAGGTCTTGATATTGATCTAACATGTTTAGCAGGTCTTGATATTGATCTAACATGTTTAGCAGGTCTTGATATTGATCTAACATGTTTAGCAGGTCTTGATATTGATCTAACATGTTTAGCAGGTCTTGATATTGATCTAACATGTTTTTTTCCATTTCGTTAATCTTTTCCGGACTTTTTAAAATTTGTTTTTGTAAGTAATAATTAAGTTTTTACAATTTATGAATGATTATTTAATCATTTATATCGAAGAGGCACAATATAGGAATAATATATAACGTTGCCTAGTATCATGGTTGCCAAATATTATATATTTTAATGATACTTGGAAAGAGACTGAAAGGAGCCGAACAAATGTTGTAGAAATGTGCGAACTGAGAAGAATATGTGGGATGATAAGGGATGAATGTGAACTTAAGGCGTATTAAGAAGAAAAACCAAGAAGAGTACTCTGAGAAGAAGGGCATATAGAAGAAATGAATGAAGAGAGATTAAAAAATCAAATGTATAGTGGAAGTGTGTGGTAGAGGAAGACCAACGAAAGCGTGGTTGTATCAAATGATTGACATTTTGAAAGAAGGGAGTATTAAAATTCAGTGAAATTGTAGGGGTTGTATGCAACGTTCCCTCTAATTTTTTTATTGTGTGTGCGGCCCATCAACTGATATGTGCAAGAAAAAAAGAGGGAAGTACGCAAATATGCATATAAATTCTATATGGTGTTTCCATGTTCCGTACACATCTCAAAGAAAGGAACCTGAGAACCCATCACAAAATATCAAATAAAATATATAATTGCGTAAAACAAAATATGGTTACAAGTTCCTTTCTTTGAGATGTGTGCGGACTATTTTTAACAGATGTACGGCCGCACACCTTAGAGGGAACGTTGGTTGTATGGATGTAGAAGTGGCGAAAGATGTATGTTATTATATGAAAGCATGGCGCTCTGCCCTCTGCCTACCCCTACAGGGAAACAGTGTGATGGTATGTACGAATGTATGTAAAGATAATCTATAATACATTTTACGTTGATTTGAAGTTGATTGTCTTGCGCATTTAAGCGTGAGACGTTTAAAAAAAATGTTATTTGTACCTAATTTTTATAATTGATGTCTTGTAATATTATGCAAAAATTTATATAGTCAATGTATAAATTTAAAAACAATAAAATTTTTGTGTAATATGGTTTTTTTGTTTTATTTCTATCCTGTTGTTTTTTTTTTCAAACACTTTATGTTTTTTTACCATTATTATAATTATCACAATCTCCGTGGCCTAATTGGCAAGGCCTGTCTTTCAATTCAGGGGATGTAAGCTCAATTCCCTTTCGTACCCAGTTTTTTTTGTTTTTACTTACGGCTTGAGTCGCCCTGCATATGCACAAGTGGGTCCTAGTAGTCACCTTTCTGCGAATCTAAGGAAATCCAAAGCATGGATCATATATTTTACAATTGGTCACTGTTTGCGTATCCTGCAGAAGCGACATCTCCATATAAATAAAAAATATATAGGTTTATTGACAGGAACATAGTATGTACAAAATATATTTAAATAACACTTCTAAAACACATGAATTGCAGATAATACATTAAATACAGAAGCTATCAAAAGGTCTGGGCTCATCTAATAACATCCCCTCGGCCAAGATACACCCCACCAATATAGGTCGAACCCAGCCACGGGGACACCAGATGTTTTTCAGTTCTCACCCTTGAACACGTAGAACAAGAATATAAAAAAACGCAGGAAATAAACAGATGACAAAAAAAATACATTCAAGAGAGAAGACATTAAAAGGTCCGGACTCATCCCACAAACATTCCCCCGGCCGAGATACACCCCACCAATGTAGGGCGAGCCCGACCGCAAGGGCATCGGGGGGCTTCCATCCCACACCCCCGCATATCTAGATTAAAGAATAAATAAAATAAAAAACAAAAACGTTTGGCAGAAAACAAAATAAAAAGTTAACCCACATATACCACCTCAGGTTAACTGTCAGCAAGAACGAAAAAAAGAAAAGCCTCAAAGGAGTCCAAATTTTACAAAATGACAAATGGGAAATGAAATAGTTGAGACAACATTGAAATAGTAAAGCAGTTTTAAAAGAATGAAATGTGTAATGTGTGCGGCGCACATAGGCGGCCGATTCAAGAGGCGGCTCACACAGCTAAGCTATTTTAAGGGCGGCTTCAGTCCGATCATTGAATTACCTATCTGCACTGGCCACCCCTTGATGTGGCTGGTTTCGTAAATCTTAGCCGCCTTAAAAAGTTCCTATCCAAAATGATTAAATAAGTTAATTCTTATACTTAAAGGAAAATTATTGAATTTTATCGCACCTTGAAAAAAAATTGTCTGTGACAATCCTTGCACTCTTCCACACCATTTTATTTGGGCTATGAAGCCCTTATAAAATATTTTATCTCTACAATAAATACACAGATGTTTAATTGTTTTCTCGGCGTATTTTTGATGTTATGTAATGTGGAATAAAACCAGATGTGACATAGAATATGGTTACCTACTCGCACTCGCCAGCTTGAATATAAAGAAATTTGTAAAAGAACGCAACAATAATTGTCTATTATGTATCATCTCAGTAACAAACAATGGATTTTTGCCTATCTTAGCAGATTTTTATACTGTCCGGTTCGTATATACATTTATGTTTATGGTAAGTGCCCCATTTTGTTTCCTATTCGATATCCCTCATAATTCTTCCATCATCTGTGAATAACGTATCAATCAACAATTCCCGGGACTAACCAACAAATGGCACCTCTAATAACAAATCCATACCATTCTCAGTTAGTACCAAGCTTTAGAAGTTACGTGTCAAACTTTCATGACATTCCGACATTGTGTCTTTGAGTTACAGTGGTTTTAGTGACGCTACTTTTGCTATTTTCAAAACAATGAAAAAAATACAAATTTCGTGTATTGATAAACCAATGCTTTTTAATGGGAAAAAATACCGTTCAAACTCAGCGATGGCTTGAAAAGTGTTATCCGGGCTCTGCTCCATCGAAAACAACCATTTGTCGGTGGTATGCTGATTTCAAACACGTCGTACAGACACAAAGATGCTGAACGCTCTGGTCGTCCAAATTAGGCTGTTACACCAGAAAACATAAAAAAAACTCAAAATCACAAAATAAAGTTGCGTGAGATAGCTGACATCCTGAAGATATAATTTGGTAGTGTTTATACTATTTTGCATGGACATTTGGTCATGAAAAAGTTTTTTTCGAAATGGGTGCCGCGTTTGCTCACAATGGAACAGAAACAACGCATCGATGATTCAGAGCGCTGTTTGGCACTGTTTGCGTGAAATAAACAGGAGTTTTTGCATCGGTATGTGACAATGGATGAAACTTGGATCCACCACTATACTCCGGAATCAAATCGGCAGTCAGCTGAGTGGAGAGCTGCCGGCGAAAGTCGTCCGAAGCGACCAAAAACTCAACAGTCGGCCGGGAAGGTTATGCCCTCCGTATTTTGGCATGCGCATGGTATAATATTCATTGATTACCTTGAAAAGGGAAAAACCATCAATAGCAAATATTACGTAGCGTTATTAGAGCGTTTGAAGGCAGAAATTGCAAAAAACGGCCCCACATGAAGAAGAGAAAAGTTTTCTTTTATCAGGGCAATGCACCGTTTCACAAGTCGATGGTAACGATGACCAAATTGCATAAGTTGAACTTCAAATTGCTTCTGCACCCACCGTATAGAAAAGTTAGGAAAGCGTTGGAATGAATGTATCGCTCTTGAAGGAGACTATGTTGAAGAATAAAGAAGAATTTTGTCAAACAAATGTTGTTTTAGTAGTTAGTTCCGGGACTTATTGATCGAAGTGTTATACTACCCAAACATTAGAATTCCTCAACTCACTCTTATTTTTTATCACATGCTACCGCAAAACTCTAGAACTTTTATTACACTACAAAATAAAGCAGCCAACAGTAGGAACGAGTAACCAGAGTAGGAATTATTTTATCGTTTGCCTAAACGCACGTATACAAAAGCGAAGTGTTCCCAGAATTGAAGATAAAAGTGAGGTAAAATGAACTAATTTGAATACATGAATGTCAAAAGATAATTTCGTTTTGGAGCGACTTTTACTCTCAAGGGTGTATAATGCGATTCACTTCCTCTCAAATTTCTTCTTCAAAGAGAGCTGTTGCTCGCGGAGGCAGCGGTTGTCAATCCATCGCAACAAAATTACAATATGAAACACGAGTATTATGATTGAAGAATGAAAGATTGGAACTAGTTGAGGAATTCTGCTATTTGGGAGGTATATTTTTAGATGATGGAAGAGTTCAATGCGATAACGAACGGCATGCAGCTATAGGAAACAAAGCTAACGAGGCATTAAAACATTTATACTGGATTTATTCCACTTTTTGTAACTGTATAACCCTACCGGTTTCAAGGCTTTCAACTCATCATTAGGGAGCACAAACAAGACTGAATTCTGTTCGAACTGGTACCGAGATACACGCTTTTAACGGTTAACATTCGGGTTGGGGACTGGGGGCTGGGGGAGGTATGGGACGACCCTGGCGAGCAGCGGAGAGATTCTTGGTATATTTTATATGGTATGTGTTTGCCAGATGTTCACCTCGATGCACTGACTTAGAAATTTCTAAGGCCTCTTATCTGTACAATTCTTATGTATCAGTAGTAACGGAAATGTTTACCGTTAAAAGCGTGTATCTCGGTACCAGTTCGATCAGAATTCAGTCTTGTTTGTGCTCCCCTAATGATGAGTTGAAAGCCTTGAAACCGGTAGGGTTATACCGTTACAAAAAGTGGAATAAACAGTGTTTGATAAAACAAATTACAATGTCTTTAAACCTCCACAATGTTAATGCCTTAACTATAAATAATATATTTATACTGGAACTGAACAATTATCAAAATCTGCTAAGATATTCCATAACAGTATTTTTATACCATTTTTATGTACGGAAGTAAAACGTGGACGTGGAAAAATACTGAAATGAGAGAATAAACGCTTTGGAAATGTGTTCACTGAGAACACATGGGATACAATGCGTGATAGAATACGAAATGAAATGGTTAGGTAGGAATGTAAACTTAAGACTGATGTGTTGAGTAAGATGAAGAAGATCACGTTGAGATGGTTTAGGCATGTGGAACAAATGAATAAAAAAGAAAGACTAACAAAACAGATTTATAGTGCAAATGTGAGTGATAGGCGTGTGAGAAGAAGACTAATGAAAATATGGTTGGATCAAGTGAATTATATCCTGAAAGAAAGAAACGTAGAAAGTCAGAGAAATCGTTGAGGTGTATGAATGTGGAAGAAGCTAAGGATATGTGTCGAGATAGTAAAGTCTTGCGCTCTGCCTTCTCTCTACCTGCCCCGAAAGGGAAATGGCGTATGTAAAAACAAAATCGTCTTCCTAATATTTATATATCCTCATTTATTCCGTAAAGAAAGATTCTTTATCGATTGAGAATAGAACAGGGGGAAGGAAGCGAGATTTTGAGTAACTATTGTTATTGTCTATGCGTTTTACAAAGTTTCTGGTATACAATAACAATAACACAACAGAGTGCAAATAACCATTGATAAAAATAATTGTACAAAAGTCGAAAATAATTGTAGAGGAATTATCAGAGCTTTTGAAAATGCGAAACCGGTGCACAATGGGTATTTTACAGGACGCTAAGACAAGTGATTCAAAACTGGGAATATCCCAGACAAACGGGGACGTCTGGTCATCTTTTACATTGCGCTATTTCGTCATAACGTTACCAAAAGAACGAACTACCACCCACGCTGGTATGGGAGACAAAATAAACCCCATCTTGTGCGATCTACACTAGAAGAAATTGTGAGCGTTACATTACGTAGTGACGAAGAGGCAAATGCATAAAATTACTTCTTCTCCGGTAGTGACACATCTGATTATGAAAATAAATAGAAGTGACGGCAGACTTAATGGCCGATCTTACGGACGATGGAAAATGACTCACAGTGCAGTCAATATACTTATAAAACTGCTTAAGGCCTGACGTTCAAACAGCGTAAAAATTTAAAAAACATAATTTATGTCATTGTACGAGTGGCAGAGTTTTTTTTTTGATAAGTTAGTTTATAAAATTGGAATAAATATTATATACACAGTTAAGTTTAATCCCATCATCACCCACGCTGTTATGGGGACAAAACAAGTCTCCATCCAGCGCGATCTAAATCAGAAGATCGAAATTTTTATTTTTTTTATGAGTGCTATGTCACATAATGACGAAGAAGGAACTCCCCTAAAGCTACGGTTTCCAAAGAAAGCAGTGCCGTTATGTAGCGGCCGCAACGTGACGTGATGCGGCGGGCGTAAGAAAACGGCCGTTAGAACGGTAACCAGAGATGTAAACTTAAAAAAAGACGGAAACGGTCAGTGAGCGTATTGCGGTGGAGAATGGACGATCTAGACATAGCATTATTACTATATTTGGAAGATGAGGAGTCATCGGAAGATGAAAACTGTCATTTTGAGGAGAGTGAGATGTTTAGAAATTGTGCTGCAGGATAATGGAGAAAAAAAACTCTATTTTCAAACAAAATTCGAACTTAGCCCGCGTGTCACCAAAAATTATCCGCGTGTGTCATAAGTTCGCCATCCCTGTTCTAGGGTGAGAGGGCAGGGGGATATGAAAATTGCGAATTTTAGAAAAAACGTGCAACAAAACTGGGTTTCACCGAAAAAGCAAAACAAACTCTTAAGCGGGATTTCAGCTAAAATACTTAAATATCCATCAGTGTAACGTTAAATAAGTATTTTAGAAAACCTTTTACGTAAATAAGTACTCAAGAGCATTTCAGTACTGATTTTGATATATGGGAGTGAAACGTGAGTGTGGAAAAAGACTGAAAAGTACTGTAGAAATGCGTTATCTGAGAAGAATACAAAGAGTGTTGTACTGGAATATTTTTCGTTTTATTTAATATAACTTTGCGGATTTATCAACATGTGGCAATCTTTTCTTGGGTGACAATTTAAGATAGTACATGAAATAAAGTGATTAGGGATGAACGTGAAATGATGTGTTGAGTGAGATGAAGGAAAGGGTTCTGAGATGGTTTGGGCACGTGGAATGAATGACTGAAAAAAGACTAACAAAACAAATATACATAAAAATGAGAGGGAAAGACTTGGTAGAGGAAGACCAAAGAAATTATGATTGAATCAAGGGAATGATATTGTGAAAGAAGGAAATTTAAGAAGAAATAAAATGCATAGGAGCTGTATGAGAAGGTGTATGGATGTGGAAGATATGAAATATGTGTGTTAAGATAAGAAAGTCTGGCGCTTTCTCCTCTTTGCCTACCCAAACAGGGAAACGTCGTGTATGTATTTATGTACTCCGAAAGAAAATGTATTCCGAATTGTATTTAAATTAAATTCAAATCCACTTAATCTTACTTTTTCCAAAAAAAGTACAATTTCGTTTACATTTGTATTGCGTTTATATCGGATCCTGTACAGTGGTGTGGCCGGTGAGTTTGCTGGTGTGCAATGACTCACTCATTAAAGAAGAGAAAAAATAATAAAGAGTCGAAAAATCCACGGCACAGATTCGTTTTCCAATTGCGTTGAAGTTGGGATGGCGAGAGGATTCTCGCCTACGAAGCCCAGCAAAGACGATGACAATTTAGTTGTTCACAGAACTATTTTCCAGCCAAGCAGAAAAAATACCCCGTTAACCTTGTTGGTAAGTCGCTGGTCTTTCAGCCCGGGGTTTGCATGTTCGATTATCGTTGAAACCAAAATACTCGTATGTTAATAAAGATCCCAATCTAGTTTTCACTGAAAGCTTTTTTTAATATCTTTCTAGTTTGTGAGAAGATACAACCACGTGCAATAAGCTCGCCAGGTTATATTTTACACAATGAAAGTGTTATATAAAACAATACAAATATGTTCAAGACGCTTTAAATGTAAACCAGGCATGAAGCCTTTTATTTTTTTTTATTTTTTTTTAACCTGGCAAGTGTATTGCCATGTGGCAATCTCTTCCAACCAACCAGAAAAATGTTTTTATAGGCCCTAAGTGTAAATCAGACTGGAATCCTATTTAGAAAAAAATGGACTTCAGCGGGGATCGAACCCGCAACCTCCGGATTGGCAGACAAGTGTCTTACCACCAGGGCACGGAGGTCGTCATTATTTGAGGTACCCATGGGAATCAAACCCACAACCCCTATGCTACAACACTTGCAACTTATTACGGACGTCATTAATTTCGTACATTTACAGCATATAGCATAGCTAGGCTACGTAAATCGTCAATTACAATAATAATAATCCCCTTCTAGATAGTATTGATAATTCTTTCTTTAACTAAATAAATAAATACAGGTTTATTGATAGCAACATAGTATGTACGTAATACATTTAGACACATTTCAAGAACACATTAAAAAGAGAATACATTAAAAAACAGAAGCTATCAAAAGGTCTGGGCTCATCTAATAACATCCCCCCGGCCAAGATACACCCCACCAATATAGGGCGAGCCCAGCCACGGGGACACCAGATGTTTTTCAGCCCACACCCTTCAACATGTAATAAGAAGAGAAAAAAAGCACAGAAAATAAATAGATGACAAAAAATACATTCAAGAGAGAAGGCATTAAAAGGTCCGGGTTCATCCCACACACATTCCCCCGGCAGAGATACACCCCACTAATTAAACAATCTTTCTGTAACAAAATTTCACATTTTTCGAAAAAATATTTCATGTACTCCTGAATAATAACTAACATCTTAACACATATAAATAGTATTGCTCTGACTGAACAAATCAAGGCGCTATCACGTACTATATAATTCGTTTGCCGTACACAGAAACCGAATTCAGAATATTACTGATTTATACTCAAAATGCTTACATACACGTACATATATCATTACACTATAATACCATATCCTATTTGGGGTAGAAGAAAGATCAGATTTCACTCAGTTCACATATATACATATCGTAATACACACTCTTCTGTTATTGATACATCACACTTTTTAACCGTGTGTGTCTTCAGACGTATTTCATACCTTTTGTTAAAGACCAGATCAAGTCACCTTTTTGCGTAACATCGGAAATTGGACCTGAAACCCCTTGGTGAAAATTTAACGTCTTATCGACTAGGGTATAACGGTCATTTTATTTGAAGTAAAATAATCTCGATAAAACTCAAAACATTTGTATAGCGTTCCAGTGTGATTTTCATTTAAAGTTTGTTTAACCTTTCCCTTACTGTGCTAAAAAAAATAGCACGTTCCGGTGCTGTGTATTCAATACACATGTAAATGAGCGATTTAAAATAGGAAAAAATATGAATATTCATAGCCAATCGCTTAAATTAATTAAATTTGAAGTCAAAAGTGATAATAATTTAAATGTAATTTTTGAAAACATGAAAAAAAAAAAAAAACATCGGCCGACGTTCACAAAGCGGGCGAAACAACCACCTCAAACGAAAGCCCATGATCTACTGAAGCGAGAGAAGCGAGCGAACTGAGATTCTATTTCTTGCGTTCCGATATACCGAAGTAGAGTGAGACGTGAATAGCGTGGCTTCCTCACCCATAGCAGTTTTTTTAGAATGAATCCTCACCCATTAGTCGCTTCCTCACCCATAGCGGTTTTTTAGAACGTCACACACTGGCACACTTTTGATTGTATTGGTGAATTTATTCCCGATTTTCACAAAATATCTCTGATGTGGCCGATAAGCGCTAATTATTATTAATATTATTTTTTCATTCATTGCGTAAATGTATTACGGAGGAATACCTAAAATCTGAACCCAGTATTTATTATATTTATAGAGATATTCAAGTTTTTAGAAGCAATGTGTACTAGTTACACATCACAGGACAGGTAGGGTTAACACCATTTCGATTGGTTGGATAAGATTTGCATATGGCAATCAATCGCCAGGTTGTACTGTATACAAAGATACTGCAATATAATACTATGTTATCGGAATACTTTTTATCTCTTTTCGTATTGGAAATTTATAAACTTAACATACGCTACGCTACACTTAAAGCTAAACGTGATACTATCATATATAAGAAGATATACAAAGCTTTTTTTGTCGTTTGTCTTCCCTTGGTAAGATTTCTGTGGTTTTCTTACCAAATATGTTTTTCTAAATATATGCAGATGCGTGAAAGTACCTGATCTAATGGCCGCAGTCACCACCTATCTATCATAAACGTACATTTATTTTGTACGTATTATTTTGTACGTACATTTATTTTGCAACATTTAAAATTTATCAATAATAATACGTTCGAATCCCGATTTAGAGCATTCTGGAGATAGTCTACTCTCTAAATGGCGCTGTATTATTTTCTTTTTATTGTTAAAATTACATGGTAAAGAGAATCGCAAAATGTAATTGTGTTTTCCATTCTACTCGGAGTGGGGTCCCGCCCTCACCAAGCTTTGAACAGGAACGGTGATTATACAGTCGCGTGGCTTTATTGTTGTTGATAAGTTATGTGACACTTTTATAGGGCGTGCCGTACAGGGAACCTGGGTTTGGCGAATGCAAAATCGGGGCTGTTTCTCCCTCAGAGTGTAACGACGCCCTGGCTTAGGACCAAGATAGAAAAAGGACATTCAAAACGGTATAGAGTAATTTGTTAAGTCGAACACTGTTGATTCCACTTTATATTAGGTCCTTACATATGAAATTCGCGTTTTGCCGTACTGGCAACTTTGATCTCAAATATCTTCTCTTTGGTTAGGAATTCCAAATTAGAATTTATACAGCTATTTACTCAAGTATTTGTGTTTCGAAAATTATAATTCATTTGTTTTTTCCTCAATTGTTTTTTTTCTTTGCGTCACTCAGTTTACAAAATGGAAAACTTGAAATATCGCGTTATTTACGAGTACGAGTTCCACCGTGGCACCAGTGCTGCAGAAACGGCTCGAAGGAATAATGATGTGTATGGCGACGGTGCCGCAAAAGAAAACACAGTGCGTTTTTGGTTCCAACGTTTTCGTTCTGGAAATTTCGACCTGCAGAATAAGCCCCGTGGACGGCCGGAGACCAAAGTTGATAATAAAGAATTGAAGGCTATTGTGGAAGCGGATCCATCGCAAACCACGTCCGAGTTAGCTGCAGGCTGCGGTGTTAGTGATAAAACTGTTTTAATCCACTTGAAGCAAATTGGGAAGGTGAAAAAGCTTGAAAGGTGGGTACCTCACGAATTGAGTGAAGCAAATCAACAAACGCGCGTTGACTGCTGCGTTGCATTACTCAACCGGCACAATAATGAAGGGATTTTGAATCGAATCATTACCTGTGATGAAAAGTGGATCCTGTATGATAATCGGAAGCGCTCATCGCAATGGCTGAACCCTGCCGAACCAGCCAAACCATGCCCCAAGCGAAAATTGACTCCAAAAAAGTTACTTGTGAGCGTTTGGTGGACTAGTGCTGGTGTCGTTCACTACAGCTTTCTTAAATCTGGCCAGACGATTACGGCAGATGTCTATTGTCAGCAACTGCAAACCATGATGGAAAAGCTAGCTGCTAAACAACCGAGGCTGGTTAATCGCTCTAGGCCACTGCTGCTTCATGATAACGCTAGACCACACACTGCACAACAGACGGCTACCAAATTAGAAGAGCTTCAATTGGAATGTCTAAGACATCCACCGTACTCTCCGGACCTTGCCCCAACAGATTACTATTTTTTTCGAAATTTGGATAACTTCTTGCAAGGGAAAAAATTCAACTCCGATGGGGCAGTCCAAACCGACTTCAAAGATTTTATTGATTCCCGTCCGAATGGTTTTTTTAGTAAAGGGATCGATGAACTACCTATGAGATGGCAAAAGTGCATAGATAGCAATGGTACATACTTTGATTAAATAAATATATTATATTAAAAAAAAATCAACTTTATGTTCCTCCCAAACAAAACGCCAATTTCATATGTAAGGACCTAAGTTTCATCTTGCTCAACACATAAGATTTATAATATTATATAACGGTATAGCCCTGCCGGTTTCAAGGTTTTCATCTCATCAACAGGTGAGCACAAACAAGACTGAATTATGTTCGAACTAGTACCGACATACACGTTTCACATGGTAAAACCGATAATAAATTTGAACATATATGTTTAGTAACCCATTATGTTTGTTTCTTATCGCTACACACCATTCGATATCCCTCTTAACTCTTCCATCATCTGGGAAAATAGTATTGTACTATACTTTCGTTGTATACATTAAAACCTTGCAGGTTTTTTTTACCATGTAACAATCCTACGACCTCAGTATCCAACCCTTCATAGTAACACGCCAGTCTTCCGACCTGGCGGTTACGGATTCGACGCCCGTTGATACTATTTTTTTTAAAGATGTGTTCCTGTCTGATTTTCACTTACGGCTAGTTTAACACCTAACCCACCAGGTTGAAGAAAAAGTAGTAATTACAGTGTTTATTTATTGAATTTATTTATTTAATAATTTTGTGGAAATATTTATTTTAAAACAATTTCTTCTAATCATCCAGGTTTGTTTTATAATTATTATTGGCATCCATGACAGCGTCTGTAGTAAATAAAAATAATATTCAATAAAGTAACAAACATTAAAAAAAAAATGAGAATAATAGTGCTACAGACAAACAAAAAACATTAAAAAGGTCTGAAGTGAAAACCAGACTAGATTATTTTTCAATAGGGTTTCAATAGAAATCAAACACTCAAACTCAGGATTGGAAGACGGCGTCATATCAACTAGGAAAGATTTTTTTACAGTACATCCTGCGAGTATTATGTTACTATTTTTGTAATTCGTTTTATCAAACAATGTTTATTCCACTTTTTGTAACGGTATAACCCTAAAACAAGATTCTTGTTTGTGCTCCCTGATGATGAGGTGAAAGCCTTGAAACCGGTAGGGTTATACCGTTACAAAAAAGTGGAATAAACAGTGTTTGATAAAAAAAATACTTCTTCTTCTTCTTAAACTTTCTGTAGACTCTCAAGAGTCTGTTACTGCAGGATTGTCCTCCTGTGATGCTGAGCTCCAGCTATCTCTCCGTCGTTTCGGGGGTCTCCCTGGCGGACGCCGTCCATCCGGCACCCCATGCAAAGCTATGTGTGGAATTCATTCTCTGTACATGTTGATAACAGTATCGTCGACGCTGTCGTCCCCATCTGACCACATCTTGGACCTTACAGACCTCTCGGATTGTGTCGTTCCTTACACGATCACGCAAAATCTTCCCAGCAATAGCACGTAGAGTTCTCATTTCCGTTGTCCTTAGCATAATTTTTGTCCTGGCAGTGTCCGCCCTCGCTTCGATGCCATATGTGAGGATTGGTCGCACACAGGTCTAATAAATGCGTACCTTGCTATCCGTTCTCATATCTTTATTCCTCCATATGCCATCTCGCAGGTAGCCCGACACAACTGCAGCTTTATCTACGTGAGGCCTTACTTCTCTGGGGAGGTCATGAGAGCTGAGCAGTTCACTGTCAAGATATCTGAACTGGGTTGCTTGTTCAATTCAATTACAAACAAATTACAATGTCTTTAAACCTTCACATTGTTATGCCTTAACCATAAACAATAATATAATATGTTATTATATAGCAAATATATATATGACAGCAATGCTGTCTGGTGTAATTTCCTGTGTCGTTGTACTACTGCACAATCCGCATTTTGGTCCATCACGGAAATATCCTGTCTTTCTTCATTTCTTAACGCGTGTTGTACTGTAATCGAAAACTCCTTCAAAAAATATTTGAAGTACCCGAATTCGTTTTGCCTCCGAATATCCCTCCATTATTAAAAATTTAATGTATCACAATTTTTCTGAAAATCG
Organism: Odontocerum albicorne; assembly: GCA_949825065.1. Taxonomy (NCBI): domain Eukaryota; kingdom Metazoa; phylum Arthropoda; class Insecta; order Trichoptera; family Odontoceridae; genus Odontocerum; species Odontocerum albicorne. The sequence goes on from OX463841.1 coordinate 49,541,675, forward strand.
TCTAAAAATATTATATATTTATTATTTTAGCAAGATGGAATGATAAGGGATGAATGTAAACTAAAGGTTAATGTGTTAAGTAAGATGAAGATGACTACATTGAGTTGGTTGACGCATGAGAGACGATTGAATGAAGAAAGACTTACTTACCAAACAAGTATATGGTATAGTGCAAGGTGTGTGAGGGAAAAACCAAGGAAAGAAAGCTGACTTTCTACGTTTCCTTTTTTCAGAATATCATTCCCTTGATCCAACCATACTTTCCTTGGTCTTCCTCTCACACATCCTCCTCTCATTCATATCTATTTTGTTAATCTTTCTTCATTAATTCGTTTCACATGCCCAACGTACTTTTCTCCATCTTACTTAACGCATCGGGCTTAAGTTCATTCCGTCTTACTTAACGCATCGGCCTTAAGTTCATCACTTCATTCCGTATTCTGTCATACATTGTCACGCCATTTATTATTCTCAAAGAACGCATTTCTACATAATTTATTTGGTTCATCTTAGTATTTTTTCTACGTCCGCGTGCAGAAATCGTAGATGTTGTATGGATGTGGAAGAGGCTAAGGATATGATATGATATAGGAAAATATGGCGCTCTATCCTCTCTGCCTACTTCGACAGTCAAATGACGTGATGATATGTATGTATTTGTAGGAGATTCATGCATCACTGAAATTTATTTTGCACCCATCCTGGTTATCAAAGTGCACTGATTTTTTATTTTTGTTATTTTACACATGACAAGAAATATGTATAGTATACATAATTTGCGAAAAAACAACAGGTAATTTAATTTGGACACACAATTTTAATGGATCTGGGTTTGTTGCCTTTCATTTGTCGTGTCCCCAGTAAACTGGGCTTTTGCCTGTATCTCACTGAGGGCATATCGCATGAAAAAATAAATCGATACTTCTTTCCGATTTTGGATTGTATAAAACCCCGTTGCACATTCTCATCAACCTGACAAACAGTGACACTCAATTACATATGCATACATCACGCGAAATCAAACTCATCACACTTCATCACTCCAGACAGACCAAAACATTCATCATTCAATTAATTTTCGAATTATGTTTTTTTTTATTTTCTCGTCGTAGCTCAGCCCTTATCTCGGAAGTGCCATCCCTCGGAGCTGAGGGCAGATTTAAAACATATAAAGTTTCTATATTTTATCTTTATTTTCCTCTCCCGTCTCCCCCACTTTGTCACATAATATTTCACATGCTCTCCATTATGACATGAATTTATTTTATTTTCCTAATTATCATGTGGAACTTTATTATTGGTTTACTGTTAAATATTATAATTTACCTATGAATTGTATTGCACTGTTAAGTTCCTGAATAAAAAAATATATTACAAACAAATTATGAATATAACTATGAAGAGTCCGATATTTTATTGTCGCCTAGGGCTCTGAAAACTTATAACGCAGCCCTGGATTCAGGATGGGACTTAAATGGGAATGAATATAACATATTCGGGCATGAATCTGTTTTGACCGAGTCCATGTAAAAATAAATTTAATTTCATTGTTTGAACATTGGAAGGAAAATACTGGTATTTTATAAAAAAAAACATAGGGAACTGGCATGATTTGTGAGTGTTATTCTTATGAGTGAGTATATGTGTTTAACCTTTCCCTTCCTGTGCTAAAAAAATCCGCGCGTTCCGGTGCTGTGTATTCAATACAGTAAAAATGAGCGATTTAAAAATAAGAATATTCATAGCCAATCGCTTAAATTAATTAAATTTGAAGTCAAAAGAGATAATAATTGAAATTTAATTGCTGAAAACATGAAAAAAACATCGGCTGACGTTCACAAAACGGGCGAAGCGACCACCTCGAACGAAAGCTCGCGAGCTACTGAGCGAGAGAAGCGAGCGAACTGAGATTCTATTTCTTGCATTCACATATACCGAAGTAGAGTGAGACGTGAATAGCGTCGCTTCCTCACCCATAGCGGTTTTTTAGAATGAATCCTCACCCATTAGCCGCTTCCTCACCCATAGCGGTTTTTTTAGAAAGTCACACACTGGCACACGTTTGATTGTATTGGTGAATTTATTCCCGATTTTCGGCCGACATTCACAAAACGGGCGAAACGACCACCTCAAATGGATGCCTTAGAGCTACTGAGAGGACTAACACTGTATATGTTATACCTCGAAGGAAGAAACACAACTGCAAACTGAGATTCTATTTCTTGCGTTCCCATATACCGAAGTAGAGTAAGAGTGAGACGTGAATAGCGTCGCTTCCTCACCCGTAGCGGGTTTTTTAAATGAATATACCTACGTCACACACTGGCACACGTTTGATTGTATTGGTGAATTTATTCCCGATTTTCACAAAATATCTCTGATGTGGCCGATAAGTGCTAATTATTATTAATATTATTTTTTCATTCAATGCGTAAATGTATTACGGAGGAATACCTTAGATATGAACCCAGTATTTATTATATTTACAGAGATGTTAAAGTTTTTAGAAGCAATTTGCACTAGTTACACATCATAGGACAGGAAGGGTTTAAAGAAAACGGAAAATAAGCCCGCCATATTGTACTGGATACAACTAAAGTGTAATGCAATACAATATTATTGTAATTTTCTTTTCTATATCACTCGGAGTGAGGTGTAGGCCTTGATATTGTTCTTATTAAGCAGACGCGTGACTTTTAATAATAAATTCAGTAATAAAACAAAAACAAAAACAAAGTGTTGAATTATTTTCGCGTATACGCGTCCATTTATGACAATGTTTTAAGTGACCAGATTATTGACAATGTTTTAAGTGACCAGTTAAAAAAGTTTTGCTTAAAAGACATATGTTATTGAAATTTATTTTTTATCAAACGCTGTTTATTCCACTTTTTTGTGACGGTATAACCCTACCGGTTTCAAGGCTTTCACCTCATCTTCAGGGGAGCGCAAACAAGACTAAATGCTGTTCGAACTGGTACCGATATACACGTTTCAACGGTTGGGGGCTGAGGGGTGAGGGAGGCATGGGACAATTTCGGCCAAGAACGGAGAGAAATTTCTAAGCCAGTACACCGATCCGAACATCTGTTGAACAGTTATTTCCCAAAAATCTCTCCGCTCTTGGTCGAAGTTGTCCCATGCCTCCCTCATCCCTCAGCCCCCAACCGTTGAAGCGTGTATATCGGTACCAGTTCGAACAGCATTTAGTCTTGTTTGCACTCCCCTGAAGATGAGGTGAAAGCCTTGAAACCGGTAGGGTTATACCGTCACCAAAAAGGGGAATAAACAGTGTTTGATAAAAAATAAATTACAATGTCTTTAAACCTCCACAACGTTAATGCCTTAACTATAAACAACATGAAATATGTTATGTATGTGTATATTAACTTGACCGAAAACTCATTTTATATTTTTAGATCAAATTCTAAGGCAAAATTACAGCAAATACTTGTGGATGATGATTTTCGATATATTCAGCATCTCAGCAATCTCTCGTATTGTAAAACAGTGATCATTGTTGATCTTCATTTGGTCGTCATCAGTGGTTATCGACCTTTCAGAGCTTACACTACCTTCAAGTGTCGTATCAGCATTGTTTGTATTGCATTTTTTATTTTGGGGTACAAAAAAATATCAAGCACCGAAAAAAACTTATTTTATTACAATTTCAAAATGAAATTTCTAATATACCTAATCCTTTCATTTCGTTTTCTGTCTTCATTGCCATCACATGCACATTTTTCAAAGCACACTTTTCTACAGCATTATTTTTTCGAGTCAATTTGGTATTTTTTCTACTCAGTTTAGTGTTTTTTTTTTGACTCTATTTAGTATTTTTTCTACTCAGTTTAGTATTTTTTTGACTCAGTTTAGTATCTTTTCGACTCAGTTTAGTATTTTTTCTACTCAGTTTAGTATTTTTTCGACTCAGTTTAGTATCTTTTCGACTCAGTTTAGTATTTTTTCGACTCAGTTTAGTATTTTTCCACGTCCTGTTTCATTCACATACATAAAAATCAGTAAGTACTAAAATTCTCTTGTAAACTATCGTTTTAGCAGATTTTGATACTATTAGGTTCGAGTACATACGTTTTAGTGCCTCATCGACTTTGTTTTCTATCGTTAAATGTATTTTATAATTTGAGAAAGTACCCATATAGTAGAATTCCTTGTCTAGGTCTAATGTTCCATTACTCTACCAAGTATGGCATTTACTTTTCCTTTCACAATTTTCTATCACTATATTTATATTTCGTAATAAAATAAAGTCTTGAAATTACTTGAACTATTCTGTAGGACAGTGCTTATCCAACTGTCTGTGTTCATATCCCAGTTGTTTTTTCATTTTAATTAATACATTATGAATAAGCGTTTTTTCATTGCACTTAATACATTTTGAATAAGCGGTTTTTTTCATTCTAATTAATACATTGTGAATAAGCGTGTTTTCATTGCAATTAATACATTGTGAATAAGCGTTTTTCATTGCAATTAATACATTGTGAATACGCGTTTTTTTATTGCAATTAATACATTTTGAATAAGCATTTTTCATTGCAATTAATACATTGTGAATAAGGGTTTTTTCATTGTAATTAATACACGGTGACTAAGCGTTTTTTCATTGTAATTAATACATTGTGACTAAGCGTTTTTTCATTGCAATTAATACATTGTGAATAAGCGTTTTTTTTATTGTAACTAACACATTGTGAATAAGCGTTTTTGTGAAATTAAATAAAACTAATTTTAAAACGAAGATAACGAATTTCAAATACATTTCTTTTTACTTTTAGATTCAATTAGTAAGAAAAATTACTAATTAATAATATGAATTATGCAATTTTAAATTTATATTTCTTAACATTCGTTTTTTTGTTTTTGTTTCGTTCTCAGATAAGTAAATTAAAGGAGAGAGGCGAAGATCTTAGAATGAATGTGGTGAAATCTAGTAATGGTGATAGAAAAGTGTGAAAGGAAAAGTAAATGTGAGATATGAAATTAAAGATTGGAGCACGTTTAGAAATTTTGCTATTTAGGTATTATTTTCTCAGGTGATATAAAATTTTCTCAGATGATATAAAAGTCAACGAGGCACTAAAACATCAAAATCTGCTAATACGGTATTCCACTACCTTATTCTTGTACAAAGTTTGATACATGAATAAATCATGAATGTGGAAAAATACTGAAAGGAGTCAAATAAATCCTGTAAAAACGCACGATCTGAGTAGAATATATGGGGTAACAATGTATGACAGAATACAGAATTGAGTGATTAGGGATGAATGTGAATTTATATCTGATATATTAAGCTAGATCAAGAAGAGTAATATGAAATGTTTTGGGTATGTAGAGCGAATGAGGGAAGAAAAAGTAAGAAAATAAATATACAGTGCAAATGTGAGTGGAAGGTGTAGTAGAGGAAGACCAAAGAAATTATGTTTGAATCAAATGTATGATATTTATAAAGTAGAAAATGTAAGATTTCAGATAAACCGCAGGAATTGTATGAAAAGGTGCATAGGAGAAGAAGAGGCTAAGAATGTGTTAAGTTAGGAAAGTATGACGCGTTGTTCTCTCTGCCTACCCTGATAGAGAAACAGCGCAATTGTATTGTATTACAAAACTTAGAAAGTTATCTGTTATAGGAAAGCTTGATATTGTAAAAGTGCTCCAAGTGTGTTAAGGAGAGTGAAAAAAAGTATATTGTGGTTGTTTGGATATGTTGAACAGAAAGGTGACGAAAAGCTGACTAAACAAATTTATAATGTAAGTATATTGCATTACGCTTTTGTTGTATATAGTACAACTTGGCGGGTTTATTACCATGTGGCAATATTTTCCAAGCAACCACATGCTAAAGAGGCCTTAAGTGAAAAGCAAATTGGAATATTGAAAAATAAACTAGGTTCCAAAGATAATCGAACCTGTAATCTCCGGGTTGGGAGACAAGTGTCTTACCAACTCGTAGGCCGTCTGGTATATATGTGTATGTATACGTGTAGGAACAAACTGTTCGCGGACTAGCACTGGATTGAGGACGATAGTTTGAGTAGCATTTGATGTAGGGGATGAAGTTCACACCCCTCCCCTAATGCAATAGAATTCCTTTAATATTTTTTGACTATTTTATTACTTCATTTTTATTTTAGCACAAGGGATGTAGAGATAAACGAAATAATGTTCTTACTGAACCAGAGCTACGATTTTACAAAATCGACTTTTTGTTTTATTTAAACTCTCAAAGAAGGATTATATTTTATTTAATATTTCTGTATTAGTTAATTCATAATATGTATAATATTGGTTCAAATTGGTTCCAATGCTCCTACAAGAAACACAAGAAACATTTTACAATGCAAATGTATTAATAGCAATACGCGTATGACAGTTGCACGTTGTAAAAATATATTTGGGTTGGGTTAAATATATACATTAATGGGATGAAATTTGATTGTTTGCGATTACTTTTATACATTCTAACAGGATAGGATTACCCCTAGGGGCAATATTGTTTACTATGGGTTTACCCCAATGCACCGACTTAACTATAGTATTTCCAGACTTTCTAGAGCGAATGCTCTGGAAATTGAATAATTTCCTGGAATTTTTAATCAGCTTCTTATCATCTCTTGAAAAGGAATGGTTTGCCATCAGTCTGGGCATTCTTATACTATATGACTGGGCATATAGAGTTTTATACTATATGACTGGGCATATAGAGTTTTATACTATATGACTGGGCATATAGAGTTTTATACTATATGACTGGGCATATAGAATTTTATACTATATGACTGGGCATATAGAGTTTTATACTACAATATATGACTGGGCATATAGAGTTTTAACTCAAGAAATATTATTACTTGACATTTGTAAAAAGCTAATTTACTTAAAGCAGCATTCCTAATTAGTTGGCCAGCAAGTATACGATAGTTTATCATAAAAATTAAACATGACGGGGAAGAGCGATATATTATTATATGGTTATTATTTGCCTCTTTAAACTGTTAACTTTGTTTCAATTATAATATACTCGTATTTCCTTATCGTGTAAAAAAACAAATAAATAAATCACTTATCAAAATTTTCAGTATATTTCCATTAAATCCCTCGTAGTAACAAGACCAAGATGGACTTATAATAAGTCCATCAAACGTCATTAGAATTTGCAGTAAGACCTTGGAGGCAATCTGCTCCAATGTCTCCCTTTGTATGTTATATAAAACCGGTTTTCGTATCTATCTTAGACTGGCAGAGGCAGACTTAATCGAGAACTATTATTAAGAATCTATGATTTTATGAATCTTAGAAAAGACATTTGTTTTATATGGAGTCAATTTCATATGTTTTTAATAAAATAAATAAAACACTCATTTTTTGTCTTCACCACTGTTTTATTTGAGTTCATTGTCGGTTTCAAAGACTTCCGTCTTCCTTGTCAGTTCAATTTCACCTGACGAGGAAGACGGAGGTCTTTGAAACCGATAGTGAACTCAAATAAAACAGTGGTGAATAGAAATTAAAAACTAAGTGTTTAATTTATTTTATTAATAAAATATTATATACAAAATAACCTATCAACTTCTTCCGAAATAACTAACAATTCAGAGTACACATATATTTTAAAACAGGATGCATGTAAATATTGATGTACTCGTATATTATAATACAAACACGGAAAGTAATTTTTTTTTAAGTGAAACTTCTATAGGCGCGGTACTGAACGTCACGAATGGCCTGAAATTGGCCTGAACGTCACGAAAAGTGAAACGGTGTATTATATTATTATTAAATTATTATTTATTATTTTTAAATATTTTATTTATTAATTAATTATTAATAATTATTTATTATTAAAAATAATTAATATTATTTTAATATTATTTAGAATATTATTAATTATATTATTATTATACTATAATTAATTATAATATAATTAATTAAAAATATTATTAATAATATATTATTATTTAAAAATAATATAATAATAAATAAATAATTATTTAAAAATAATTAATAATAACATAAAAATATTACTATATTTAACCTATTCACCGCGTTAAAAATCAAATTCCACGAATCCTGTGCGCGTTTTTTAATTTCTAAGTTTAAACGCGTATTTTGTTTAGAACCACTGATATTTGATTACAACACCAAGTAAACATGACACACAAGTAATTTTCTGATAATAAATAATAGTCATTACTTTTAATATTAAAAAATATATATTTAATATTATTAGTCTATTATATTATTATTATTTATTATTAAAATTATTATTATTTATTATTAAAAATAAAACTTTTTTTTTTATTTAATTAGGAAAGATTTTCTTGAATTAAATTCCACATAACCATTTCCTAATCCTAAAAAAATCGTTAACAAATGGAAAAAAAAGCAATGCATAAAATCAACTTTTCCTAGGAGCTAAGAAGTTTCACTTCTACCGCGCGAGAGTCTAACGCATCTGTTTTTTTTAAATTAAATAGTTTTTTTTTATTTTATCAAAAATTTAGAAACTATGATACTTTACTTCCTCACAATATACCAACCCTAACATTAGGAATTAATACAACTCCCATCCAGTGCAATATATTGTACAAGTAACCCTATGGACTTCCGTGCGAAAGGTCAACGGTTCGAACCCCGCGCTGTGCTACTCCTCTCAAATAACACGAGCATTTTTCCGCCTAGTATTTGGATATAAATATCCTATAGATATGACTTTGGTCATATCTATTCTATTAAAAAAAATAAAGGAAAAACCATGCTAGTGTGCTCCGATCGTCTCACTTCGGTGTGCCATCGGATCCAGTACAGCGGTGTGTCCGGTAAGTTTGCTGATGTACAACGGCTCACTCACTTAAAACTAACTCCACGACACAGCTTCGCTTTCCAACTGAATTGACGTTGGAATAACGATGGGGATCCTCGACTACGAGGTCCAGCAACGACGAAAATTGTAGAAGTATTGTATATCATTTTCGTTGTATACAGAACAACCTAGCGAGCTTATTGCCAATTGCCAATATCTCCCAACCAACAAATAAATGGCACCAAGGACTTAAGTTTAAACAAAACCGGAATCTACATACATACCATCACACCGTTTCCCTGCTGGAATAGGCACAGAAGAGAGAGCGTCAAACTTTTCATTCTCAACACACATATTTCACCTCTTATACATCCATACACATCTCAAACAGCTCTTATAATTTATTTAACTTCTCACGTTTATTTCTTCCAAAATACCATACTTAATGTAACCATATTTTCTTTAGTCTTCTTACACCACGCCTACCATTTACATTTATACTGTATATTTGTTTATTAAGTACTTCTTCATCCATTCCTTCCACGTGCCCAAACCATCTTAGAGTGTTCTTCTTCATCCTATTACATTAGATTTAAGTTCAAATTCATCCCTTATCACTTCACTCCGTATACTGTTATACATTGTCATCCCATGTATTCTTCTCAGTGCACGCATTTTAACAGGATTTATTCGTTTCTTGTCCGTCTCATTCCATGTCGACGTTTCACTTCTACACATCAAAATTGGCACGAAAATACAGTTATGGAGTATCATCTTAGCAGATTGTGATACTGTCCGATTCGAGTATGGATATATGTTTTAGTGCCCCATTGACTTTATTTCCTATCCCCTACATGTCATTCAAAATATTTTTATTAACCACCTGAGAAAATACTACCCATATAGCTGAATTCCTCAACATATTTTTTTTTAAACCTGGCGAGTTTATTGCCATGTGGCAATCTCTTCCAACTTCCAACCAACCAGAAAGATGTTTTTATAGACCCTAAGTGTTAACCAGACTGGAATCATATTTTTAAAAAATCTGCGGGGATCGAACCCGCAACCTCCGGCTCGGCAGACAACTGTCTTACCACCAGGCCACGGAGGTCGTCTTTCATTGTTCTCCGATGCATTTATTTCTTCTTTTTAGACCATTTTTCATCAACATTCAATATTTTATTGTCTCTTAGTAGCTGTCTTATTATTTGTTATAAAAGCAGCACTATTTCATTTAGTAGCTGTCTTAATATTTGTTATCAAAGCAGCACTATTTCATTTAGTAGCTGTCTTAATATTTGTTATCAAAGCAGCACTATTTCATTTAGTAGCTGTCTTAATATTTGTTATCAAAGCAGCACTATTTCATTTAGTAGCTGTCTTATTATTTGTTATCAAAGCAGCACTATTTCATGTAGTAGCTGTCTTAATATTTGTTATCAAAGCAGCACTATTTCATTTAGTAGCTGTCTTAATATTTGTTATCAAAGCAGCACTATTTCATTTAGTAGCTGTCTTATTATTTGTTATCAAAGCAGCACTATTTCACTTATATTTTTGCTGAAGTAAAAAATTTTTTTTTGTGTATCTTTTGTAATCATAATTTTCGCGAAAACATTTATTTGATTACAATTTACATTAAAAATCTTACCGATGCACTTCTGCAAACAATGCTACATTGTATTATTGCTATTTTATTGAATTAATCTTGCAACAATGTACGACTACTCACTTATTGAATCCACGAGCATTAATCCACAGCTGTGTGCACAAGCCCCAGTCAGCACCTTCCAGAAGATGCTGTCACCTTTGGAGCCGTGTCTATTCATAGCGAATTATTCTCGAGCGTCTTGTTTTGTATAATTTATTATTCAGAAATGAATATAAAAAAATATGTCTAGAAATAAATATGTTTGCAAAAAATATCACGTTGTTTCTATGCAATATAAGATTCGATTATATTTGATATGTACACATCATTGATTGTTCAACCACAGTTCAAATATGATCACTTCTTGGATCCATGAACAAAAATATCAATAACATTCAGTACGTATTCAGGGGTCTCCCAAGGTTCAAATTTGGGACCTATGCTCTTATTAACCTTTATCAATTATATCAATTCAGTAATAAGGCTATCTAGGCTCTTACTTAAGAGTGGAGTCAAATCAAAAGACTTGATTTCAATAGGAAATATAAACTCTTATAGTATATTTTTCAACCAGAGCAATGATTTTTATACTACGAGTATAGAAATGGTTTTTCTGAGAGTGGAATGCATCCAAGACTTTGTCAATTTAACAGTAAGCTCTCATTTGGTCCTCCCGTGGAGGAACTGTGTGCATCTGCTTATAGGGTATTGGGATTTGTGAAACGTATATGCGTAGATATGTTCTTAGATCCCTCTAGAGTGCGTTGGTACGTAGCAAGTTAGAATGTGGAGAAATGGTTTAGAGCACGCGGAGATTCGTTACTCTCGAGTAGCGGAGTGGATCCAAAAGAAGTTTTTGAGATTTCTACCAATGGCTCTATGCTACAAGTTTTCTTCTAGATATGTTTGGATACTACCTTCTAAGTATTAGGAGGGATGTAAGGGTATCTTCTCATATATTTAAGTTGCTGCAGGAAGCAACATCTAACACAACTATGTTGGAGTAGATGTTGCAATATACGTTTTTTTATATTCTTGACGACTATTCGAGGTGATATTCATTTATCCAATCTAATGTCAAGTGATATTTCTTTATATTATTTATGGTTAAGGCATTAACACTGTGGAGGTTTAAATATATTGTAATTTGTTTAGTCAAACACTGTTTTTTTCCACTTTATAAAACGGTATAACTCTACCGGTTTCAAGTTTTTTACCTCATCATCAGGGGTGCACAAACAAGATTGAATTATGTTCGCTGTCTCCTGCCTCCCTCTACCCACAATCTCCAAATCCAGTGGCCAAATCTAAAACGATTCAAGGAACACATTAGACAGCCCAAGACGGTTCAGGATTGTAGCTTAAAAAGCACGTCGTTGCAGGGCCTCGTAATCGAGGATCCCGTCGCCACTCCAAAGTCAATCTCGAGTTGTTCCCCCACGTCGATCATGTGATTTCTGTGAGAGAACAATACGATCTTAGACGCGCATTTCTTCCCACAGACACGTGGATCCTCAGCACGCTAACTATTTCTCACACGTCTAGTTTTTTAGTCACTATTACCTCGAAAACAAATAGATCTCCACTATCCATCGAATATCTTGCGAGCTTAAGTTCTTCTCAATTAATCAGAGAGATTGTCGGGATCTCAGGTAAATTGAAGGTGGGTTGAAACCACCTACGGGCATTCATATCACGTAATTTAGACACCTTCTAGTACTCCCTCGTCAACGAATCTTCGCCTCGTAAATTATGAGGCACCAGGTTTATAAAAACCAGAATACATGTCTGAGGACTTTATTTGAGACCGTGGTTGTTTTATTGAGCTAGACTTCAACAAGGTTTGTGCTGGCGCTTCTAAGCCAAACGGAGACGCAATACTTAGATTCAGAACACATTATAGGGTACCCACGTCCCTAAATATTGTTAACATGCAGGGTCAACGACCGATGAATCAACCTCTGGATATCTACAATTGTCACATACCAGAAACGTCAACACTGTTTACATGCAAATAATATTTACATCGCATTCCAAGGTACAATAGAAAGAGAACACATCACGCCGTCTCGCCGTTTCGACAATAAATATCCTACCCACTGTAGTATCCGCAGCGCTTCCGACCACCTCAACACGCGCAGAAGTGAGATCGAGATATACCTCGGACGCATTCACGCGTCCCGTTCTGAAATTCTATATATACCTACTTATCGTTGAATAAAGAGCACTTGTTATTATTCGCTTGACCATTCATTTCTGTGTATTATTTACCGACTATTCACTCTCACTTTTATCGCATTCCTGAATCGGCGTATTTTATTTTAAATACAAACAAATCAAAATCATCACGACGTATCAAATTAAGCATACCGCTAAATTGATGATCCCGAACGAAAAGGAACACAGAATTCGACTAAAGTGAATACAGAGATGTCAACAACATCATTATCAGCACGTCCTACTAGGACACACGCTAAAACATGATCATTGTTGTCGTACGCAGAATGGACATCCCCAGCAATATATCCAACTAGTCCTAGCTAACCTGTGATAGAAGTTGAGATGGTTGCTAGTATTTTATTTAAAGAGCGATAAGAAGAAACCAATATTCTATTCAAAGTTACTCTAAGAAATCGAAGGTGTGGAGTGATGGTTACCCTCTCTACAATAATAATAAAATGACAATTTATCATATATACTCGTAGCCCCCTTTAGAGAGTAGACTTTCCTCATTAGCACTCTAGTTCGGGATTCAAATGCATTTTTACTAAAAATATTGGATAGGAAGGTGGTGGTTTCAGCTATTGGATAGGAAGGTGGTGGTTTCAGCTATTGGATAGGAAGGTGGTGGTTTCAGCTATTGGATAGGAAGGTGGTGGTTTCAGCTATTGGATAGGAAGGTGGTGGTTTCAGCTATTGGATAGGAAGGTGGTGGTTTCAGCTATTGGATAGGAAGGTGGTGGTTTCAGCTATTGGATAGGAAGGTGGTGGTTTCAGCTATTGGATAGGAAGGTGGTGGTTTCAGCTACTAGATTTGGAACTTCCTCGAATCTGCATATGTTTAGAAAATAAATTTGGTAAGAAAACTGTTGAGAACTTATTAAGGGAAGACTCACTACAAAGAAACTTTTGTATAATAGATCTTCGAATACGTGATAGTAACACATTCGGCTTTAAGTGTAATGTAGTGCAGCGGTCGGCAACCTATATTCACTGAAGCGCCACTTTTTAAATAAGAAAAATCGATCTTTAAGAAATTGAATATTTATTTTATTATTATTATATTACTTCATTATAGTTCAAATTACTTACATAAATAAATAAATAAAAGGTTTATTGATAGCAACATAGTATGTACATAATACATTTAGACACATTTCAAGAACACATTAAAAAGATAATATATTAAAAAACAGAAGCTATCAAAAGGTCTGGGCTCATTTAATAACATACCCCCGGCCAAGATACACCCCACCAATATAGGACGAGCCCAGCCACGGGGACACCAGATGTTTTTCAGCCCACACCCTTGAACACGTAGAACAAGAAGATAAAAAACACAGAAAATAAATAGATGACAAAAAAATACATTCAAGAGAGAAGACATTAAAAGGTCCGGGCTCATCCCACAAACATTCCCCCAGCCGAGATACACCCCACCAATGTAGGGCGAGCCCGACCGCAAGGGCATCGGGGGGCTTCCATCTCACACCCCCGTATATCTAGATTAAAGAATAAATAAATAAAAAAAACAAAAACGTATGGCAGAAAACAAAATAAAAAGTAAACCCACATATACCACCTCAGGTTAACTGTCAGCAAGAACGAAAAAAAGAAAAGCCTCAAAGGAGTTCAAATTTTACAAAATGACAAATGAAATAGTTGAAACAACATTGAAATAGTTAATCAGTTTTAAAAGAATGAATTAATGAATGGCCTCATTTAAAAGAATGAATGGCCTCATGCGCAAAATAAATTGTAGGTCATGTTTAAAATTAAAGCGAGATTTTGCGCAGCAATAATTTTTTAATGTTTCCCCTTAAAAACTGATAATATCGATCAAGAAAATGAACCGCGCAGCGAGAATTTTTTTTATGCTTCCTCAAAAGCTAATAATTTCGTGTAAGAAAACGAGCCGTATTCATTACATTTTTTTTAATGAATTGTTTTTTTTAATGTACTGACGAATTTAATTATTTATCATTCTTTATGCCGTCCCACCAAAAAACCTTCTTCGTGCCTCCTAGTGGCACGCGTGCCATAGGTTGCCGACAGCTGATATAGTGTATGTGTGTAGTGTTCGTATATAATTGTAAATTTTGATAAGGCTTTCCAAAAACATGTTTATTCGTGTTTCCTAAAGCTGTACACGCCACCCACATCTCCAACACAAATAAAAATCGATGTATGTACTATGTACTCGCTCATGTTTATGAACCACGTACTTGAGTAAATTAAGGAGTATGATATAGACTTTTTAAAATAAATATTATGTTTGTTTTTTCATACTCGATAAATAAATCTACATATTGACCAAATGCTTTCTCAAATCTACATATTGACACAGTTTCGTCTGTGAGTTGGCGCGAATTTTTTCAAGGATATGTGTTATATGTTTGGTCTTCTGAAATGGCAATTAAAGTGTGGATTGTTTTTTTTATATTTATTTATAAACCCCCTGTAAGCACGCTAAAAGCGCGGTAATACGAGGGCAATTTGTAAAAAAGAAAATGTATTTTATTTAATTTTAAGTCAAATTGTTTTTTTTTGGCAAAAAATATTAAAAAACAACAAATAAAATTCAACATTGACATGTAACATAAGTAATGGTGTACAATAGAAAACCATCACAATAACAAAGTAAACCATTTCAATCAATTCATCTCGGCAGGAACAACTTCTTCACTTCACTCTTGGAAGTAATCAAAGTCACTTAAAAAACTATACAATGCCCATATTAATTGCCCAGTCTGCTCAGTCTTGTTTTGCAAGAGTTGTAAAAATATTTTTTTGCCACCACTTGACTTTGGAACAAAACATATAAAGAACGTGTAACATGACAAGCTGGATTAGTTTCAGACTATTGAAATATGGGCTGACAATCTTAAATAATGTCTTGATGACCTCTGTGGCCTAGTTGGTTAGACGCCCGTCTTCTGACCCGCAGGTTGCGGGTTCAATCCCCGCTGGAATCCAGTTTATTAAAAAAAAAAGGTTTTTTAGTCTGGTTTCACTTAAGACTTTATAAACATCATTCTTGTAGATTTAATGAGATTATCACATGGCAATATTCCCTCAAGGTTGTTGTGTATATAAATAAAGTGATATATATGTACAGTCATCATCATCATCATCATCATTGTCAACCAGGGTCGATCCAACGCTGGATGAAGGTCTCCCCAAGTTGACTCCAAATAGTTCCGTTTTTTGCTCGTTGATGCCATGTTATTCTGCATGCTTCCTGATTTCATATATCCAGCGTACCTTCGGTCTTCTTCTGGGCCTCTTTATGCCTCTTGGGTACCATTGGATTATTTCGGATGTCCATCGGAAGTCTGACATTCTGGCTACGTGTCCTGCCCATTGCCACTTCATTCTTTTGCACACCTTTATAACGTCTTCTACCTTTGTTATATTGCGAATCCAGGTGTTTCGTTTACAGTCTCTTTTAGTATATCCCAACATGCATCTCTTATTTACCACAGTACCCGGTGGTAAATAATACACATCGTTTGTAGAGCGTCGTCTCTGTCACACGATGCGCTAACCGCATCGTGACTACGATACCGGACTGTTACTCACCGCCGGGTACTGTACATGTTTCGCTCGGGCGCTGATATAGCTGCCAGACATAATTTGTTTAGCATTTAAGGGCTTGAGCTCAGAGTTAGAGCACTCTTGAGAAAAGTTTGCTCTCTGAGCAGTGCTATATAAATAAATTGTCATTTTAACATATTGTGAGTAATAAATACGAGTATATTCCTTCTATCTGATAACGTTGTAAAAAATAAAGAAACTCCAGAGTCCATCAGACAAAACAAGATTTCTTTGGATAACTGCTTACTAACAAACTTTCTTTTCAAATTAATTAATTCTATGGGTTGTGTCGCTAAAAGTTTCGTGTTAGAATAAATGTCCGTTGCTTACTTCATTCTTAATATGCTGAATGTATGAAATGTTTATAGTTTAGTGCATTTATTCGGTCATTGTTTATCCAAATCATTTGAGCGATTTTGGGTGTAATTTTGAAGATGGAACAAAAACTGTTGTTTCGGCGCTTGGTTTTTTTTTGGAAAAAATACAATACAAACAAAAAAACCTATGTACAGTGTATGATGATGATGTACAGTGTATGGTAATAAGGAAACATGTGAACAGTGTATGGTGATGATGTACAGTGTATGGTAATAAGTAAACATATGTACAGTGTATGGTGATGATGTACAGTGTATGGTAATAAGTAAACATATGTACAGTGTATGGTGATGATGTACAGTGTATGGTAATAAGTAAACATATGTACAGTGTATGGTGATGATGTACAGTGTATGGTAATAAGTAAACATATGTACAGTGTATGGTGATGATGTACAGTGTATGGTAATAAGTAAACATATGTACAGTGTATGGTGATGATGTACAGTGTATGGTAATAAATAAACATATGTACAGTGTATGGTGATGATGTACAGTGTATGGTAATAAGTAAACATATGTACAGTGTATGGTGATGATGTACAGTGTATGGTAATAAGTAAACATATGTACAGTGTATGGTGATGATGTACAGTGTATGGTAATAAATAAACATATGTACAGTGTATGGTTATGATGTACAGTGTATGGTGATGATGTACAGTGTATGGTAATAAGTAAACATATGTACAGTGTATGGTAATAAGTAAACATATGTACAGTGTATGGTGATGATGTACAGTGTATGGTAATAAGTAAACATATGTACAGTGTATGGTGATGATGTACAGTGTATGGTAATAAGTAAACATATGTACAGTGTATGATGATAATGTACAGCGTATGGTAATAAGTAAACATATGTACAGTGTATGGGGATGATGTACAGTGTATGGTAATAAGTAAACATATGTACAGTGTATGATGATGATGTACAGTGTATGGTAATAAGAAAACATATGTACAGTGTATGGTGATGATGTACAGTGTATGGTAATAAGTAAACATATGTACAGTGTATGGTGATGATGTACAGTGTATGGTGATGATGTACAGTGTATGTTGATGATGTACAGTGTATGGTAATAAGTAAACATATGTACAATGTATGGTGATGATGTACAGTGTATGGTAATAAGTAAACATATGTACAGTGTATGGTGATGATGTACAGTGTGTGGTAATAAGTAAACATATGTACAGTGTATGGTGATGATGTACAGTGTATGGTAATAAGTAAACATATGTACAGTGTATGATGATAATGTACAGTGTATGGTAATAAGTAAACATATATACAGTGTATGGGGATGATGTACAGTGTATGGTAATAAGTAAACATATGTACAGTGTATGATGATGATGTACAGTGTATGGTAATAAGTAAACATATGTACAGTGTATGGTGATGATGTACAGTTTATGGTAATAAGTAAACATATGTACAGTGTATGGTGATGATGTACAGTGTATGGTAATAAGTAAACATATGTACAGTGTATGGTGATGATGTACAGTGTATGGTAATAAGTAAACATATGTACAGTGTATGGTAATAAGTAAACATATGTACAGTGTATTATAATAAGTTATCGTGTGTTTCAAATGGAGTTTAAAAAAATCCATAAGTGTGATACGGCACTTGAATATGGTGTCCGCTCTGGAAGGCCGATTACCGCTGATGACGACTGAAACAAGGCTTTAATCGAGAATTACCAGCGTTCTACGACACGAGAGGTGGCTAAGATATTAAAAATATCGAAAACAGATTACAGAATAAAGTTACAATGAAATAAAAAATGCATTTAAATTTGACTTCAAAATACTTTCTGGAAAATCTATTATTTTTAAGTTCAAACCAATTATGGATACACGTGTTTTGTTTGCATTGAAATATTTTCTTCAGAAAATCTTCGAATGTATTAAAGTAACATTTGGATACGCATCCAAGTTCGCTAAAATTTCAACAGTTAAACTTGCTTTCATTCCTTGTCCCTATATTATAGGAATATTATTCAAATGGTGCTCAAAACGTTTAATTCATTGATCCGTAGCAAACTAGAAAACAATGTTTGCATTTGGAGCGCGGTGGGGGCGCAGAACTCACTCATGGTGGAGAAGGTACAAAAAAAATATCTGCGATATCTCTAATAAGAGAGTTTAGAAATTGATTAGAACAAAGATTAGTGTTAAATGTTCCTAACAATTACACTAGACTGCGCCGGCAAGAACTGTTCTCAATAACATACGCAAGAACGGGTCTTCCAGCCGCTATGCCTGTTGGAAGGGCCTTAACTCTTTTGAACGGGACTGCTTCGGATATTGACATATTTCATATCACATTACCAAAAGCAAAAGTAAATTTTCTTCTAAGATTGAGCGCGTTAGAAAGCACTCCTCAACGTATTTAAGTGACTGAATATATAACATATGTTATGTATGTGTATGTTTGTGTGTATATATGGTATGTATGTATATACATATTTTTTTTTAATGTTAACATTTTTTGTATTTTTCAACGTAATTGGGTTAAGCCTGTATTGATAAAATAAATAAATTAATTAATGATGAAAAATTAACTGCATCTGCATTTTGAGTTCCTTATCAACCAATATAAGAATAACATACAATAGAACTTTTGTTTCAATCCTCAGATATCTATGGTACTGAATAAAGGGGTTTCTTCTTCTTCTTCTTCTTGAATAATGGCCATGAACTTCTGTATCATTATCATCATTGTCAACCTAGGTCGATCCACTGCTGGATGAAGGTTTCCCCAAGTCAACTCCAAATAAGTATTCCTTTACCACGCCTTCCACTAACATTTGCACTGTATATTGGTGTTGTTAGTCTATATTTATTCATTCATGTTTGTATCGGACGTATGCGTCACCTAAAATGTGATGTATATTTTCTTGTTTTATATTTTGTTGTATAAATTCTTGTTTGGTGTTTTGTTGGATGTACTTGCTGTGTCCCGACTGTAATGAAATGTTCCTTATGCGCGGCCTTCGCGAGAGATAGTATCAAGTCGGCCGGCCCATGCATGCGAAAACGTGCGAGAAATGTAATATCTCACGAGTCATGACGGCATGCACGGGTGAAAATAAGCGCTTACGATGAGCGATTGGCCGCACATAAGGAGCGCAAAACGTAAAAAATGTATTCTCAGTTTCTCGAACGTCTACTATGTTTTACTTACGACCAACTTCTACCTGCGAAAGAGGAATCTCTTCACCCTGCTACTTTTCACCTGAAAAGCATACAGTGAACCGAAATCTCCGAGTATCGAACGGCAGCCATCCACCTATTTTACAATCTTCGTATGGTGCTGTACAATTTTACTTTCCCGAACCATCTTAGAGTGCTGTTCTTCACCTTACTTAACACATCAGCCTTAAGTTCACATTCATCCCTAATCACTTCATTTCGTATTATTCTCATTGCACGCATTTCTATAATATTTATTGGACTCTTTTCAGTATTTCGATAACATAGATAAACCTGTTATGCACATATCCAGGATACTATGATGGGTTAGAATATATGCAATGATGAAATAACGTGTAACAATTTGCAATAATGAATGCCGTGTCCCCTTTTACAATATAATGTCGGTCCTTACAGCCGGTCGGAGAATTTCTTTGTGTGTGATTGTGCAGATGCAGATCGCCTTAATCAATCGCTATTTAACCAGATTTAACCCTTCAGGTGTAGAAAAGCTAAGAAAAGCTCATTTGTCCATAAAAGATAAAGAATATTTACTTTACTTATTTTTGAAGCATGGAATATCTGCTTTTTATGCTTTGCATTAACGCGTGGTATTAAAATAATAATTAATGTTGCTCTGGAGTACTAAAATAAAAATTATTGCTAAAATGATATAAATTGAACTATAAACATTTTTTCTCTTGAACAATTTAGTAATCATTTGCAATTATAATAAAATATAAAATAATGTCACATTCGCTAAGCTAAAAGTTATAATTCTCATAATTAAACCAAATATAGGTTATACAAATAAAAAACATGTTTATTACAAAACGATTTGATGGTCGTTATTAAATATTATGTATTTTAAATGTTCCGTACTGTTTTCTACCTGTTATTAAATATTTTTTGCAGCCTGTTAACACTGACCCAGATGATCTGACAACATTTGTTGCTTGACAACAACATCTGTCAAATTCTGTCAATTGTTTGACAAGGTTGTATTAATTTTTAAACAATCTTTTTCATATTTCAATCCAAATATAATATTTTTGCGCGCCCCACCATTCCCGATATAGTTAATACTCTCAAAAGGGGCATTGAGTGTATATTTTTTTCTTTTATTTTTATTAGGTAATTCCGATATCAACAATTTAAAATAGGTGTATTTTGCTTATTGGAGGGTTAAACACGGGTACAACTCGTGTCCGTAGCAGCTTGTAGGTTACTGTTAAGTGATTCATATACGCTTCGTCACAATATTTTTATTTTGTAGCAGAACACGCTCGGAAGGTTTCAGACAATCGAAATATATTGCCGGGAACTGACATGTTTCTTCGGTGTAGTTTTTTATAAGTGTAACGAAAGTTATATTTAAAAAATAGTTGTCATCTTGTGTTAAGGTTTTTAAATTTGATTTAAAATTTAAAAATGGCTTTACATTTGAATAAATTAACGGCTACGAGCAAACAAGGAGTACGAAGCTTTGCAGTCTTTAAGAATTTTTCTGGATCAGAAATAGGTATTTATATATTTTTAAAATTATTTTCATGTTCTGTATAATTAATCAAAATTGTAGTTTTTTGTTACAAGGCAGACATTCTGATTTTACGATTTATTTTGTTTTTTTACTTGCAAATATTTACAGATGTTATTTTAAGCTTTGAAAATTATTGTCTATTATTTTACAACTAAATTAGTGGGATTAAATTTTGATATTTCTTTACAAATTCTTTTTAGATTCAGCTAACTTATTGAATGCCCAAAATGTATCCAGTTCTGTTTGAAAAATGAAAATCTTAATTTATGATGAATAATATGAATTGATATTATTTTAGAATGATTTTTTTCAATACATTAATTGCTATTCCGTAAAATATCTTGAAGCTATACTTGAGAAAATGTAGGATGGTTCCTGTGACATTTGAAATGTGATGTCTCAAAGCGATGGCGTAAAATCGTTTTTTTTTTACAAATCGAATAGTTTTTTTATAAATCGAAAAATTGTTTTTCTCTAAACTGACGTTTTAATTCCTAATTATCATTATACTGACTTTCTAATGTATTGTATGATTTGTATCTATCTTTAAATAGGCCAAGATCCACTATAAATCGAAAATCCTATTATCGAATACCCCATCCCTAGCCAATGCAGACTAACGTAGTGACTTTTGACGAACGTCACCAAATATTATTTGATTTTAACAAACTGCCACATTTTCGCTAATTTGTAACAAGATGTATTAATTTGTCATTATTGTTAGTTTTATGTAATGTATTTACCTAAATAACTTGCTATTTATTAGAATCGAGGCTTATATAATTAAAATTACTGAACGTCGTTACAAGGCTGTATTGGGGCAAATTTGTGAATTGTCACAGGGACCATGCTACATTTTCTCAAGTATAGACCAAAAATTTTCTCAATTAGGAAATTTAAAAATATTAGTTATTTCGAAATTGACTAAATACCTGCAAAACTACACAATTGTGAATTACCTTCTTTTTTAAAAGAATAAATGCATTTTTTAATTCTAAACAGAAACATTGTGCCACAAAATCTACCTCAAATGTGTGAAAAGAAATTTCGATAGACACTTCTTAATTTATTTTCAACACTATTTCTGCCTTAATTAAAACTAGTATATGTTTAGCTGGACAAGGGAGTGATTTGGATGTATATTTCATTCTAAAAATAAAAATGTGTAACAAAAAATGAGTTTAATTTATTTTGAATTAAAATAATTGACCGATTCAATGCACCACTTTCAGCAACCCAGATGGGTCTCATTGCGGCACTTTTTTTTGATAATTATGTGTTCGTTTTAATTTCATGAATTTATTAATTAATGAACACATTATTTCAGAGCAACCTTAATGGAAAATATTTGTATAAGCCTATAGAAAAAGGATACAGTTATTTTTTTAAATATTTTATTTTGTCACATATGTAAGTTGAGTTATTTTGGTGATTTTTAAAATGAACTAAAAGAAAGCACATGTAAAGATGGACTTACCCATGGCAAGACATTTGAACTCCCCTATACGTGGGCAACGCACTGAATTCGTTTTTATATTTTACATATTACTAATTAGTTTGAATACATTTTTACAATGTCCATTAGGAATTACAGTGCAATATTTGCGACAACAAATAATTTTAAAAAAAATCTTCTTTTCATAAAACAAAAATAATATTTTTTTGGACAGTCCGATACCTAGGTGACTGTATTTTGAAGCTTCACTTACCCATACCTCTATACCACTTCAGAGGACATGGACTTTAATTCCATATTAATAATAAAGTGCTCTTCTTTATTGCCCTTAATCTGTATAAAAATTCAAAAGGAAGAAAAAACTATCAGTGTTTTTTATTATTATTGTTTCAGAATCTGAAGTATCTAATCGTAATGGAATGCACATTACGGCTGCTCGCTCTTACCCTTGTGCTGCTGCGTTAAAGCTACCAGACAACTACCAGGATGTTAATGCATCCGAAATGGGACAGTTCTCCCCACTGCGCTCCAGAGATATTTCTGGATCTGTCATATCGTCCAGTAATCATTTCGAACTCACCGAGAGGTTCCCTAAATTTGACATCACCGTTGATTCTGACCCTCATATTGGACCGTACGATTGCCGGGGAGCTGTTAACTTGTCGTCCTCTATGCAGAGTAATGTGCCTAGCCCTTTTGGAGGCCAAGGGAGTATTTTGGGGATGCCGGGATCCCAGTGGGGGCAAGGCTACAAATATGTATCTGATTATCTACACAACTCTCATTATCTCAATCTTCGAAATACTTACAGCCGTGCGCTTCATTCTGTTTCGATCAAACCAGGTACCAAACGCTTTTATCATACTCAAATCAGATCCTATAACCCTCATAACAAACTTTTTGATAGTTATAATACTGCGCCTTCGTACAAAATATTAGGAAATAAATTAGTACAAAAATTATATAGCTCTAAACAAAGATCTTCAAATACACAATTAAGTCAACAAGAACAATCTGAAATAACAAAGACATCGGATACAGCACTAGATAATGTGGATAAAAAATCTGATGCTGTTGTCGCACCGAGTAAAGTTGAACAATTGAAGAATGCAGTAAAGGCATATGGTTCAACAGTTATTGTATTTCATGTTACAATCTCACTTGTATCTCTAGGAAGCTTCTATCTTCTCGTCAGTAGGTTCGTTAACATTTTTCACTTAAAAAACATTGTAACACATCGATCAATAAGTTCCGGTACTAACCAACAGATGGCGCCTCTAATAACAAATCCATACCATTCTCAGTTAGTACTAACCTATAGAAGTTACGTGTCAAACTTTCATGACATTCTGACGTTGTGTCATTGAGTTTCAGTGGTTTTAGTGACGCTACTTTTGCTATTTTCAAAACAATGGAAAACCTCGAATTTCGTGTGTTGATAAAACAATGCTATTTAATGGGAAAAAATACCGTTCAAACTCAGCGATGGCTTGAAAAGTGTTACCCAGGCTCTGTTCCGTCGAAAACAACCATTTGTCGGTGGTATGCTGATTTTAAACGCAATCGTACAGACAGAAATGATGCTGAACGCTCTGGTCGTCGAAATGAGGCTGTTACACCAGAAAACATAAAAAAACCCTCAAAATCGTGATGGAAAATCGCAAAGTAAAGTAGCGTGAGATAGCTGACATTCTGAAGACATCATTTGGGGGTGTTTACACTAATTTGCATGAACATTTGGTCATGAAAAAGCTTTTTTCGAAATGGGTACCGTGTTTGCTCACAATGGAACAGAAACAACAACGCATAGATGATGGTAACGATTGCCAAATTGCATAAGTTGAACTTCGAATTGCTTCCGCACCCACCATATTCTCCAGATTTGCCCTCCAGCGACTGACTATAGGCTGTTCGCAGACCTCAAAAAGATACTCCAGGGAAAGAGATTTGGCTCCAATAAAGAAGTAATTGCCTAAACTAACGCCTATTTTGAAACCAAAGATAAAATCGTTCTATACGGCTGGCATAGAAAAGTTACGAAAGCGTTGGAATGAATGTATCGCTCTTGAAGGAGACTATGTTGAGTAATAAAGAACAATTTTGGCAAACAAATGTTGTTTTAGTAGTTAGTCCCGGGACTTATTAATCGATGTGTTTAACATTTCTTATGCATCATATGTTCCCTCAAACATATTTAAATTTTGATTTGTGGAATTTTCTCCATTTTCTTGCTACAGCTGCTGTAAGAAAGCATATTACAGGTATCCCTTACTTTACTCAATTAATTGGTTCTGAGAAAAAACGCATAGCTTGAAAAATGTGTAAAGTGCATTGATTTTAATGTAGATGATATAGGGATTTGTTCCAAACTAAAAAACAGTAACCTAAAAATGGTAAAAAAATATTATTTTAATTTTCAATTACAAGAACTACATAACTTATTCCTTTCATCCGGTAACTAATCAACTGGGTATGGTGGATTTAGCTCATCAGTCTCCTGCTGTCTTGAAGGCCCTGGATCGGTAGGTAGATAAATTTTTCAAAAAAGTCAGGATTGAATAATGGATGCTACGTGTGATTCATCTATGCTGCGCACTCAGCTTGCAGGACGATGTCAAAATTGAAATTTACTTTATATATTTTGTTCTTAATTTTATTTAAATTGTGTTATAGCAAAATAGTGCAAACTGGATCGCATATAACAAGGGATACCTGTATTTGCCCACAATTGGTTTAGTGAAATAATTTAAATCAGCGTTTATAAAAAAATATTTAAAACTTGTTGGCCTTGACATTATGTTTGTTGATATATAAAACGTTTTTTTTTTTCCAGTGGACTAGATGTGGCGGCATTTATGAACTACCTGGGCTATACCGACGGTGTTTTAGCCTCTAAGATAACGGCTAATGCCGGCACATTTGTGGTAGCTTATGCTGTCCATAAAGTGTTTGCTCCTGTCAGAATCGGTATCACTTTAACTGCTACCCCTCTTATAGTTAGATATTTAAGGAAAGTTGGTGTATTAGCAACACCACTTAAAAAACCTTAGAAATAAGCATTTTTTGTATTCTTCATTAAGATATGAAACATATTACATTTCAACCGAATACTTCTGTTGATTCAAAAATGTTTTGCCCGCTAGTCTAGTAAGAATACTAAAAAATATTATTTCACTTTGATATATTTTAAAAACATATGTAAATTTATTAAAAACCTTGAGTTATAATAATTTAAAAAACTGTGCTCTTAAACTAATATAAAATTCTCTGCAAATAAATCTTATTACTTTTTTGTGTTTAAGAGGAAGTATTTGGACCATATGGAATGATAAATTTTTTGTGAAAAAATGTCAGGTTATGTTTCCGTAATATTTTTTATAGCTTTGGTTTAATATAATAATGGTGTTGAATAAGTTTCAGAACATCTTAAACCTTCTTTCTAAGTGACTTATTTGCTCTTGTATAAGTATATGAGATTTTCGTATCAACATCATCCACTTATAATATTACTTTAATATGGTGGATTAATGATTAAATGTGGTTTCATCTTTTTTTTTTTTAGTAAGAAGTATATAATTTTAAAATATATTGTTATAAAATCCATTATTTTTTTAATACTTTATTATTTTATAGAAAATAATTGACATTTTCAATTCAGATAGGGATAACACAATTAAAATATTAAGAGTGAATTCGACACTTGGTTATTAAATTCAGGATATATTGAAATATATAAAAATACACTGATATATAACTCTATAACAGTAAATAAAACATTTAAACTATATGACAGTAAATAAATGCATATGCCAAGTTGTGCAATAGTACTATTTGAAAACATAAATTAGTCTTTAGAATGAATTATTTTTCAATATTCGTTGAATTCACCCTTATTATCTTTAATGGCAAACACCTTTGATTCCTTGTCACGTACCCACTATTGAAATATGTTAAATTAACTTTATTATGATATTTAATTACCATCTTGACATTAAATATGATTGGAATACAAAATTTTGTTTATATGTTAAGTATAAGTATATTTTCTTATGTATTGTAATATATTAATTTGAAAATTGGCACAAACTTGTTTTAAGCATGTATCATTGGGTTATTCATATTATGAATTGGTTTTAGGTACCTGAGATCACTAGATTATATATACAACATTTGTAAATATTATAATGCAAGATGTTTTATCAATTTTATATTAAGAATAAGATTATTTTTTTTACTATTAAAAATAAAAACCAAACAAAAATATTTTAATCGAATTTCTATTTTATTCTCAAACATTAAAATGTTAAGTATAAAATAGTGATATTCCTCTATGGGTTCACATCGATTAGGGTGAACCAGTTGATAAAATTTGCGAATTACGCCGAACCGGTTGATTTCTTTTTTAATTCTCTTCAGATTGTAAGAATCCTGATCCAAGCTGTATAACTGATAATACATCATAATAAAAAAAAATTATTATGATGTATTATCAGTTATAACACATCTGTCAATCTTGCGATTAGTTAATATGGAACGCTACACGAAAGAACAACACTTTATTATTGTTAAAACTCATAAAAATGGGAAAAGTAAATTTGTAAACTTTGTGGAATTTTCGGTTTTAGTAATAGTCCAAATAAATTATCAATTTGAAGATTAATTTAAAAATTTGATGAAGCTGGTTCGATTCTGGACAATAAGTCACCCATGCGTCCTCGTAGCGGGCGTTCACTCGAAAACATAGCCGCAGTAAGAGAAAGTGTTACTGAAACCCCAGGGAGATCAATTCATCATCGTTCACAAGAATTAGACGTTTCAAGACAGCAAATTCTCACGAAAGATCTGCATCTGCATGCCTGCAAGATCCAACTGACCCAAGAATTCAAACCAGCAGACAGTAAAAACTAAATCAGGCACTCTTATTGGGACACCCTATATATATATATATATATATATATATATATATATATATATATATATATATATATATATATATATATATATATATATATATATATATATATATATATATATATATATATATATATATATATATATATATATATATATATATATATATATATATATATATATATATATATATATATATATATATATATATATATATATATATATATATATATATATATATATATATATATATATATAGTTTTAACAATCTATGATCATTATTTTTAAAACTACTCAAAAAAGAATGATATTCTTGTTAATACCATAACAACATTTCCCTTACTTAATTCCATAACAACATTTCCCTTCCCAACATTTCCCTGTTACATACCATAACAACATTTCCCTTTTGGGGTAGGCAGAGAGGATAGAGTGCTAAACTTTTCTATTACAATATAATTTGTAATAGAAAAGTAATCTTCACCTTGTCTACATCCATACATCTTTGTCACCCATTCGTTAAACATGCTTTTTTTCACCCTACTTAACACACCAGTTTTTAACTCACATTCATCCTAAATAATTACATTTCTTATCGCGTCATACATCATACAATATAAATTATTCTCAGTGCATGCATTTACTCACCTCCTTTCTTTCATTGTCCACGTTTCATTCCAATACACGTCAACGTTGGCTTATTTTAACAGATCTCTGATATTTTTTTGGGAGACATCACTGGTATAAGATCTATGAATAAGTTTAATGATTTCTCCACTTGGACCTGTAATGGACACATCAAAATATGTAGATACACACGTTTCTTTAAATTACAATATTTAGAATAACTTATCTAATGTATAGGTTCGGAAATTGCGTTTGTCATCGCACATGTTAGGAATACTGCCCCGCTCATGAAGAAGCAACAACACTCGCACAAGTCCCCCGCTCATGAAGAAGCAACAACACTCGCACAAGTCCAGCATGTGCGAGTATTGTTACCAGAAAAACTCTTTTACTAATAAAATAATTCATCTGGTAATTAGGACCATTTTTTTGTCAATACCATCAGGAACCGAACCCGAAGAAACCTCCTTTTGGATGTCAAATGCCTTTCAACTAAGCCCGAAGGTCTTTATTTTTACTGATTCTTTAAAATAAAAATCAGTGCATATACAATGTAAACCTTACACTGTTGATATTGGGTTAACTTTGATGATATTTAAACATTTAGATAATTCATATAAAATTTCTTCTTTCGTGTTACTTGATAGTTTTAAAAATATTACGCGTAAATTATGTAAAAATTTAACAAACAAACATGTTCTGTTGACTTAAAAAAACACACCTGACCTTAAATCCAAAGTTGAGCAAAAAAACATTTTCAGTTAAGTAAATATTATGCAAACTGTAAAAAATAACACATCATTTTTTCTTCAAATACAAATTCTATGTTTGGTTTTATTCATTCAAACATTATTAATCAACGAAATGACAAACGTTTTTAGAAATGGATGCTATAAGTTGAATTAAGAATGGAATCATGAGATGTTTGAACACATCGAGAGAATGAATTGTGAAGTACATATTAATAAATATGATTATTTCTATAATATACTAATACTGTTGGCAAATAGATGCTATTTTGGCCTTATCCCCTTAAGTCCTGCCTACTCTCCAGAAACATAAAAAACCAACATTATAAGACATGTCTAAGACCTATACTAACTTACGCATTGGAGATTTGGACACTTACAAATAAAAGAGTTCTCGATACCTTTGAGTGAAAGTTACTCTGCAGAATATATGGTTCAATTTATAGTAATGGCACATGGAAACAGAGGTATAATGAAGAATTCTACACACTGTATGGTGAAGCTAGTGTAGGAAAATTTATAAAAAAAGTTAGACTGTGCTGGCTTGAGCGCTTACACCGTATGCAAGATACTGACATTACAAGGAAAATAACTCGTCTTTTTTTATTATATACGAGGCGTATCCAGAAAGTAAGTGTACTGAGGCTCTCACGACCGGATGGATTTTATTTTCGACATGTTGGCTACACTTCCGTGTAGCCTGACCCTTCCCCTCCGCAACGAGACCGGTTCGAGGTTGATTGGAGGTCATTATTTTAGACCCAGAGAAAATAGTCCAACGGTATCAGATCACATGATCTTGGTGGCCAATTAACATCACCGTTTCCGGAGATTACAATAGATATAATAATTCTCAATTTGAACGCGTTGTTATATTGTATACGACTCCATTTTTATAAATGCCGTACATTACACTTCTCAAATGTCACAAGACCCAGGCAAGTTCGCGACGCCATCTGTGTTTTATCCAAGAATTTAAAAAACCGCTAAATTTGAAAGACCCTTTACAAGGAGAATAATCCGAGTATTTTATTTGATAAAATTAGAATTTTTTGTATTGCTGGTTTTATTTAAAATATCGACGCCATCTTCCCTGTTGGGTTAGGCAGAGAGGATAGAATGCCAAACTTTCGTATCTCTACAAATTCCAATGTAAAATTTTAGATGCCACTATATAAAACTTTTGTAATGAAACAAGATATAGATAAAGAAACATAACTGTGGTAATACAAGAGTAAAATTAAATGGAGCTATCAAATACACAGCATAAATAATAATTATAATTAAATATAATAAAGTGAAAATAAAAAGCAAAATATTCAGTGAGAATAAAATTAAAGTTAAGGTGAAAAAAGAGAAATTATTGGGATGGACACAATATTCGAGCCTTGTATCACAATTACAGAATTTTAAACCACATTTGACACACAATCGCTTGTAGCATCCTCGCCATACACTGTACATAACTTTTTTTGCTTTGTATCACACTTTTTCTTTAGCGGTAGTAATAAAAGATCAAGCGTTTAAAAAACAAAAATCACTTAAGCAATTTGTGATGAAATTTTGGCACTAATGACATCTATCTGTGAAATACGAAACTACTTTCCGAACATTAATATTTATGTAATCATAAATATTTGTATTTCATACAAATAATTGTGTGATGAATTAAAGGAATTAGCAAAGACTATATCGTCCTTCTGCGAAAAGCATTTAAGTCCAAATATTGAGTTTTGAGATAAATGCAATTTAAGTTTCAGAAGGCGATGTAAAGTCAAGTTATATGATTTTTTTATCTTTTCATAACAGCGAAACCATATAACTTTTGAACATAAATGTTTTCTCCATGTGTAGATATTTTTATTTTAAGTAAAATGGCATCAAAAAGTAATTTGCTATAATAAGCAAAAATTAACTTAAATTCTTTTTGCAGAACAACGACGATATACTATATATCAGGGGTGGGCATACATAAGGTCAATGAGAGCCACATTCTGGATTTTCATATATATAAAGAGCCACACCATAGTCACGTTCTCACGTAGTATTAAATACACTAATTCTAATTTATTACATATTCTACACAAATCTTAATTGATATATAAAGTATAAAAAATTACACACATAAGAAAATAGCGCAGAATACGGTTTGCGTGATTTGCGCACATTAAGAGGCATGAGATGCGCGCGCACACACGTATACACCAATACTTGCATCTTTGACAGTTCATACATGTCACTTATAACATTTAGAAAAGAAAATCGCGAAAATACAAGTATAATGGGGAAAGAAAGTATCTATATTTTTATAAGAGACATTGGAAGCCGCACTTAACCCAACGAAGAGTCGCATTTGCCCACGTCTGATATTTATCATGGGAGTCAACCATTTTGAATCAGTAAACTTGTCATATTTGGCGAAACCTCTTAATATCTATAATAAATCTTACATTTATAAAGCTAAAGTGCATAAATGGAACCATTGAATGCTAAATAAAATATTTTTTTATATATTACCATATATTCTATTTTTACTTGGTCTAAAGAGCTTTATTTTATAAGTGTAAGTATAATTACAAAACTTACCATTTACTGTACCTATTTCAAATCACTGTAGGTGGAGGATTCTTCCATTATTACTGTTGTCACTCTTACAGTTGTAGTAAAACAAAAAACGAAATAATATGATGTTGCCAGCAAAATATTGATTTAAACCCAAATTATTACTTAATGGATGTCACTATTCTTCTTCTTCATCCCATACTCCATACTGATTTGTATCTATTATGCCTTGAACTTGATGCACCATCTGTCTCCATCCTTCCCTATCATGATCCATGTTGAATGCAGCATTTAAACGAGATCCTGTTAACTCTTTTGTTTGGTTCTTTCGTCTTATAGGACACCTTCCATTTGCTTATTTTCCAGACTTTTGTTATTCTTCAAATTCAACCTTTTACACTTCAAATTCACCCTTTTGCAAATTATATTTGACCTTTTGCAAATCAAATTCACCCTTTTGTTAACAAATTCAAAATTTTGTAATACAAAGATGTACATACAAGTACAGTACCCGCGGTAAGTAATTCGCATCGGGCTTAAGAAAGAGACTGTCAGCCATAATCGGCTAACTTCGGCTTTGTAGAGCGTCACTTACGCTTGACAACGACTGACAAATTGCGACGGAACACTTGTATGAATGACAGAGACGGCGCTCTACAAAGCCGAAGTTAGCCGATTATGAACGACAGTCTCTTAAGCCCGATGTGTATTACTTACTGCCGATTATGGCTGACAGTCTCTTTCTTAAGCCCAATGTGTATTACTTACCGCCGGGTACTGTACTTATTTTAGTAGTAATTAACAATTCATCATAATACATAATTATGTATGCAAAAACTGACATGTTGATACTTAATAACTTAATCTATTATCATTCTCCTGCAGCAGCTGATGGTAATTTAAGAAAGAGACTTTCGGCTATAATCAGCTAACTTCGGCTTTGTAGAGCGTCGTCTCTGTCATTCATACACGTGTTCCGTCGCGATTTGTCAGTCGTTGTCAAGTGTAAGCGTTGCTCATCGTGCGACAGAGACGACACTCTACAAAGCTGAAGTTAGCCAATTATGGCCGACAGTCTCTTAAGCCCGATGCGTATTACTTACCGCCGGGTACTGTACATATTCATGTAATAATTGTTACAATCTCTGGGGGTAACAGTTGCAATAGATTCTTCAATTATTGTACATCTATCAAATGTTCATGATTTTCAGGAACAGCTAGCATATTTCATGCACATAATTTGATTTTTGAAAATACTTCTTCGTATGCCTTGTCTTATCAACAAGATCACACACTTCCTGCATCTTATGGAGGTTTACATTATCCAAAATTAACCACACTTCATCAATATTATCTTCTTCTAATTTTTAAAATAATCTGAAGAAATTCGATAGAAATATTTGAATAAATAGTATAGTGTGCAGTTATTTGATCCAATACTGCTGGAATCAGGGAAACATACGTCCTCTAACTGTACAATTACACGAGCCGGTGTATTTACTATAGACTATAGCCTTTGTGCTGAATAAACAGATTATGCACAAACTCATGGCGACGCAGAGGGCCATGGAGAGAAGAATGTTAAATTACTCTCCGAGAGATAGGAGAACCAATGAATGGATAAGGCAGCAGACTAAAGTAGCTGATATCGCCGAAAATCGCCATTCAGAAGTGGAATTGGGCGGGACACATTGCCAGATGCACAGATGATAGATGGACCCAGAGAGTGCTAGAGTGGCGCCCAAGACAAGGAAGAAGTGTGGGCCGTCCTCAGACACGGTGGTCAGACTGCATTAGAAGAGTGGCCGGGAGCAGCTGGAAACGATGTGCCCAGAAAAGAGAGGGATGGAGGAGGAGAGAGGAGGCCTATATTCAACTTTGGACGGAGACGGGCTGATGATGATAGCCTTTGTTTGCCGAAGATGGCAATTGAACCCCGATTTATCAATGAATATTATTTTTTGTTGCGCTTCTGGGGAATTCGTTAACATAAGGGTGAATTTGATTTGCAAAAGCGTGAATTTAAAGTACAAAACCTGTAACATGCCCAAAGTAAGTTAGGACTTTTTTTCTGCATATTGCTGGAAGTTGTTTGATAATCTATAATTTTTTAATATAAGACGTTGGCACCCCTTGCGTTCCATGAGATATGAGGCATCCACCACCAACACCAAATATCAAAGGCATCTACTATGCGTATCCAGAAAGTAAGTAAGTGTACTGAGGCTCTCATGACCGGATGGATTTTATTTTCGACATGTTGGCTACACTTCCATGTAGCCCGACCCTTCCCCTCCGCAACGAGACCGGTTCGAGGTCAGTACGTTGAGAAGTGTCGACGCGACAACACGTTTCATGAAAAATGTCAATCCAATCTCCCGCCAAGTGCGAAATACGCGGCGTCATCCTTTATCTCGTTTGGAAGGGAAAACCTCCAGTTGAGGTTTATAATGAGGTGAAAACTGCATATGGTGATAAAGCTATGAATCGTACGGGTGTGTACAAGTGGTGTCGCGAGTTTAAAAACGGTCACGTCACACCTCTTCACCCTCCGCCAAAAAGTTCAAAACCACAATTTCAGCCAAGAAAATCATGGCATCCGTGTTTTGGGACTGTCAAGGCATAATTTTAATTGAATATATGCCTCAAGGGGAGACCATCAACTCTGCAAGATACTGTGAGACCCTAAAAAAATTGCGGAGGGCGATTCAGAACAAGAGGAGAGGCATGCTGACAAAGGGAGTCTGCCTGCTGCACGACAATGCCAGACCACACACGGCCAACGCCACGAAGGAACTGTTCGCCTCGTTTAAATGGGATGTCCTGAACCATCCCGCGCATTCCCCTGACCTAGCACCTTCAGATTACTATCTCTTTACCTCCCTGAAGCTGCACATGGGTGGAAAAAGGTTTTCAACTGACGAGGAGGTAAAGGAGGAGGTGGAGAAGTGGACGGAGAGGTTGGCGGGAAACTACTTCGAGGAAGGCATCAAAAAGTTGATACCCCGCTTCACCACATGCATTGAGAGGAATGGCGACTATGCCGAAAAATAGCTTACATATGTACTACGGTAACCACGTAATTTTTTTGTTTAAATAAAAAAAATTGTAACCTACAAAAATTCAGTACACTTACTTTCTGGATATGCCTCGTATTATGTTTCTTTTCTTCTTTCTCATTGTCCATGTTTCCACTCCAACAGTCACTAGTAAGCATTATTACAGTTTCTCTTCAATCTACAGTTGTATGCTACTCAAGCAGTTCAGTTAAAAGCAGTTATAGCACTATTCTTGGAAAGAAGCGCGCTACTTGTATCGTATAAATTAACAACACTGACTACAAGGCTGCCCTCGACTTTCGCACATAATTGGTTCCTGAAGATGTGTGGGAATGTTCGAAAGTAGAGGGATGTAAAAAAAACATCAAAAATTGTATTTTTAAATATTTATCAATAATAAATTAATAAATTAAAGTCTTGACAACGGTCAGCTTCTTCTTCCTCACTTTCATTGTGTATTTCAATAAACTCTTGTTGCTCAATTAAGTATTCATTTGACAGAGGTACTACTAAGTGAGCTTCGATCGACTCATTAACATCTTCGTTGTTGACGTCCAAGTTTAGTTCATTCATTAGGCTAACTATTTCCGGATTTTCTTCAGAATTTATAAAATCACTCATTATTTGTGGGAATAATTGTTTCCAGGAACCTTTCATTGTTGACTGTTTGATTACAGCCCACGAGTCTCCAATATTGTTTATTGCATTCCATATATTATAGTTCTTCCAAAAAAGTGGGAGTGACTGCATGGAAGCGAACAATTTTTGCATTATCGACAAAAAAAAAATTTTAAATGTGCGAAATAGTGAATTGTACGAAAGTCGAAGGCCGCCTGTATCAAATAAGCTAGTCAATATTTAAATACACTCCATCACAAGTTAAAATATATTTTTAACACATGCCTTACTGTGCTAAAAAAATCCGCCAACCACGGTGCTGGACGCTAAACGTCCAGTAAAAAATGTATATTTTAAATTAAAATTATACAAAATCTGCTAGGTTATTTTTTGTAATTAGCTATAAAAATCCTTTTATTGTGTATTAAAACGTCGAATAATCGAATAAAATATAAGTCCTGGTCACTCACTATCCATCACAGGGAGGCAAGTGTTAAGGGAGATATTTTATAAAAAAGAATCATTATCACTCTACATTCCATCAGGAATGCGGTGATGCCACAGAACATCTCTATTGAGGTTAGTTCAGTCTCCATTTCAGGTCAAAACTATAAATTTCCCTATTGGACACCAGTGTAGAATGGGCATTCGATTCATAGAGTTCTCGGTGAGTGATAGATAATACAGCACAGCAATTGACCAGCTTTCAAGTGACATCCTTACTACATGGTTAATCAGCTCCAATATCTCACCTTTATCATGGTGGTTATCATCATCGTCGTTGCTAAGCCTTGTAGTTAAGGATCCCTTCGCCATTCCAACGTCAATTCAGTTAGAAAGTTAAGCTGTACTGTGGAGTTTTTATCTCATCTTTTTTCTCCTCTTTGAGTGACCTATTGCAAACTTACCGGCCACACAGTTGTACTGAATCCGAAGTTTTTTTCCTTTTTTTTACAAGTATAGATATGACCGAAGTCATAGGTATCCTTATACCTCCAAATACTAGGTGGAAAAATGCCCATCATCCGAGGGGAGTAGCACAGGCGACCTTACACACGGAAGTCCAGTGTGTTACCCTGCAGTCATGGACTTAGTGGTTATGGGCTGCTGATGAACCATCTCATTTATCAAGAGGTCCTACCACCTGACACCTATCATCCACTCAAGAAAGAAAATCCTGTTTTGGGTGTTTTTTTTTTTTTTTAACCTGGCGAGTTTATTACCATGTGGCAATCTCTTCCAACCAACCAGAAAGGTTTTTTTTTTTATAGGCCCTAAGTGAAAACCAGACTGGAATCCTTTTTTAAAAAATCTGGGTTCCAGTAGGGATCTAACCCGCAACCTCCAGATCGGCAGACAAGCGTCTTACCACCAGGCCACGGAGGTCGTCATTCCCAAATCTGAAAGTTTCTCTCTTGGATCTTATTTAAATAACCCAGGATGCAAAGCTGTGTAAAATAATGGAAAGGGTATTGATACTAAGGCGTAATAATACAGAAATTAAATGTAATTATAAATCTTTAATAATATATAAATACACAATACAAAAAAGACATTTCTTATTGTATTGGTTAAATTTTCTTTCACAATCGTTATAATAAAATTAAATAGAAATAAAAAAGAACAATTTCCATTACATCTTCGGAATGATTACACAAAAATAAATGCATAAGTCTTTATTATTAACAACAAAGTGCATTTTTGTTGGGAAAGGGAAGATTCTTAGGTCAAGATCGAAAATAACAGACGTAAGGATTCCAAAACAGGAATAGTACGAAGAACACAATGATTTTTATGTTTAGAAAAAAGTTACTTATATCGGTGCACACTCCCAACACTTGTTCTCGTTTGATTTCCTTAATTTAACACGATATTTGCTTGTTTGAATAACTCTACACCATTTGGCACCATGTGTCCATATTGATACCCGCAACATATTTAAATGGAACTAGCCTACGCCCTGGTGTACTTTCCCCAGATGTGGAGCATGAAGACAGATGCGATGAACACTAGCGACATCACCAACACTGGTACTGGGCCACTGCAAGAAAAGAAAACAGTTTGTTATTCATGATTGCTTGGAAATGTTGAATGAGTGGTACAGTTTAGCGGTAAACAAAATGTTATGTCTAATAAACGTTTCCGGCACTTCTTGATGGAGTTCCATGATAATATTTATAAGATTAAGAGCGCCCGCACACTAGGCAGCCTGGCTGCGGCAGCCGAAATGTGGAGCAACCTGTTATAAGCAGCCAGTCGTGACCGTTGAGTCGAGCGAGATGGACGTGGAAGATGTTATAATTGTTTACCTTTTGTCTCGTAAGAAACGCAAAGCAAAAAGAAGGCATTGGATTCATCCTTTACTTCTGGAGCGGCACTCAAAGGGCTTATTTCAAAATTATTTTAAGGATCTTCGAAACTTAATGCAATCAATTGATAACCTATTGGAAAATATAAAAAAATTCAATTATGGGTACTAATAGTCGTATACGAGCTTGTATAATTCCAGAAGATAAATTGATAATTACTTTGAGGTGCGTACACAAAACAAAAATGTTATGTTTACTTTTAATAATATCGCAAAAGTCATCGTGAATTTCGTTTAAAATACGTCTGGCTGCTACGACAAGTGCGCGGAGACTTGAGGCAGTCACATACATTTGCCTTGTCTCGCTCTGGCTACGCACAGCCAGTTGGCTACCGTGCAAGCGTACACGTTCTAATGGTTGCCGCAGCCAGGAACTCTTGGCTGCCTAGTGCGCGCGCTCCAATGAGCCGACATAGGTCGGGATGAAGTAAATAAATATATATTAGTTCGTTCTCTGCAAAATGTACAAATTTGAACATTTCTTTGTAACATTGTGCATATAATATCTTTAGCTTCAATCTTGTCCCTCTAATTTTTGCAGCCATCTGGATCAATCCGCAGATGACATTTTGTGGTACTGCAATGATAATCGAGTCAATAATTCCGAAGGGATCCCCACTCAGCCTCACATCGGTTCATCTTTAGAGCGATTGGCTCATCGATCTAGTGATGTCAAAGGATAGTCTTTCCGCATTCAAAATTCTCTTGAAAGTACTGTCAACTTGTCAGGCTGTCTAAACTCCAGACCTATGTCTGCCATCACTGCTTTTCTTTTGGCACTCAAGTGTGTGTCTTCACTGGAGAAGGAGTCCCTTTAGGCAGTTATAGATCATTCAGCCAGAAGAGTCATTTTGCACTAGTATGAGTAACAGTGCGTTTACAAAAACTTGTCACACGCAAAAAAATATAAAAATAATATTTTATATTCAAACATTGAAATGAACACGCACATTTTGTAAATTAAAAATGCTGTCAGCTTAAATTGTAATAATCATAAAAATAAAATGAACGTAAGTTTATTTCACATATTAATTGTTTAGGCACGGCAGATTCTAGGAAACATTAAATAACAATAATGAAATTTTTTCAAGATTAAAAATAAATATAAGTACAAGTATTATAAAGTAAAAATGTTCATCAGCTTTAATTAGATTGCACATAAAAATAAAATGAATGTAAGATTATTTAACATATCAATGTATCATAATTACAATGCCAAATAATCAAGTTTTAAAATAATAGTGGATGGAGTGATACTAAATTCTAGGAAACTTTAAGTTATAACAAAGTACATTCTAAGCTTTCGTAAAAATTTTGAATTATACATTACATTAGACATGGTAGTGTTTTTCTAATCACCAAGTATTTTAACAACAATACAAACTTGCGCTCTGCGCGAACCAATCGTGTGGCATTCTAAAACCAATACCACTACACAAGTTGTAAACATACATAACACAGAGAGTGTTATTCACACTATTGCAAAATGACTCTTCTGGCTGAAAGATCTATACTACTTTGTCACTTTGACATCGCTCATAAGAAAAAGTAAGGTTTCCATCTTCTAATGTAGATCGCGCTGGATGGAGAATTATTTTGTGCCCATAACAGTGCGGGTGGTGATGGAATAATATGCAATTCAAATCAATTTCCAAATAAACTGCTCGAATTAAAAATGTATCGAATTGTCAGTAAACCACCATGATTCAACACCTCAATGGGCTGATCTAATGCTTTTTTTATTAAATTTAAAAGTTCGTCATAATATGAGACTTCATAACCTGTAAAAATAAAATGAGTATTTACAGTAGACTCTTGATTATCCGGTGTCACAGATTAACCGGGGCAGGAAAAACATTCTGATTTCTTTTATAACATTTAATAATTATTCATCAATGTTATAATAAAAAAAAAATTTACTACCTCGGTTAATCCAAAACTCAGTTAATGAGACCCCGGATGATCGAGTCTACTGTACCTTAATCTAATTATTCACTTTTTTAATGATTTTCATCATCATGACCCAATATGTTATATTAGGAACATAGTGATATCATAAAATGCCTCAATCCAGATTGGTTCACAGTCCGGCATTCTCTGTCCTGTCCATCTGTCCACAGCATGACACTCCATGTTCTATGAGGGTCATCTAGAAAGTAAGGTTACAAGGGCTCTTGAGGCCGGAGGAAATTTTTTGTTTCGAAGTTGGCGCACCTGGCGTGTAGGGGGATCCTAACGGTCAGTTTGTTTGGTCCCGCATATTTGTCGGCCATTTTGTTGTCACAGTAAATTCTTCCGATGGAGAGGTCGTCGCGCGCTCCCACCACCTCCTGTCTGTGCGAGATCTGCGCGGTCATCCGTTTTTTGACTTTGCAGAACAATACCGCCGCGAATATCCATCGGAAGCTCGTGGAAGTTTAGGGTAGTGATGTGATGAGTCGACAACATGTCACAAAGTGGGTTAGGTTGTTCAGAGAAGGCCGTACTGATACTCATGACGAGGCAAGGCAGTGATTTCTGACGAACTTGTGCAAAAAATTGAAGAACAAGTGCGAAATGACCGCCGTGTGACGCTTGATGACCTTCACGAAGAATTTCCTGACATTTCTCTAAGTCTCCTTGGTGATATTGTGTCGGAAAGACTTTCCGGTTACAAGAAGTTGTGTGAGATGGGTGCCCAGAATGCTCACACCGGAGCACCGTCAAAATCGCGTTACCGCCGCGCGTAAATTTTTGGATCGTTTTGCACAGGAGGGAGAAGCTTTTCTGGACTCCGGATGAGACCTGGGTGTGTCACTACCCCCCAGAATCCGAAAAACAATCACTTCAGTTGCGTCATTCATCTTCCCCAGTCACCAAAAAGTTCAAGACCACCCATTCAGCCGGAAAAGTCATGGCATCTGTTTTTTGGGACCGTAAGGAGGTCCTTTTTGTGGATTTTATGCCTAAAGGGACTACCATTAATGCAGAGGCTTACTGCAATACCCTAAAAAAACTCAGAAGAGCCATTCAGAACCGCAGAAGGGGAATGCTGACCTGGGGAGTCAGCCTCCTGCATGACAACGCCAGGCCCCACACCGCGTGTGTTTCACAGGAGCTGCTGACATCGTTTGGATGGGATATTGTCACCACCCCACCCCCCCTATTCACCCGACTTGGCGCCTTCGGACTTCACCTTTTCACTAAACTAGTGGAGTTTTTGGGTGGGAAATGTTTTTCCAACGATCAGGAGGTCGAGGAAGCTGTGAAGAAGTGGCTGAAAGAGCTGGCGGCGGAGGTCTATGACATTGGCATACAAAAGCTGGTGCCCCGACTACAGAAATGTCTCAATCTCCACAGCGATTACGTTGAAAAATAGTTAAATATATTTGTGAAGTATTCTGTGAATTTCAATTAAATACAAGTATTTTTCGATCCTACATAAATTTTGTAACCTTACTTTCTGGATGACCCTCGTATTATTGATTTTAAGCTACGAAAATTTTTTTTTAAGAATAGATATGACCGAAGTCATATGTATCCTCCTTATACCCTCGAACACTAGGTGGAAAAACTGCCTGTGTCGTTCGAAGGGAGTAGCACAGCGCAGGGTTCGAACTGACGACCTTCTGCACGGAAGTTCAGTGCATTACTGCGCGACCATGCACCTCATGTTATTCTCTGATTTTATCAATCGCAAAGTACAATAAAAAAAGCAATGGTTAATTGATCAGGTTAATGTAGTATACTCGTTACATATTGAATTAACCTTCTGTTGTACGCAGTACTACCTGGCGGGTTTATCACTAGCAAATTCTTCCAGTCAACCAGAAAGGTGTTTGTGTAAAAATCAGATGGGACAGTTTTTTTTAGATTAAGCCTGAAACTCTCAGGTGGAAGATGAACTTTTTCTCTATTGGACTAAAGGAAACATGGCCGACCCATGGCTCGCGATTTTTTATAAATCATAAAAATAATAACAGTAAGACATAGTTGTTTGATAAAAATTTGACAAGTACATATTTTTTGATAATAATTTTCATAAGCACCTAGGGAACGAGCCCATATACTCTGAGGGTGTCAGCTATGGCCCTAGCAACTCAGTTGCAGAATATGCGTGTCCTGTGTGACATAAATCTGCCTACGTCAGACACATAAATACGGCTACATATGCTGCAAGAGCTTTTATTTCATATTTATGCAATTAATTCAATATATAACAATTATTATATTATTTATTGCTATAAAGAGGTGATGGTAATGTAGGTGGTCAAACACTGGAATTTGTGTACCATTTGGAGCACATTACCTCATTTTCGTACTTAAAAATTTTGGTATAACTATTAATTTTAAAAAAATACTCATGTGGTCAGCGAGTCGTACCTGTTTTGACATGTGGCCTAAGAAGGGACACTCCTGGATTAGAGGTTGTCATATATCGAAGTTATAAATATATGATCGGTATGTGACAACACTTTAACAAGACTGCAAGATTCTAGCCTTTAAAAGAATTGCAAGATTCTAGCCTTTTGAAGAGAATTTAAAGAAGCCTTACACTTTGATGCCAGGGGAATCATCTGTGTAGAATCTCCACATGCCTCCTGAAGAGGTGCCAGTGGTGCGGTTTCTGACCGAGGTGGTGGTAGTGGTCTTACGCTGCCTCACGGTACCACCCCCTGAGGGGACGCGAGGAGCTCCTGCCTTGGTTGGAGAGCGAGTGCTGCTGGCACCGACATTAGTCGAACTTGGTGATGCAGGCTGGAAAATAATATTCATATAGTCTTCATTTTTATGCTTTATTATAAATCATATAATTTTTAACACTATTATTAAAATAAAATACACAAGACATGAAACAAGGTAAAAAAATATATACATACCATAAACCTATTTCCCTTTCCGGGTAGGCAGAGAGGACAGAGCAAATTTTCCTATCATGACATACTTCCTTCGTCCTTACGAAATCCACACATCTCATAAAGCTCCTACTGTTTCTCTTACTCCTTACCTTTTTTTTAATACATTAGCTCAGTCCAACCATACTTTTTTCGATCCTTAACCACTTGACAGTTTTGCCCGAGCGTAACTCGGTCATGAAGTTTTTTTTATACTGACGAGCCCGAGCCTCGTTCGGGCAAATCTTGTTTCGACTTGGGAGTGTTTCTCTCAAGTAGAAACAAGATTTGCCCGAAAGAAGCTTGGGCTCGTCAGTATAAATAAAACTTCGTACCCGAGTCACGCTCGGGCAAATCTGTCAAGTGGTTAATAATAACATTTCTTATTCTGTCATACATCGAAAATATAATAGGCATATTATATAAATTACCCAACTCTGAACGGTAATTGGCAGAAAACTATCATTCTGTTTGAGAAGTTGCCTATGCTGCAGTGGTCTCCGATAAGGGGTTTGAAATGGCACAGGCAGAAATGTCAAATGTAGTCATAATAGATATGTCAGAGTGGTAAATGTGCCCCCCTGTTATGTTATGTCTAAGGGAGATTGGTATCAAACCTAGTTAGTCACTAGGAACGAAGCAAGCATTTCAAACCAGTGATATCCCTGGGTAAACCGCTTGATAAAATTAGTAACTCACTCCGAACAAGTTGATTAATTCTAGAAAATATGGAATGAAAAATTTATTATCAATTTGCGTACATACCATCACGCTGTTTCCCTGTCAGAATAGGCAGAGAGAAGAAAGCGCCAGACTTTCCTATTGTGATACACACCACTTTCGCCTCTTCTACATCCATACATCTTCTCATACAACTCCTACGATTTCTCTGACTTTTTACATTCATATTTTTGAAATATTTTTACCTAGTTTACATACCTACCAAGATTTTCATTAAATATTTTAATTTTATTACGCTTTCGTTGTATATAGTATAACCTGGCAGGCTTATTATCATGTAGCAAAATCTTCCAACCAAACAGAGAGATGTTAAAGCGGCCTTAAGAAAAAACTAGACTAATCACTTTTGAAGAAATCTGGGTTCCAACGGGAAACGAATCCACAACTTCCAGGTTGGAAGACAGGCATCATACCAACTAAGCTACAGAGGTTGTAATTTAGAAGTGAAAAGAGAAGATATTAAAAAATATGAAAGTACTAAAAATTTGTGTTAAAGAATCAGTTGATTTTTATTTTTTGAGGACATTAACTGCTTCAAACTACCTTCAAATTTTATATATATATGATTGAAATTATCATTAAAAATCAAGGTGAAAGGTAATTATACTTTTGGAAAATTATTTAATTAAGCAACGTTATTGCTATAGAAGTACTTAAAAACTAAGAAAGTTATTTACTATAGGAAAGCTTGAGATTGTGAAAGTGCTTCAAGTGTGTTAAGGAGGGTGAAAAAGAGTGGTGTGGTTTGGACATGTTGCACAGAAAGGTTGATAAAACAAATTTATAATATAAGCATATTGCATTACACTTTTGTTGTATATAATACAACTTGGCAAGTTTACTGCCATGTGTTAATCTCTTCCAACCAACCAAAACGATTTTAAAGAGGCCTTAAGTAAAAAATAGATCCTTTTAAAAAAAATCTAGGTTTTAACGGGAATCGAACCAGCAATCTCTGGATTAGAACACGAGCGTTTTACCAAATAGGGTATGAAGGTTGTTATCAAGCATAAGTAGGAGTCGTGGTAGAAGGCAATTGAGAACAATATGGTTTGACCAAGCGAATGAAATCTTCAAAGATAACGAGTAAGACAACAGAAAAATGACTTGATGGTCTGTATGTTCAAAATTTAGGTCAGTGTAATTTTGACAATCAGCTTAAATTTTCTCAAATGCATAACATTGTATTTTGTCGAAATTGGTGTTTCATGTGCATGTTCTATTAAATACATAATTCATTTGTAGTTAATCACATTTCAAGATATATTTTTGAGAAAGAAACTAAAGCGTTGGTTCGACTAATTATACTATAATCAAGTTTTATCTTACAAATGTACAATTTTTTGCTTTGCCCTGTAGTTACTTTTCAGATATTTATGCGTTTCATAATATAAAATAAATTCATCAATTAAGACTATGAAACCTTCCCACGAAACAAACAGTAAAATTATTTCTAGTATTCCCATGTTACAAAAATGTATTTTATTATTAGGAAAGCGTAAATAAAATTCAATAAAGCTCGTATTTAAATTTGAATAAAGAATACCGAAATGTTTAAATAATTATTTTATAGATGTTTACTTACCATATT
Source organism: Odontocerum albicorne (assembly GCA_949825065.1). NCBI lineage: Eukaryota > Metazoa > Arthropoda > Insecta > Trichoptera > Odontoceridae > Odontocerum > Odontocerum albicorne. Next base: position 49,586,654 of record OX463841.1, read on the forward strand.
GATAAACTATTAAGTCTAAAATTCACCACTTCCCAATGGACACTGAAGAAAGTCACACGTACCAGAGCACCGACGTGAAAAAAAAACGAAAAACCGCTACACGTCGCACAAACGTCAGCAAGAAATATGTTGCCAGGGCCAATAATTGAAAGTGTTGAAAAAAATAAATTAATAATGTTTACCGTTTTGGCACGGTGACTAATTATACGATTCTCATTTATTTATCTGTTTTATGGAAATAAAAATTCACTCGACTATTATTTTATCAATTTTTTTGAGCCACTCGGAATGCCTTTCTTGTTAAATATATATTAATTAGGTCTTGTTTCTGAGATCACCAACATCTATAATATCCATTTTTCTGATAGCCGTTTTACATCACTTGCTGCAAATTATTTAATTAATTTGATCTTTTCAAGCTCCTCGCAATATGATCATTCGTTATATTTTCGAAGGTGTAAAAATTGAGAAAAGCAGCACAAAAAATAAGATTAAAAACTCTCCGAAAGTGCTTCTGGCAGTTTATAAACAATGCTGTATGTTGAACAAACTTTCAAAATATTGTCAGAGAGGTAAATAGAGGTATTTGAGGCAATATAACCGTCTCGCTCATCATGGCGGTAGTTAATTTATTATGTTTAAAGCTAAAATAAGGTTGACCCTCCATTTTTTGTTGAATTTATAAATAAAAACCCCACCTTATAATCAATATAATATATTCTTCCGTAGGATCCAATAAACAACTAAGACAAATTGTATAATGTATACATGATAAAAAAATTAAATAAAAAATATATCGCATTAGTGGTAAGCACTGTGAAAATAAAGACAGTGTGCATTTTTTTATGGTAGGAAATCAGTTTTTGACTATAACTGCTAGTGGAAAAATCTCTGGCAAAAAGTAAGAAACTCTATTGCGCACATACGCACCAATTAATTATAAGGGACCCAGATGAAACAATATCCACATATTCAAGGTCATGCCCTCCCTTTTACGAGAATGTTCCTTAATTATTCATTCGATCTCCCTTTACCAAGTCAGGGTCAAAAATAATATTTCCATTCTAATTGCACACTGGGCTGCTTGGTTTGGATTTTCCCTGCTAAGCTACTGAGATCTCAAAAGTTTTTGAATTATGGCACTGGCAATACTTTAGTCCTACAAAAATAAGGGATCACTGTAGGGATCCAGAGTACTTCTACCTGTCCTTATGGACTTTGGTTAAAAAGATATTGCTACTATGGTTGGCGTATACGTTGCATGTGACTAGACAATTAAAATATTTGTTATGGGGTGAACTTCTCTATATAATGACCTTGCAGCTTTATGAAAGATGTTTGTTTGCGAGATATGCGATATTTCTATGTGGATGTCGATCACTTTGTGAAAATACTCACTTTGAAAATGTAGAAATCCATTATGAGTAGTGGATCTGAATAGCGGAGGAAATTACCAGGGAAGCAATCTCTTATGATTGAGAAAGATTTTTAGTTAATCCTACAGATTAGTTAATAAATAGCTCACTACGTCTTAAGATTAGCTATTAAGTAATTTTATGTACCATTAAGACTTAAAAATACCTCCGACAATGCCACTTTTCCAATGTAGTATAGTGGAACCTCGGTTCTCGAATTTCTCATCTCGAAGATACATTTTCAATGCCATGCCTCACCTCAGAAAGATTTTAAAACGCAGGCAAACACAAACCTCATTCGACAGAAAAGAGAAAGAACCCTAGGACAAGTAACCGACATATTTATGCAAGGTGACTCCCTTTCCAAACAATAACATCTCTCCTCTGCTCCCCTGCCTCACTACCATTCATTTACGCCATTCGCTCTCAGTACAAGTAAATGTTCATTTATTTAATCTATTTATTGTGTTGCCGTGCTGTGTATTTTTTTTTGGTCTGACATGGATTCATCCAATCTACATTACTTGTTATAGGAAAAATGTATTCAGTTTTTGAACAGCACTATTCAGGTCAATTCTCAATATTGTAATAGAAAAGGTCCCCTGAAACCAAGTTCCTAGCCCATCAGGTGATACCATCTTGAACAGGATTTTATTAGACAGATTTGTTTATATGCAGAACATAGTAATGTCCAAAAGTTCCGTCCCAAGGATATAAAAAATGTGATAGAATGAAACAAAAAGTTTCATTCTATCACAAATGAGATCACTTTTTAAAAAATCCATGCAAATTGGATTTCAGTTTAGAAAATAATAACCAATCACTAGGGGCCAAGTTGGGACTACTACCTTGATCAAAAAGTTTTAGGACTTTATTCATAAAATCGAAAATACAAGTTTATTCATCATCCTCGACCGACTCACGACCACTTCTGAAGCGTTGTCCAAAAAACACTTCTCCAACATTTCCAAGGTCTGCGGACCGTTAAATCCTTTATTCACACAAAATTTAATGCAAACTCGTTGATGCACAGTTGATGCCATTTTCAAACTTGTAAAAAATCGAAAACACGCACAAAAGTAGATGTACTCAGTACAGTGTAACTTTTACAAATTTCAAGCTATGATGCTGAAATTTGGAGGGAAGTGTTAATGATATATGTGGTAACCTAACGAAAAAATAAATTCCAATCGGGTGACTGACAGCGCCACACAGTGGCCGGTCCAAAAATTTTTTGATCAAGGTAGTATAGGATGGTTAATTAAATTCTTGGAAACTATAATGCTAAGTGGTAGTTTTTGTAGCAACAGAAGTGTGCATTGGATGCATTGTTGTGCAGTAATCTCACACTTGCGTGACAGCTCTTCTCAGCATTTTGTTAAAGCATCCTTTAATTTGTGCATTAATGGCACATAACTCTCCAGTAGCCACAGTGTTTCTCTCTTTGAAGTCAATTAGTATATATAATTCCCTGACAATTCTAAAAATTTATTGCCATAACCATTTTTTGGGTTTTGTCACCTTAGCGTTTATAGGCTGTGGTGATCCCGGACAGCGCAACTCCATCAAATCCCTTTTTGACAGTGGATCATGGTACAAAACTACACTTTCATCCTCCATGACATTTGACAGTTATTTTCCATCTCAGAGCAACCAAAATTAATTTTAACATGCCGTTACCTTTGGACAGTACTCAAAGGTTTTAAAACCCATCTTGCGCTCACCTTATTCATGCCAAGATGGTCATGCAAAATATGAAGCACTGTGGTTTCGGAAAGCCCTCACCTTGCTATTTCTTTTGATTTTAGTCTTCTATATTGTAACACTTTATCTTGCACTAATGCAACTGTTTCTGAAGTGATGCTTTTGCTGATTTGCCTTAATGAGGGTCATCAATCGATTATCTACCCAAGGGAAACTGTTAAGCCTTATCTTTCACTGTAGAATATGAAGATTATCCATAGACAGCATTTAAACATATTTCCTTCTTTTGAAAAAATAACTTAATAGCTGTGCAATATTTAATACAACATTCAGAATAAAACGAAACACGTCTTCTATAGCTCTAGTTGGCATATCACTGAGGGTGGAGGTATTAAATTTTAACTAACATTGCCTGTAAATAAGTTACAGAAACACACATGTAAATAAGCTATAAAAAATATATTTTCGGATGAAACATGATCATTTTGTTGTAATTTTTTGAGGAAGAATTCCATTGTTTCAGCAATATCGTATACATGTAATATAGATGTATAAAAAATTCTTTTAGAGAAAATATCAGAGGTTAATATTAAAAAGGCCAGTTAAGTTACTGTTGACAGGTATTTTTATTCTCATACTTATTTTATTATACAGAAATAATTTACAGAATATTTTAGGTTAAAAATATAATTTATCACAAACCTAACATAATATTTAATGGTCTACCAAAACTATGATCGAATAAATTCCCCTAGATGATCTGCATACCTTTACTTTGATGTCTTATACATAAAACTGTACAAATTAATGAAATACCATAAAAAATAAATCATCATAATTATACAGTGACGTGGATCTTCAGCACCGAATCAATTCTAAAGTATTTAACAAAATATTCCCACAATATATATGTTAGACAGAATGAAAATGATTTTGTTATTTTTCCTTTGAAATGAGAAAGACATCATGAGCATTTGATTAATATGACCTGGATTTTGTTTATTCGTCCTAATTTAATTAGTATAAATTGAATTCATTTGAAAAACTGCTTCAGAGTATAATATAAATTCATTTAAGAATGTGAAATACAAGGTTTAATAAAAAAAATAATGAGAATTGTAAAAATAAAGTGTATTTTATCCTATGGGGACTACTTTGAAGGGGACAATATTAATGATTAAATAAATACTTTTTGATAAAAACTAAAATTCTCCTTATTTTTTTATCAAATCTTGTACATAAAAAATAACAATGAAATCATAGTCCACATATTAAAAAAAAGTCAGTTGGTACACGCAAAATCAAGGATCCAAAATTGTGCAAAATAAAAAAAAAATCTTTAATCAACGGTAACGATAATTATTTACAAAAAATCATTGGAAATTTTTTCCAATACAAAATGAAATTAAACCACTTAGAATTCGGGTGTACAATTGATGAAAGATATTCATCAATATTGAAACTGAACACAGCACACAAACAGTGAAATGTGTAAATAAAGTTATAAATGAATAGTCAATTATTCAGTCAGCAAAAATAGTGAATCTTGTACTTAAGAATCAACAATCTACTTATTTAGTTTATAAAGTGGACAATACTCGTCACTGAACACAATTTTGAGTTTCAAAAGTGTCGGGCAAATTGTTTATAGATAAAAAATATAACAATTTTGAGTTTCAAAAGTGTCGGGCAAATTGTTTATAGATAAAAAATGTAACTCTTTGGTCGAGGAATGATTCTCAAAATACGTAAATATTGCCTGTTGATTATTTACACACATTCAAATGGTGCCCCCATTTTAAAAAAGCAAAATTCACCTTGCACATTACATTTGCAACATTAGTCACTGTGAAATGAAACTCGTGAAATAATTGAGAATGTGACAGGAAACCAAACCTCCAGGAATGAGTCTATCCCTGAACTGGCCAAAAGTAACACGCACTTAACAAAAATGTCCATATTAGAATCTAATCACAGATTGAGTAAGATTGTCACACTCTTCTTGTTGGTACGAGCAGTGAGAGAGATGTCATTGCGTCTGGAAAGAGGGAGTGATAGTTAACCAGAGGGACATAGGCAGCCGTGATGACTCTGCCTGCAAACCAACGCCCATGCAGAGAATTGACTGAGGCTACAGCAGTGTTGATGGCGGGGCACTTGACATACACATTGCCCTGTGGCGAGGCCTTGTCTACATACACATGTAAAACTCCCCCATGTTTGTTACACTCTTCTATTACATCATCACGGATCTCCACATCCCAATTCGGATTTGTTTCTCTGTAACAAAAAAATATTAAAATCAATGAAAAATATTCCATATAAATAAATTACTATCTGGATTTTTTTAATCTAACATACAAAATATACAGACCTGAAGTCGCATACATTGAATACTAGTTTACAGATTAATTGAATGCAGTGTCTCTGGTCATGCTCATTAATAGTTTTTGTAATGCTTTATTAGCAGTTTGGCTCAAATTAATGACAGAGCTAATTGTTTATGACATGCGTAATCTTAAAATTGTAATACCAATGGAAATTTTAAAAAACAAATTTAATTATGTAACTGAGAGAAGCACTATATAACAATTTGAATAGTGGATAACCGGAACTAATTACTTTCTATTTTGTAACTGCTATAACATATAAACCAGAGGTGTCCTAAGTGGATTGCTGCAGAAGAGTTCCCTTAAAGTGTAGTTATTTTCTTCTACAATTGTTACTATTATTATATATTTGATAGATTTGACTTTCTATTATGTCAAAAATAAGATGAAAAAAACTTACGTAGCAGGATCGAACATGTTGTTGAGCATGAAGCACTGAGTAGCGATGGGTGGACACACTTGAGGCTGAGGGGCAGTCAGCCCTGCTCCCATCAACACTGATGCAGCTGCTGGGGGCACCTGGAAAGGTACATCAATTTTAAGTACATATATTAGGGGTACTGGGAATTAATCCATTTTTAGGCACTGTTGTTTGAGTTTAGTTTGTGTTTGTTACATGGTGGAGTAAACATGTCCGGAAAATTTTGTTTTGTAGTCCTATTGGTTAGTTTCATTCATAGCGAAATATTTTTTAATGCTAATGGTAAAATTTCAAACCCCAAGACTGATGAAATACACTTCAGACATTTTATGCTACTGTTTTACTATCTAGGCTGGAAATAGAGCAAGGCCACTTTAAACCATAAACAACATATAACACATCGATCAATAAGTCCCGGTACTAACCAACAGATGGCGCCTCTAATAACAAATCCATACCATTCTCTGCCAACATTCAGTGCCAACATTTAGAAGTTACGTGTCAAACTTTCATGACATTGTGTCATTGAGTTACAGTGGTTTTAGTGATGCTACTTTTGCTATTTTCAAAACAATGGAAAAAAAATAATTTCATGTGTTGATAAAACATTGCTTTTTAATGGGAAAAAATACCATTCAAACTCAGCGATGGCTTGAAAAGTGTTATCCGGGCTCTGCTCTGTCGAAAACAACCATTTCACGGTGGTATGCTGATTTCAAACGTGGTCGTACAGACACAAATGATGCTAATGCTGATGAAAAAAACCTCAAAATCGTGATGGAAAATCGCAAAATAAAGTTGCGTGAGATAGCGGATATCCTGAAGATATCATTTAATAATGTTTACACTATTTTGCATGTGCCGCGTTTGCTCACAATGGAACAGAAACAACGGATCGATGATTCAGAGCGCTGTTTGGCACTGTTTACGCGAAATAAACAGGAATTTTTGCGTCGGTATGTGAGAATGGATGAAACTTGGATCCACCACTATACTCCGGAATCAAATCGGCAGTCAGCTGAGTGGAGAGCTGCCGGTGAAAGTCGTCCGAAACGACCACAAACTCAACAGTCGGCTGGGAAAGTTATGGTCTCCGTATTTTGGGATGCGCATGGTATAATATTCATCGATCACCTTGAAAAGGGAAAAACTATAGCAAATATTACATAACGTTATTGGAGCGTTTGAAGTCAGAAATTGCAAAAAAACGGCCCCATATGTAGAAGAAAAAAGTTCCCTTTCATCAGGACAATGCACCGTGTCGTCACAAGTCGATGGTAACGATGGCCAAATTGCATGAGTTGAACTTCGAATTGCTTCCGCACCCACCGTATTTTCCAGATTTGGCCCCCAGACTTATGGCTGTTCGCAGACCTCAAAACGATGCTTCAGGGAAAGAGATTTGACTCCAACGAAGAAGTGATTGCCGTAACTAACGCATATTTTGAAACCAAAGATAAATCGTTCTACACGTCTGGCATAGAAAAGTAAGGAAAGCGTTGGAATGAATGTATAGCTCTTGAAGGAGACTATGTTGATGAATAAAGAATAATTTTTGCAAACATATGTTGTTTTAGTAGTTAGTCCCGGAATTATTGATCGATGTATTAGAGTGAAGTGTTAACCGTCAACAGATATCAATGGTGGTTTAGAAAATTTAAATCGGGCAATAGGGATTTAAAGGATGTCCTTAGATCAGGACGACTCAAAATTTGATGATGCTGAAATCGCTAAGTGAATCAGATCCTTGGCAAACCATTGAGGAATTATCAAAGACTCCCATCTCCATGGTCCATAGTGTAGATGTACTTTAAAAGAATTGGTAATGTGAATAGATTGATTATTTGGTACCCGCACGAACTATCTTCAGATATCAAACAGCAGGTGAATAAGTGAACTTCTCTGATGACAAGATATCATCAGTTTTTGCATTCAAATCGTAACCAAAGATGAGAAGTAGATAGTTTACGATCATATAAGACGATAAAAAAATAGATTTTGCCAAATAAAACACCGGTTTGAGCTCCTAAGACAGGATTAACATTTCGAAAGGTGCTCCTCTGCATCTGGTGTGGTGTTTGCGGTAATTAAGCTTAAAATTACCAAAACAGAGATTTATTGTCAACAATTAAACAGATTGAACCAGAAGCTGATATAAAAACATCCAAGTTTAAATAACTGAAATGGGGCAATTTTTCACCGTGACAATGCGGCTCTACAAAAATTACCCCATGACAAAATTCACGAGTTGAACTGGGAGGTTCTACTACACCCTCCATATTCCCCAGATTTTGCTCCTTCAGACTAAAGTCTATTGAGGTCTTTGGAACACACATTCAAGGATAAACGATTTGATAATGTAGGCGATGTAAAAAATCACCTAATTTTGTTTTTTATTTATAAAAAGGGAATCGAAAAATTGCAATAGAGATGAGAAATATAATATTTGTAAATAATGATAGAAATTCTATTTTTGAAAAATATGTAACCATATTAAAAAAAACAATTTTTATGTTGCTCTATGAAAAAATGGATTACTTTCCAGTCTCCCTAATATTTTTACACTTAAAAAAATGCTTAACGTTTAATGAGACAGGTGTCAAACATGGACAATAAAAGTCCGCGAGCATGGAAAAATATATTCCTTTGAGATGCGGTGTTGGTGTCAGATGCTGAGAATTTCGTGGACTGCCCGAATAACAAATGTCTTCATACTAAAGGAGTTAAATGTGACGATATGATTTTCCTCAATATGTTTACAATGGCAAATTTCTCGACAACCTGGAGAAATTGATTGGAAGTTTGCCACGAAGATGCAGAGCGCCAGCAAGATGGAGTGATCAGGTAAAGGAATTGCAAACGGTAATAACCGAGAGTAGTGAAGAAGTGCAGTCGCAACTTGTACCATCAACATTCCATAGATCCAGACCAGGAATGACAGAGATGAACCTTTCATATGTGGCTGTACTAAAACTTATGGACCATTGACATTAAGGAAATAGATTAATACAGAAAAAAGGAATACGATTTTCCTTAAATTAATTTGAATTCACTTTATTGAGAACTAAATGAGATCTACAGATTAATGTATTTCATGTTTGAAAAAACATTTTAAGAGTAAAATAATCTAGAAACATTTGGAGAAATTAATTACTTTCAACTGCCCTATGCCTGCCTACGCACATACACAATGTATGCGCCAATTGCCTGTCAAATCCCGCTAACCTGTATCTCGTACGTGGCGGCAAACAATAGCAGTCATATAAATAGCCAATTCGTATTTCGTCCGCCAAAGGTACAGGTACAGACGGTCTCCTATTCAGTTCATACCTAGACTATTGGGTTTGTGTCTCATCAAGTTTGTTCTAGTTAAGTATGTTCTATTTAAGCTAGCTACTTGCCATATATAGTAAAATCGTATAAATTATTGTTATATTTATATAAATATTTGTTAACTTACTGTTTGTAGCGCATATTTTTTTCCATTTAGAATTATTTTGTATTTTTAGATTTGGTTATATTAGATATTGTTTGGTTATAGATATTTTATAGTGTTTATTTATATAGGACATTTTTGGAGTAAAATCTTTCATGTGGACAAAAAAGTTAAGAAATAGACGAGGTATTATTGTCCTGTTTGTAAAGTATGTATTTGTTTGCCATGCTTTAAAAAAAAAAATTAAAAAAATTGTAAAACTATGTGTTGACCACCCCATGATCCAAATAATTACATAAAAATAACTGAAAACATTTTATTTTTACATGCTTTTGTTGGAATCTACTCACGACAAAATTCACACTTTGAAAAATGTAATAAAAAAATAACCTGCATATTTTAGATACACACATAGAAAAAACCTAAAGGTAGGGTAGGAGAATTCTATACCTGAAAACCAGTACCCTCGGCCAGCTTAAACATGAGCTGCAGGCGACCTGTGGCACCGAGATCAATTCCCGCACGGTCCAGCTCATCAGTGTCGAATCGGTGGTTGGGTGCCCCTGCCTCCAAGCGCTCAGTGACATTGCCCACCTTCATGGGTCGACCCGCCAGCTCAAATCCGTTGAGTTGCTCAAGGGCTTTCTTTGCGTCTGCTGCATGGTGGAACTAGAACGTCACAAAGAATATTACAATATTATTCGATAGTTGCAAGAAAATTGACGTTATATACCATTGTATCACTTAGCTTAGAATAAAATGTCTCTAACTCAAAATATGCATTACCAATAGAAAAAAATTAAGCATTTGTAACTAAATGAAAAAATGTAGGTCAAATATTTTAGCTTGAAAAGAAAAGTTGACATGAGCAATAGTTGAAAGATAATAGAACAGTGGCAACTCAATAACCACAACTCCTGGGAATGGCAGAAGTTCAAAATGTTTCTTTACTTATTTATTTAACACTTTATTGTAAAACAATCTGGCAGGCTTAATGCCAGGTGGCAATCTCCAACTAACCAAACTAAAATAAATTAAGGCAGTAACACCATAAAACATATTCAAATGATTTCACCATTACAAAATTTATGAACAATATACACAGTAAAAATAAAAGTGAGAAATCAATCAAAGGAAAAGGATAAGATGGAAAGAGACACAAGAGGAAAGAGACACATTATATTACTGACTAGAAATTAAGAGATTTTTTAGTAACTTTTAAAACATGTCAATGACTGAGCGAGTCTACCATTGGTTTGTCACTGGTTCCAGTCTCACTGCATTGACAGTAAAGGCCGACATAAAAAAAAGAGCACTGAACTGGGAAAGCCAATAAACATTCTCTGTTTGAGCATAATGCAAGTCTATAATCGGAAGGATGCTGAATATTTTCGGTGATATAAGAGTGACAGTATATGAATTTGTTTATTTCTCAAGATCAACCAGTTCAGCTTCTTCCGGTATGAAGTGATGTGATAGTACTTTCTCATGTTAAAAATAAATCTTAGACAAAGATTTTGAAGCCACTGTAATTTGTCTAGTTATTCCTCCGTAATATCCAAATAACAGAGGTCCGTATTGTCTAAAATCGGAAAGAGCAGAGATTGCACGTGGAAAATTTTGGATTTAGTAGGTAGGAATCTTCACAACCCTTTAAGGGAATGAAGGCTAAAAAAAAGTTAATAAGTAAAAAGATGTAACTTGAGTGATTGATTGCACAGCTAGAAGTAACAATATTATTTTGAAAGAACTCCCGACAGACAGATCGGAACTTCAAAAGAACAAAATTATTAACATCTCAACAATGAATGATGAACATTAAAACATTAAAATATTTATTAAAGCTTCAAAGTAAATTTATATGAATCAAACAGGTTTTCCGGAAAATTGTTACGTATTTTGCGGATAGGATGTCGTTAGGACAATATTTTCTTTGATAACTGCATTCCAAACGTGCCTAATGTATATTACGATGAAAGGTATTTTTTGGCATCATTTTGAAGATGGAACAAAAAATAAATTGTTTTTCGGTGCATGATGCTTTTTTTACTATCGCAAAGGAAAAAAAATGTGACAAAACCAAAAAATATATATGCACAGTGAGTGTATGAAGATGATACAGTAAACGATCGTGTGTCAAATATGGTTTAAAAAATCCGTAACGATGACACACGCAACTCGAAGATGATGTCAGCTCTGGAAGGTTGATTACCACTGATGACCAAATCAAGACTGATCGAGAATTACCAGCATTCTATGACACGAAAGATTGTTCATATACTGAATAAATTAAAAACCACTGTCCACAAGCATTTGATAAAGTTTGGTTATGTGAATCACTAAGGCCTCGGCCACACAGGTAGGAGCCTCACTTGATGTTTCCAGCTATGTTGCAAGTTAGGTGACATATCCTAGCAAACCAACGTACCGCATACTATCGCAGTGGCTACACTGCATGCTTCGCGCCACGTTGCATAACGATTAGTCATCGAGTGAATCTCCTAGCGAACAGATGTGTTGGTTAATTTACTAGATGGTGGAAGTTTTAATGACAACTGTGTATAAAAGGGAGCCTTTGTGGAACTCATCGAGCAAATTATAGAACAATGTACCTGTAATAAATTCACTTTGGAATGAAGTTGCACAGAAAGTAAATAAAGATGGTAAGTTTTAATGAAATTGGTTAGTTTTGAGAGTGACATAGTGTGTTGACTCAACCGCTCCCAACTGTCAAATGAATTTGTGCATAGCACTTTGGTGTAGCCAGGCATGAAGTCACCAGTATATGAGTCACGTAAAACCTAGCTTAGCACCTAACGAAGCACTTTGGTGTGACCTCGGCCTAAGAATTTGACTTAAAAATATAATATAATTACTTTCAGGGCAACCTATTTATTACTTAAAACAAAAAAAAAAGTTACAATAAATAATTGTAAGGAAATTTTGTTGAAGGATGAATGAAATGAACTCACTGTTAAAAATCCATATCCTTTCGACTTGCCAGACTCGGGGTCAGTGATAAGTTGTATGTTATCGATCTTTCCAAAGGGTTCGAATATCCCTCGGAGCATGTCCTCCGTGATGTTGAAGTGAAGCGAGCCCACATACAACCTGGTGGGGCCGGTGTTGTTCTTAGGTGCTAGGTTAGGCAATGAATTGCCCATTCTGTTCTTTTCTGCCTGTGTGTGCTGTACTATTATTGGTACTCCAAGAAGTTTCTGTCCTGTTAGTCCCAGGGCCTGAAATGAAATAAATTGATTAAAACAAAACTTTTACTAAGGACATTTTTATAGAATTGTAATGAGGTTTTAAGAAATAAAAGAATGTGTGTATAAGATTTAAAAAAACGAAAATTGGAAATTTGTAAAGCAAATCCACCAATTTTGTTTGTGCTCCCCTGAAGATGAGGTGAAAGCCTTGAAGCCGGTAGGGTTATACCGTTACAAAAAAGTGGAATAAACAGTGTTAGATAAAATAAATTACAAATCCACTTCATAGATGATTAATGAAGTGAAAATGTTATGTGAAATAAAATGTCATTGCCAGTAGTCTATTAATCTTATGTACATGCTTGCTTAGCTAAAATCGTTCATCTTTTGAGTCTATTGTCAGAAGCAGCCTTACATATGAGTCGTTCACAAGCCAAGGGAACCAAGTCCATTCTGATTAGTTTTGAGTAAACTAGGTTCAAACATATTTTAGTGTTTCTAATTCTGTAAGGGTATGATCGCAATTCTGAGTGTTATATTGAGTACATTTATTACACTTACTTTGTACAAAAGCATTTTCTGCTACAAGCTAAAGTTTTTCGCACACCTTTCATGCTAAATTCAATATTTATGGACATCTTAAATTCAATATTTATGGACTTGGTTCACTGAACCACTCGTATATTCTATGAGTACTCTTAGAGTGAAACATGTAACTCGGAGCAATGTAAGTAATAATTATTTGAGTAAACTTGAAGATTAATACACTAATTAATGTTTTCTACTTTTAAAATCTATAATTTAAATAAATTCTTACCAATGGGACACTTTCAGTATCCTTAAATTCAATATAGGCAATCCCTTTGAACCGGCGTGTCTTGTTGCAAGTGATGAGGCGCACATCACGTACTTTGCCCACTGCGGAGAAGAACTCCTCAAGGTCGCGAGCGCGGATCCGCTGCGACAACTGCATACAGAACACTGTGCGTGCATCCCGCTCTTCGGGGGCCAGATCCTCTACGGGGGCTGGCACAGCGCCTCCCACACCGCCTGGGCGAGCCCCACCCCTAAATTCTCGTGATCTGGAATAGTGTTCCTTTGTTAGTAGACAAAAAATATATACATATTGCTAAGATCCTTAAATGGTAAGATTTTGAGCTATCTGTGAATGAATAGGTTGGTATAACTGGTAGCTATAGATTATTTTATAAGTTCGCATAACACATATTCATGTTATGAATTATCTGCTGAGCACAGAATGCTTTCACCTAAAGTTGTTTTTTTATAAAACCAGCAAGTCAGTATGGATTCAGGCTCATAGCTTCCCATCTAACCCAATAACCTTTGCGTTCCATCAGAAACACAGGGATGCAACAATTACTCTATCAAAGTTGTTTCACAGGCTCTCTACATCCTTACATTTTACGCAATACTAAAGATTTCATTATCATAATACCATTGGATGGCATAGGATGGGTGTCCGATTCGTGGAGTCTTCAGTAGGCAATAAAACTATCCGACTCTTGGCTATTGCCAATATTCTTAACCTTTTCCTTGTTATAGCACCAAAACTGCCTGAAAAATATGAGCCCTTTCCCGTCAGACAGTTCAAGAGTGCCCTAAATTTCACACAAATTTGTTTACTTTTTGACATCTATAAATAATCAACTATACTTGAGAAAATGTAGGTTGGTTTCTGTGACATTTGAAATGTCATGTCTCAAAGGGACGGTGTTAAATGTTTTTTTTTTACAAATCAAATAGTTTATTTATAAATCGAAAAATTGTTTTTCTCTCAACTGACGTTTTAATTCCTATTTGTCATTATACTGACTTTCTAATGTATTGTATCATTTGTATCTATCTTTAAATAGGCCAAGATCCACTATGAATTAATACTAATTACGGACATTTAATTTTAGGTATAAAAATATAAAAAATTCAATTATCGAATGCCCCATCCCTAGCCAATGCAGACTAACGTAGTGACTTTTGACAAACATCACCAAATATTATTTGATTTTAACAAACTGCCACATTTTTGCTAATTTATAACAAGATGTATTAATTTGTCATTATTGTTAGTTTTATGTAATGTATTTACCTAAATAACTTGCTATTTATTAGAATCGAGACTTATATTAAAGTTGATAAAATAATTAAAATTACTCAACATCGTTACAAGGTTGTATCGGGGTAAATTTGCGAACAGGGACCATGCTACAATTTCTCAAGTATAATTTATTGTATAACCCACCATTCAGTCTGTTGCCTGCTGCTACTTTATTTTCAATATCACACTTCAATTGGCTTATTTTTCAAATTAAATCTTCCTGTGGCATTAATTTTTCACCAATATTCGACCTTCGAATGTGATACTTTAAACTTAAACACTATTAAGGCATTGTTTGTCAACCTTTTTAGGCTTGCGACCCCCAAAAGATAAAAAAATTAAAACTTTGCAATCCCTCTGCAAAAATTCAATATCTTGTCGATGTATGTGCATTTGTGTTTCTAATGTAGAACCACGTATGGACAAACTTTTAAATGAAAAAAAAATGATCAGTCCGTAGGACCAGTAACTTAGTTACCTATTATTCCTATGTTTGATTATGATAGCTTTATTTACTTGACTTACTATATGCTATCACTTCTCCCTGGCTCCATCCCAACTCACTGTCTGCGAAGACTGTTGGGGTGAGCTCTCCTCGTCACTATATGCTATCACTAGCTTATATATTATAATAGAATAGATACACAGAAGTAACCATCAGAATAAACAATGTATGATAATGACGTACACTTGAAACTTTAATTTTTCAAACTAAACTTGTTAATTTTTCTCCGAAAATGTGTTATTTTCCTTTTATACACATTATTTTGACTTTCGAGACCCCCTTAATATTTCCCAAAGCACACTTTAGAAACAATGCCTTAGGGTGACAATTGGTCACAATACTGTATGGATTTTTATCTTTAAATAATTTGCTACATTTTACGTTACAGTCTATTGGTTTCATCTACTAGTCATTATATTAATTTAAAAAGATGGATTGAATTTTTAGTTCTCAAGGTCCACAGACGTCCTCTGAGATTAGTTGTTTTTCACCCAAAGGTTTTGGGTTGGTTCCAATGGTACCGAAAAAAGGTTCCCGTCTGGTTTTTACTTGCAGGATTTTAATATCTTCTTCCCTAGGGGGGTCGCGACCCACAATGATGTTATAAGGGAAACATTCCTCACATACTAACAAATATTACTAAAATTATTGAACTGAACATTCTAAATGCCTATCTCAAAAAACATCAGCTATTAACCTCGTTTTTCTGTAATTGGTTGAAGCTAAAAATTCTATAAAAATTAGTTTACCTCGAGCGACTGCGGTGTTTCTTCCCTCGCCCTGCCTCACGACTGTCTCTGTCCACATCCCGGCTCTTTTCCTTCTCCTTTTCTCCTCGCTCTCTCTCCCTGTCTCCCCGTTCCCGATCCCCTCGTTCCCTCTCCCGTTCCTTTTCCCTGGGCCTCTCTTCCCGTTCCCGCTCATCCCGGCGCTTACTCTTGCTTCTATCGCGGGATTTCCTGCGTTCTTTTGATCTGCTTCGTCTAAAAGAATAAAAAACGATATTTTAGACATTGTTGAAATATTAACACTCCTTTATTTGGTCATAATTGAAAAAAGTGGTTAAAAAAGGGGATGGTTCTCAAAAGTAAGAAAAACTTCAGTAAATTCAGATTTTCTTTAAATTTTCGAACTAAATAAATGTTTTTATTTCTCAATTAATTTTCATGCCCTTTGATGAAAATTTTAATATCTTTTTACATACCACCTTGATCAAAAAGTTTTAGGACCGGCCACCGTGTGGCGTTGTCAGTCACCCGATTGGAATTCTTTTTTTTTTTTGCTAGGTTACCACATCTGTCATTGACACTTCCCACCAAATTTCAGCGTCATAGCTTGACATTTGTAAAAGTTACGCTGTACTGAGTACATCTACCTTTGTGCGTGATTTCGAATTTTTACAAGTTTGAAAATGGCATCAACTGTGATGTACGACGAGACGTCTTTGTTATCAAGATTATATTGACTTTGTATGACCCCCAAGGGTCGATTTCGACTTGTAGGGGGTCTATGTCAGCGAGAAAAGAAATTGGGGGTGCACGAGATGTAAATGGGGGTCCACGTGAGTGGATCCCATTTAAGCAGATCATCATCAATATTTAGGTGTTCCGTAAATGTCTTATTACACCTAACACAGATTGTGTGTACATAATACTTATATCATTGCTATCAGAGCATCAGGTTCATCTCTCTCATTAACAGTATTATTTGTGTATTAATTTTATGTAAGAATTTTACTAGGTTTTGATTTGTTTCGTTCCAAAGCCAAATATTTACTTGCATTTTGTGTCTTTTCAATAAAGGTATGAATAAAAATTGTACATGTTTTTCTTTTTGTACAATTGTCCACTCTACAAAAAACCTTATCAAGGTGAACAGCACTGTGTCAGCTGTCAAAACTACATTTGAAGTTAATAAGTTTAGGAAAATTCAATATTAGGCAGGCAGGGGGTCTACGGAAAACAAAAAAAAACGCCAAGTGGTCTACCGGGCGAAAAAGTTTGGGAAACTATGATTTAGATAAATATGTTATTTCAATAAGTTAAATTTATTTTCTAAAGTATTCATTCTAAGCTGGTGTAATTCAAATTGGAATTAAATTGCAGGTGGAAAGGTTTTCGTCTTTATTGAGCAGTTGAATTGTTTTTTTTTATAGAAAATTAAACTTACACAGATCTCTTGCCATCCCTGCCGCGCTCAGAAGCGTGCTTGTGCCTCTCCGAGGCGTGCTTGTCAGACTTGTGCTTGGAGGATGTGGAGTAGTGTTCGTCCTGTCACACAAAGCACGCAAAGTAGAACCACCGGCACACAACACAGCAACAGAAATCAAAACACATTAGTTTATACTACACATTATGGCAATATTCAACAACTCACTCGCGGCCACATCTAGTCACCATCAACTTGCAAATCTGGACTTCATCTAGATCAGACGAGATTGTAATCTATTATAATTGTTTCCAATGTTATATAAAGTAACACTTTGTTTTTTTTTTTTATATAAAATATAAAAAATATTAATTTAATAGCGAAAAAAAGATTTCTAGTTACCCCATATTAAAGTAGAGATAACTTAGTTTGAGAGCACAGCATGCTAGTAATTCATATTAAACATTTAAGCTGAATTGCTTGTGTAGCAGATAAGTCAAACTGAGCTAAAATTGATATAATACTGCGCCTACGGTTTTCTATAATACAGGGACAAATATTACTATCTCATCTACTCTGCGGGTCATTTTGCAAGCTGATCGTAGACTGGATATGTTGTTAATAGCGAGTATGGAAATATCAAAGGCGTTTATAAAAAAGGGGCAAATGCCGCTGGTTGAGTCCGTTGAATAGCTAGCAATAAATTAAGAGTCGGGGAAGGAGCTGGGA
The DNA here is from genome assembly GCA_949825065.1 of Odontocerum albicorne. NCBI lineage: Eukaryota > Metazoa > Arthropoda > Insecta > Trichoptera > Odontoceridae > Odontocerum > Odontocerum albicorne. The sequence goes on from OX463841.1 coordinate 49,604,724, forward strand.
ATGGGGGCGGGAGCGGAGCGAGACAGGGTGACACTTACCTATCACCACACCTGACAAGAGAGGGACACAGCGACGCCAATACTTCTGCAAAAGACACACCCATCAGCTACATGTTACAACATTTGTCAACCACTCATTCCTCGCAAAGTATTTATTAATTATATCTTCCAAGTAAAATTGAATGCGCAATGAATTGTTGAGACAAATAACTTAAAAAGAAATTCTTCATTTACCAATAACAGTTTTAAAATAAAAGGTTATTAAGGATATCTTCGTTTCGAGACCACTGGGTGTTATAAAATTACATTAACTAACCGAAATTTCTTTCACTGCGTGGTCTCTTGAAAATTCAACGCTTCTGTTTGTAAAACTTTTATAAAAAGCTGATAAGTAAATATGAAAATTAATTCTTTCTTGAGAGTTAAAAAAATCATCAAAATAATCACCTTTGCTTACATTGCGGAGGCACATTACAAAGATAACAACAAAAAAGTCACTGAAAAACAGAGATTATGTATGGAATGAGAAGATGAACGAAGGGAAGAGAATAGAATAGAGCCTTCATCATGGTGGGTTTGGGTGCAGAGGAGATGGTGTCCCGAGGCGCCCCACACTGCGTCTCGCCGCCTGAACAGAAACGTACCAAGTCAGCTACTCCGGCCAGAACTTCCTCAATATTCTTACCAACTAACCTAATCTATTTAGCTCCCTGAACAACGCTTTCAATTGGTTTCCCGTGGAAAATATATAACAGTCAAGTTATCATCAAGATATTGAAAATTATTATTAACAGAAAAAACCAATTGATATTAGGCAGCTCAGATATTGTTCAAGTACAATATGAAGTTTAAATCAATAAAATGTTATATGTAAAATCTAAGATAAATAATATAATATAGTAGTTTAGATGTAACCAATACAGTAGTTGGGTTGTAGATTTTGGTCCCTTCTCTATGTTGAATTCTCTTCTTCATCAGTTCTCAGACAAGTATCTTTGAGGGGTCACTTAGTTGTCTGTAGAATTATTAACTCTCAATTAATTATGATAGGATGTCAAATATTTAACATTATTTTCCAATAAATATTGTTTTTAACATATTCTGATGAATACAGATCATTTATTAAAATCAAGAATTAAAATATAGGAAAAGAATTGAATATTGAATGAGAAATATCCCACCATTTTTGAAAGGGTGGAAGTGTTCTTTATTGTCAGGGAGTGAGTAATACAGGCTAATGAGAGTGAAAAGGAAAATGATAATATTGTTCAATAATTTGATCAGTACCTCTCCTTCTGTCCCTGGTGGGCGGACCAACCTCGACTAATTGCACAAAGTTCTATAAATATAAAGAAACGAGACCAAATGTCATTTTATTTTATATATAAATGTTACATACAGTGGGGTGTCTAACCACTTCGAGTGCATATCCTAACTCTTTCCTATTTAACTGAATATAACTATTTTATTACAAAGGTGTTCTAAAATTTTAAAATAAATTATTTATGTATCACGGGAATAAAATATAAAATTATATAAAAGAAGTAATAGAGAAGGTATTAATGTCTTCTAGTTATTGTAAATGTTTAAATGCATGGAAGGGATAATAAACATTGTTTTAGCTCTATAATTTGTATAATTAGAGGGTATGGCAATACTTTGCGCCTAATAATGAATCTTTAATATTTAATGAAAATGTAATTTGACAAAATAGATCCAATAAAGTCAAACGTCCAAGTTTAAGAATTATTAAGAAACAAAATTAGTAAGAGACAGACCAGACAAAAAAATGAATAATTTTAGTTAAAAATCTCTGTTCAAATATGTCTAAAAAAGTTTTATTATTTAGGAAAACATTCATAAATATGGGATATTTATATTTTGTGTCTTTACTATTTTATTGAGCAGATCCAAATTTTTCAAAATTACCATTTATAAAGCACAAAATCGATTTTGATCCGAAAATTTAAGTTTGGTATTATCAAAATAATATTGAATAAAATAATGTGCAGCAACTTCAGAAGGGTTACATACACAATGGATAAATGGCTGGAGTATTTATTATGTGGTGGCAGGCAAGTCCTGGAACGCATCTCGAAGTGGTTGGGTGTGATATGGTGGCGAAGTGATCTTGCACATACAGCACTCGTACATCAAGAGATAAGACAGAGAATGATAATAACAAGCTAAGAATAAATTATAATTGAATGAAACTAACATTTTTCTTGTATGGCGCCTCAAGCATAGCCTCAACGTCAAAGTCCTCAGCCATGTCTGAAAAATAAACAAATATATTACTTACTCATGTTGCTTATACAGGGTCTTTCAATAGGGACACTCAAACTTTGTTAGGTTATAGCGGCTATGTTGTTAAAGCAACATATGTCAAATTTGTTGTGAATTGTTCAGTAGTGTATGGCAAATCACCATGGAAGGTTATAGCGTTAAACAACGTGTGCAAATCATCAAATTTTATTTTCAAAATCAGTGCTCCGTTCAAGAAAAGTTCCGCACATCACGTGATTTTTATCCTCGCCACAACCGTCCTGCCGAGTTGACTATTCGACGTTTGGTGGTCAAATTCGAGTCAACCAGTTCGATAAATAATCAGCCAACACCCGTACGTCACCGAAACGCAAGGTCTGCCGAAAACATCGCTGCTGTGCGTGAGTGTATGGGAAAACCCGAGGCAGTCAATTTCTCGTCGTTCATAAGAATTTGGCCTTTCTGCGACTTCAACTTGGCAAATTTTGCATCGGGACTTGGGTCTGCACCCGTATAAAATCCAACTGACCCAGGAACTTAAGGTAAACGACCATAGACAACGCCGTGTGTTCGCTTATTGGGCTCTGGAGCAGTTGGAAGTTGACCCAAATTTTGCCAAAAAAATCGTCTTTAGCGACGAGGCCCATTTTTGGATGATGTATAAACAAGCAAAATTGTCAGATTTGGGATGATACCAATCCACACGAGAAATACCAGCACCAAATGCATCCCGAGAAAGTCACCGTTTGATGCGGATTTTGGTTTGTCGGAATCATCGGCCCGTACTTCTTCCAAAACGAAAATGGCATTGCCATAACCGTCAACGGCGAGCGCTACAGATCGATGATAAGCAACTTCTTGTGGCCTAAACTGGATGATATGGATACCGACGACATGTGGTTCCAACAGGACGGCGCTACGTGCCACACAGCGCATGTCACGATGGACATTTTGCACGAGCGATTTGAGGGCATGGTTATCTCGCGCGGCGGTGACGTGAACTGGCCACCGAGATCGTGCAATTTAACGCCTTAAGACTTCTTCCTTTGAGGCTATCTTAAATCGCAGGTCTATGCGTATAAACCGCAAACAATTGATGCCCTCAAAGTCAACATAACGAACGCCATCCAGCAAATTCAGCCAGATTTATGCGACAGAGTCATGGAAAATTGGACCTCCCGAATACGTGCCACCAAGCAAAGCCGCAGCGGACATTTGAACGATGTTATATTCCATACTTAATGCCATAAAATATTATTTCAAATAAATTAAAAATTGAGTGGATTTTCACACACAACTTGTTTTATTTACATTTAAAAATCGAGCATCCTTATTGAAAGACCCTGTATTATAAAATCGAGCATCCTTATTGAAAGACCAAACATTATAAAATTTTAATCAGTTTTATCAGTTATTACACTCATCAAGATCATAACATAATTACAACTGTTATTATGTATTATTATTTTTAAAACAATTTATTTAAAAATTTGTGTTTCTTTATAAAATCAGTAAATTATGAAAACTGATACCGTCAATAACATTTAGCTCTCAATAAATGTGAAAACAATAAAAGCAAATTTATAAAGAAAACTGCACTTGAGTTTGTTACCTAAGAATGAAATAAATATAAGTCAATATATTCAATATTGCCATGGCTACATAAAACAGTGGGTAAAATTATGATTTATCTGTAAAAAAATAGCCTTTCAATTTGTTGATATAAATTTAATAGGTTTACCACCTTTGTATTACGTTTTTAATTTTGAATTCTCAAGGAGAGATAGACTTTATGTAACACAAATTAACTGTTTGCTGTCTAAAGTGCCCAAGAATTCGTCATGAAATCAGCACTATCCTGCTTATTGAGTTTTGTACTGTTTTTTATTATTAATGTGTTTTTTTACTTTCGAGAATAATTGACATGAGTGTATTTATGTGAAATATGTCAATCATATTTGACTACCTGCTCAAATAGTGTTTAAGGGATGACTTATTTGTTGTAGTTATAAATAAATGATAGATGTTCTTTGTAATTGGTGCATTGTTTTTTTTTTTGCAATTTCACCAAAAAATTACTTCAATGTAATGATAGTAACACATGCGATACAATACTTTAAAATAAAATTGATCTGTGTATAACCCATTGAAATATGTTACATTTCTCCAAAAATATTCAACTAACAATCCATTGAAGTACTTTCTCTTCATGTGGAAATCAATGATGAATACTTGAATAACTCGCAATTTGTAGATTTTATACTTCTCACTAACTACGATCATGATATCACTAATGCTCATAGGAATTAGTAGAGCATCACTACGTGTAGGCCTTAAAATTGACTGAAGCAAAACGAAAGTCGTGAACAACACTGGATCTATCATAGTCAATGGGAAGTTGAACAAAAAAGCTTTGCGTATATCTTGGACATACCATAATGCCCGGGAAGTAGAACTAAGATGCAATAGGTAAGTTATGATACATTTGAAACACTCAAAAGTACTAGAGATATCTAAAGAAAAACCTATTCGATTCACATGTTCTCTCACTACTAACATATGGGCTTGAAATGTCAACATTCATAAAGCAAATAATGCTTAATTTAAGGGTGACTCAGACCATAAGAATTTTAGAAGAAAAAATACAGTATTGATGGCAACCGTCATTCATATATTGCCAAACTTATAAACATATCTTACTTATATTAATCTGATGCCTTGACTGGAGTAGCAAAACTTATGTGATGATAATACTCAGAAAAATGAATAACGCTTAAATAATCTTAACCACTTCTAAAAAAAACAATATGCTCCATAAATATTAAGAAACAATAAGAACGAAAACACAAGTCCGAGAGGATAAGTTAACAATTAATTATGAAATTTCATAAAATTACAAGATTCGTTAAATTATAATTACTGATTTTAAGCGAACTCGTAAATTTTTTAGAATTCTGATATTATTGTTTAAAAATGAAGCTCGTTAGCGTCGGTCTTTCATCAACACTGCGGCGGATCACTAGATTAAGTGTTTGTGGCTGCTTGATTGACATCTACAAATTACGACAAAAATCACATTGAAAACGCATTAAAAGGCACAGTGTTAATTAATACTATTAATTTCTATTGGCAAAACACTGAGATTGGAGACAATTTAATGAGAGAAAACGATCGCTTGGTTAACTATTAAAATAAAAAAACTTACCTGCTGTTTCGATTCCGATTTTACTTGTGTACTCGTACGATTAGAGAACAGTACGCAGATGATACGCTAGCTCAATTCGGGTTTTCTAAAAACAAAATTTGAGATTCAATATTATTTGAGGCACCACAGCTTACAAAAATACACGGCTTTCCACTGTTTATTGAAGATCCGAGAGAGAAAACTAAGAAGCAATATCTCACGTCGAATGATCAAAGCGTAATAAAGATGGCGTCCAGAGTAGAAGTCCAGAGATAATACATAATGGCGACCACAAATCGCAGATTGGGAAATATTCCGGAAATACCAAAAAGCCAAGATAGTTACATGTTTATTAAAATATTTGAAAACCTCAATTATGAAAATAAAAACATTTTATTCAAATATTTATAATTTTTTTAATTGGCTTGAATAATACACAAAAAATAAATTTTTAAAATTTAAGAAATATTTAATACATGATCTTCACCGAAAAAAAACCACAGACAATATCGTGAAAAAACCAAACACAGGTCAAATAATATTTTTATAAATTCGTTTTCATATAATTACATATTATGTTGATTTGCATTAAAACTTTGTTTTTATTACTATATATGTGATAAATTTAGATAATATCAGGTAAACTTTTATTCAATATGCATCGTAACATAAAAATAATTGATATTTCATATTTAAGAAAAAAGAAAACGCTAAAATTTATGACAAAAAGGCGTATTGTATGTTTGTAGACTTGAAAAAAAAAATATCACCACATAATAATGAGCGAGTTATGGAAAATTATGGATCAATTTATTCTTGGATATAATTTTGGTATTACGTAATTATATGCCAAAGTAAAGCGTGTATTAAAACGACCGATACCTTGCTGAGTGGTTTAATATTTAAAAGTGGTAAAGCGAGAATGTGTAATGTCACCCCGATTGTTTAATATTTATATAGAATCACGTATAAAGGAACTACTAAAATCAATGACTTTTATACAAATGTTGAATGGGAATGTGTGTACATAGCTGTGTGCTGATGACATGGTGTGTATGTTGAGAATGAGGATAAATTACAGAGTTTGATAAGTAAATTGCAGGAGAGATGTGAAGAGAAAGAATATGGTTAAATCCAAAGTCATAAAAAAGTAAATGCAATAATGGGTGAATAATAAAAAAATGGAGAAATTCTGCTATTTAGGTAGTATTCTCTGAGTTACGATATATATCAAATGGCATGTAGCTTAGGAAATAAAGTCAGGGGGGGGTTAAAATATATATACTTGAACCGTAAAGCATCAAAATATGCTAAGATACGTTCATTTATGTTCACAAAAATATTTTAGTAGCAATTTTGATGAATGGGAGGGAAAAATACTGAAAGAAACCAGATAAATACTGTAGAAATAAGAATGCACTAGATGACAATGTATGACAGAATACGGAACGAATATAAACTTTAGGCTTATGTATTGAGTAAGATGAAAAAGAACACTCTGAGATGGTTTGGGCACGTAGAACGAATTAATAACGAAAAACTAACAAAATAAATATAGAGTGCAAATACAAGTGAAAGACATGGTAGTGGAAGATCAAAAAAAGTATGGTTGTATTATTTGAATGAAATTTTAAAAGAACGAAACGTAAAGAACACAGAAAATCGTAAAAATTGTATAATTAGGTATACGGATGTAGAAGAGCTGAATTATGTATCTCTAGATAGGAAAGCCGGACACTGTCCTTTCTATTTATCCGCACAGGAAAGTGGCGTAATATTATGTATGTAAAACGCAAAAATATATAAGAAACATTATTTGTGATATAAAGTTCCCTAATAATTTATCAATTATTTTAGTCCTCCATTATTTTGAGTAAAAAAATATATATAATTGTACCATACTGTAACGTGCTACAAGTAGAGAATTGATATTTATTTAGTTGCATAAATATAATGATACTTTCGATTAAAAAAATATTACTTAAATACTTTTAACAATTTAATTATTTAATATGTTTAGAATAATATGAACCATCCCGATAAAAATTATATTCAGATGAAAATTTCACAACGTATGTTAATTTCTTAATTATTTTGATAATAAATAATGTAAAAATCTCGCCATTCCGCAAAATAATCTTTATTTTATCAAACAGATATCATTTATAAAAACTCATGTCATTTTTATGTGTCACAGTACAGTATGTTTTAGCATATATTACATAAATTTAATTAGAAACTACGCGAATCGTATTCTGATTTTCAACCAATATTTTTCAGACCTGGTCATCGCATGTTGATCAGCGGACCAATGAAAAGCGATAATTTTTATCACCACTTTAAATGACATTTGATTGTAAGCCAATCATCTTCGCCCTAGTCTGTGGCTCTAGTTGCCGTTGGTTCTCTGTGGTGCGCGTAGATTTCAAGTAGTGTGTGTCTCTCGCTGTTACATAAAATATATAACCTAATTTTTAATGTCCGTAAATGATTAATATTTTACATCATGCAAAGACGTAATTTCTCAAATAAAAGAACCTGCACTCCACCGCCAACGCAAAAGGATGCGTTCGAAGCTATCAATGAGAGTGCAGTGGACGACATATCTTTAGAATTTTTCTATAAACCCCATACTATAACTTTACTAGCGGTCTCTATAAGCGCTGTCATTTATAAGGCTTTCGTAAGGTAAATTTTTAATATATTATTGATTCAATTAAAATATTCAATAGATGCTTTAAGAGTATAACCATAATTCCTATATCATTCATTTATTTATATGTTGAATGATCGTTTTCATATATCGCACAAAGTATCAATATTAAACTGACAGATAACTTCGTAACAAAATTATTTTAAATGAGAGTAAAATGTTGTTTAATTTAAGTTTTACGTTGAATGCTCCCGCTGATTTGGTTATTACATAATGATAATCATGTTTTTTTTAAATATTTAATAATTTATTGATTTGTTATTACATTAAACTCCGCGACACGTGTTTTTACCTTCTATCTCGAAGCTTCGGGTAAATATCCTCGAGATAGAAGGTAGAAATACGTGTTTCGCGGCAATCAATGTAATAAGTGGAAAAATAAAGTAATATGTGATTAAATATTCTAATATGGATTTACATAAAGTTAAAGCCGAAACCTTCGATAGAAAATGATGTTTACTTAAAAAATTACACAGCTAATAAACCATCTATTTCTGAATTCCAAACTATTCATAATTCAACATATTTTCTGATGAAATATCCTGTAAGGCTGAAGTAATATTCAGATTTTAAAGGTGTATGCTCCCACGGTGGTCCAATGGTTAACACAGTGCTATAAAGTAAATAAATATAGTTTTTTTTGGTTATTTCTCAATTTTCTTAGACATCTCTGCCATATAACATTTTTTTCCATAAAATTAAACAATCATTATTCACGTGTGACAATTTGAGTCAGATCTGAGTATTTATGAGAATGTCCTCAGTAAGATACAGGCAAAAGCCTAGTTTACTGGGGACACGAAAAATGAAAGGTAACTAACAAATCCATATTAATTGAGTGTTCACTTTAAATTACCAGTTTTTATTTCGTTGTTTGTCATGTTTTTCATAAACTACGGGTGTCCCAAAAAATGTATACTCACTTTGAATGATTAATAAATTCAGTATTTATTAAGGTAACACATCGATCAATAAGTTCCGGGACTAATTTATTCATCAACATAGTCTCCTTCAAGAGCGATACATTCATGCCAACGCTTTCCTAACTTTTCTATGCCAGCCGTGTAGAACGATTTATCTTTGGTTTCAAAATAGGGGTTAGTTTCGGCAATCACTTCTTCATTGGAGTCAAATCTCTTTCCCTGGAGCATCTTTTTGAGGTCTGCGAACACCCAATAGTCGCTGGGGGCCAAATCTGGGGAATACGGTGGGTACGGAAACAATTCGAAGTTCAACTCATGCAATTTGGCCATCGTTATCGTCGACTTGTGACACGGTGCATTGTCCTGATGAAAGAGAACTTTTTCTTCTTCATATTGGGTTGTTTTTTTGCAATTTCTGACTTCAAACGCTTCAATAACGCTATGTAATATTCGCTATTGATGGTTTTTCCCTTTTCAAGGTGATCGATGAATATTATACCATGCGCATCCCAAAATACAGAGGCCATGCCCGGCCGACTGTTGAGTTTTTGGTCGCTTCGGATGACTTTCACAGGCTGCTCTCCACTCAGCTGACTGCCGATTTAATTCCGGAGTATTGAGGTGGATCCAAGTTTCATCCATTGTCACATACCGATGCAAAAACTCCTGTTTATTTCGCGTAAACAGTGCCAAACAGCGCTCTGAATCATCAATGTGTTGTTTCTGTTCCATTGTGAGGAAACGCGGAACCCATTTCGAAAAAAGCTTTTTCATGGCCAAATGTTCATGCAAAATAGTGTAAACACTACCAAATGATATCTTCAGGATGTCAGCTATCTCACGCAACTTAACTTTGCGATTTTCCATCACGATTTTGAGGGGTTTTTTTTTTCCTGGTGTAACGGCCTCATTTGGACGACCAGAGTGTTCAGCATCATTTAGGTCTGTATGACCGCGTTTGAAATCAGCATACCACCGACAAACGGTTGTTTTCAACGGAGCAGAGCCCGGATAACACTTTTCAAGCCATTGCTGAGTTTGAACGGTATTTTTTCCCATTAAAAAGCAATGTTTTATCAACACACGAAATTCTGTTTTTTCCATTGTTTTGAAAATAGCAAAATTAGTATCACTAAAACCACTGTAACTCAATAACAGAATGTCGGAATATCATGAAAGTTTGACACGTAACTTCTAAATGTTGGCATTAACTGAGAATGGTATGGATTTGTTATTAGAGGTGCCGTCTGTTGGTTAGTCCCGGGACTTATTGATCGATGTGTTATATCTAAGATTGAAGCTCCAAATAAAAAAAATAAAAAACAGATGTCGATTTTTTTAGTTATCGCATGTGCTGATTGGTTTTGTGGTCCATGCACTACTGATAATGTAGAATCGCAAATATCACAAATATTTTTTTGCTATTTGATCGCATTGTCTTTTAATGGCTGCACTCAATTCATTAACTATTATCAGTTTTGTGCCATAAATTAGAACTTTGATGAGTTCTTATAAAAAAAATCCATTGGCATGGGGGATATTCAATGCTACCTCTACATCCAATCCATCTGTTCATCAAGATAGGCCCTCGCGTCACAATGATAGTGGTGAGGTGCACGTGGAAATAAAGGTTCCCCCTTATTCCTAAACTCCTCACGAATGCGCGATATGACAAATTCCTGCACCAAGTTCAAGTAAATAACACAGTGTGAAAATGTGTTAACATTTTTTGGGACACCCTATATATCACCATAAGACATATTGCTGCTGTTAACAAGGTCAATGGTGTACTTAGTACTTTTTTTTACCACTAAATCAATCGCAAAATCTTGAATATATTTTATTCACAGTGATGTGCTAAAGCCAATTGAAAGGGAGTGATAACAGAATAAATATGGTAGAATGCACACCTTCTAAAGAACATTGTACACGCTTTACGTAGAACAAGTAAATTACACTGTAAAAGTGTGGAGACACGTTTTGTATGTATTCATACAATAATTTCTAATGTACATAAAAATAAATTATATTTGAATTTCAAGTATTGTATATTAGTTTTTTTACTAACAAAAATTATCAAAATTACCTAAATTGAATTTTGATTAACACTTCCCTTACTGTGCTAAAAAATTACCCCAGTAACGGTGTTGGACACTGAGGGTACAGTAAACATGTATGTTTTAAATTAAAATTATGCAAAATCTATTAGTTTTTTTTGTAATGAGCTATAAACATCATTTTATTATGTAATAAAATGTCGAATAATATAAAATAAGTGTAAGAAATGATAAAATAAGAGTTGAAACAGAGAGGTGACATTTCTATAGGAATATAATTTTCCCACTGCGTCGTTCGGTCTGCGCAATGTTCAGAATGCGCATGACTGAAAAGAGGTCTCCAACCTTTTAAAAAATAAATCATAAAATTATACAATAAAATATAGCGTGTATTTTTTGGCAATAAAAATATAATTCGAATTAAGACAATAATTAACATATTAACAAAATATAAAATGAATATATAAATTCAAAAATAATAATATAAAAACAAACACGAAATTCAAATCAATAAAATATGCCATTTTGAAAATATAAACACTTTGAAAATAGGTCAAAATTTGAAAATAGGACAAACATATCATAAAATCAAAATTTAATCCTGTGGAGAAAGTCTATCGCAATTGGGGCACGAAATAACTTTTGTTTCTATTCTATGTACTAAACGCACAGGTGTTTGATAAAACTGGGAACCAATCCCTGGAACGAATGTACTCGTAAAATATTAACTGTCAAAAAAGAATGAGTCATACTGAGTGTTTTGACATTTCGTCAATTCTCGATTTATTATCATTCATTTCTGTTGATATTTATTAATGATTTTATTTCGTAATGACATCATTCAAATCATAGAGGTTTCGATGAGGAATACATAAAGTATGAAGACCCTGCAAGCAGTATATTTCGAGAAATTAAATAAAATATACGTCTTGGTCACTCTTGTCTGTTCACAGATCGGCAAGGGTTAATAATGCACACAATATCATCATCGTAAAGATCCGACACATAAAAACTTTATACTTCTTATAATAATATAAGATTTTAAGCTCCACCTGTGTTTCTTGAGTAGTTTTAAAGAGAAGATATAATACAGCGCTAAGGGATCCACTTCGGAAGAACAGAAAGAGAAATGTTCTGCAATTGGAGTATATGATCCCACGACTGTATTCTTACCAGAAAATTGTACACTCTTGAGAGGAAACACGTAACATTTTCTTATTTTTCTATTTTGGTCCAACAATTTTCGTGGCCTAGTTGATATGACACCTGGTTTCCAACCCGGCGGTTATGGGTTCGATACCCATTGAAACCAGTGCCGCATTTGTAAAGGCAGCATGTGACTTTTGTCCACTCACAATAAATAATTAAAAAATCCTTACTCTATCTGTTTTGGAGGATGATGCAGTTTGCGCCACATAACAAAGAATAACAGTTTTTATCTTGCTTATTTCTCCATAAATGCATCTACTTTGTCACAGTTATCTCTGATTCTATTGATAATATGGCTAGTGCATTTTTTAGTCTGTTTTGTTTTAGTGTGGATCTTAAATATGTTTTTAATCATTTAAATAATTAAAAACTTCATTTCGTGAAATACGAGGCATATCCAGAAAGTATGTGTACTGAATTTTTGTAGGTTACAATTTTTTTTATTTAAACAAAAAAATTACGTGGTTACCGTAGTATATATGTAAGCTATTTTTCGACATAGTCGCCATTCCTCTCAATGCAGGTGGTGAAGCGGGGTATCAACTTTTTGATGCCTTCCTCAAAGTAGTTTCCCGCCAACCCCTCCGTCCACTTCTCCACCTCTTCCTTTACCTCCTCGTCGGTTGAAAACCTTTTTCCACCCATGTGCAGCTTCAGGGAGGTAAAGAGATAGTAATCTGAAGGTGCTAGGTCAGGGGAATGCGCGGGATGGTTCAGGACATCCCATTTAAACGAGGCGTGCAGTTCCGTCTGGCATTGTCGTGCAAAAGGCAGACTCCCTTTGTCAGCATGCCTCTCCTCTTGTTCTGAATCGCCCTCCGCAATTTTTTTAGGGTCTCACAGTATCTTGCAGAGTTGATGGGCTCCCCTTGAGGCATATATTCAATTAAAATTATGCCTTGACAGTCCCAAAACACGGATGCCATGATTTTCTTGGCTGAAATTGTGGTTTTGAACTTTTTGGCGGAGGGTGAAGAGGTGTGACGCCACTGTTGAGATTGCCTTTTGGTTTCAGGCGTGTAGTGTGCAACCCAAGTTTGATCGTCAGTAACGATGGAGCGGAGAAATTCATTTCCATGGAGTTTGCAGCGCCTCAAAAACTCTTGCCCGGCCTCCACTCGATTCAACTTGGCGGGAGATGGGGTTGACATTTTTCACGAAACGTGTTGTCGCGTCGACACTTCTCAACGTACTGACCTCGAACCGGTCTCGTTGCGGAGGGGAAGGGTCAGGCTACACGAAAGTGTAGCCAACATGTCGAAAATAAAATCCATCCGGTCGTGAGAGCCTCAGTACACTTACTTTCTGGATACGCCTCGTAGTTTTCCAATTGTATTTCCAAAGTTAAAAATGTAAATATTTGCATAAACAGTTGAATTATAAGTTTGCTAAACTGTAGCACTGAACAGTCGTAGTTATCATTAGATTTTAAATATGAACTGAAGTTAACAAATTCTTCTGTAAAGCATTCATCTAAATTGTTCTTGTACATATTTTTATAATGTATTTATGAATGTTTTTGGCACCCCCTTTGTCTTGGCGCCCCTAGGCAAATCCCTAGATTTGCCTGTTAGAAAAAAAAAACATTTTAAAAAACGGTTTCTCTTTAACATCTGGTTCGTTGAAAGTGATTGCCACATGGCAATAATTCCGCCAGATTGTACTGTATACAATTAAAGTATAATACAATACAAAGTTTTATTCAAAATTAATAATTTTGATACCACAAAATAAAACAAAATTGTTATATTTTTTGCATATGGCAATTTACAGTATGAAAAGTGTTTTTTTTTATTTTTGCAGAAATGAAACAAGCGTACAAGAAAACATTTGGGCCGGCATATGGTGCGTGATATTCTTTTTCCTAATCATATCAGTTTTGGCATTTCCCAACGGACCTTTCACCAGACCACATCCAGCATTATGGAGGATAGTCTTTGGTCTTTCTGTTCTCTACCTGCTATCATTGCTATTTTTGTTATTCCAAAGTTATGCCACGGTCAATTCTATTTTATACTGGGTAGACCCAAGTCTAAAAGACTTCCATATAGACATGGATAAGGTAAGATAATTTATATTTATTAGTCTTAAACTCTTAAGTTTTAAGAAAGCATGTGTGTTTTTTAAGGCAGTCCACTCACAGTTAAATATGTGCCATTCTATAGAAAATAAATTATTAACTGCATTTCGATTGTTTTAATTTTTAATCGTGTTTGATTTATTTTTACTAAAATTTCTGTAACACGCTGAGATTTTTTTAAAAATAGTTAATAGTCATAAGCGGGAATGAACTGGAGTTGGTTCAGCCGGACCCACACTAGCCCCTTTTTTAATTTGACTTGTGTCGTAGAGCCCCTTGTTAAATTCGACTTAGTCACAGAGCCCCGTGTTAAATTGGACTTAGCTCGCTGAATCTCTTTGTTAAATTAACCTGGGTCGCAGAGTCCCTTGTTAAGTTTGACTTGGGTCGCAGAGACCCTTGTTACATTGAGAAATATTAAACAAAGTTTCAGCCCCCAACCGTTGAAGCGTGTATATCGGTACCAGTTCGAACAGCATTTGGTCTTGTTTGCGCTCCCCTGAAGATGAGGGGAAGGCCTTGAAACCTGTAGGGTTATACCGTCACAAAAAAGTGGAATAAACAGTGTTTGATAAAAATAAATTACAATAAACAAAGTTTATTTAAATCTCTATTATTTTGTCAGTTAAAATAACAAAAATATTATTTGTATCATGAATAATTTATAAAGTGTGTGGTTATGATATGTAGAGGTAAAAAGTCAATGGGGCACTAAAAATATATTCTCTAACTGAGCAGTATCAAAATTTCCTAGTCCATAGCAGTATTTTAGTACCAACTTTGATTTATGGAAGTGAAACGTGGATGTGGAAAAAACTGAAAACCGAATAAATACTGTAGAAATGCATACACTGAAAAGAATACATGGGATGACAATGTACGACAGTATACAAAATTAGGTGATTAGAGATGAATATGAAATTAAAACTGAGATTGGGGGGAGTTGTGAAGTCTTGATTTTTTTTTTTATCTTTTGGGGGGTCGCAAGGTTAAAAAATGGAACTCATAGTCTTTTCTTACTGAATTTCTTGTAATAAATCTTTGTCTATTTTTACTCATAGTTACAGATTAACATCAGCTGCGGCTGGTCTTGAGGTGTGTTGGTGCGCTGAACGGGAGAAATAATTGACAATATAGAGAAATAGTCTCACAGTTTATTGCATGTCTCTGTCTGCCCTTTGTGAATCTGCGTTTCCGTCCGGTGCATATTCGAGATCGCTCCAGTATGAATTGACAAACTTGGCCGGTCAATTTGAAAGGAATATTCTTTTGAATTTTACTTTAAATTTTTTTGAATTTTCACTTAAATAAAAATACTCGTAATATTTGTCAGTATTCTTATACATATTTCTGTACCCTAGAGGATAAACCACAGAAGTCACTCTGTACCCTAGAGGATAAACGTCATACATGAATTGTATGATGCAACGTCGTTTATCCTCTAGGGTAAAATGTGACTCCCGTGGTTTATCCTCTAGGGTAGGGGTCACCAAACTTTTTAGCCTAAAAGCCACACTGACTCCTCCACTAAGTTCCAAGGGCCAAGACCTAGCTAGCTCATCATACTGTAGTTTTGAATTACTCGTAAATTACATTGTAAATTTTACAATGTAATCAAAATAAACTATAACGGACCGGATTGGTGGTGCTCACGGGCCGGTGTTGGCCCGCAGGTCATAGTTTGGAGACCCCTGCTCTAGGGTACAGATTTAATCTATACAAATTTTAACATTTTTGGAAGACATGTTTGCGAATATATAATTTAATTATTCTCCGGTTCAGCACACCAACACACCTCAAGACCAGCCACCGCTGATTAACATAATAATGCCTAAATAGAGTTTTAATTTGATTTATACATATCTTGAGTCGCCCCATTGCCGTAGTAATTACTTTATAATGTACCACAAAATTTCCAAATCTCAGTTAGATATTCTTATCACAAAATACAATGACATATAGTGGAACCTCAGTTTTTAAACTTAATCCGTTCTAGAAGGTTGTTCAAAAACAGAATAAATGTTTCCCATAAGAATTATTGTACTATGCGTATCCAGAAAGTAAGTGTACTGAGGCTCTCACGACCGGATGGATTTTATTTTCGACATGTTGGCTACACTTCCGTGTAGCCTGACCCTTCCCCTCCGCAACGAGACCGGTTCGAGGTCAGTACGTTGAGAAGTGTCGACGCGACAACACGTTTCGTAAAAAATGTCAATTCAATCTCCCGCCAAGTGCGAAATACGCGGCGTCATCCGTTAGCTCGTTTGGAAGGGAAAACCTCCGGTTGAGGTTTATGAGGTGAAAACTGCATATGGTGATAAAGCTATGAATCGTACGAGTGTGTACAAGTGGTGTCGCGAGTTTAAAAACGGTCACGTCACACCTCTTCACCCTCCGCCAAAAAGTTCAAAACCACAATTTCAGCCAAGAAAATCATGGCATCCGTGTTTTGGGACTGTCAAGGCATAATTTTAATTGAATATATGCCTCAAGGGGAGACCATCAACTCTGCAAGATACTGTGAGACCCTAAAAAAATTGCGGAGGGCGATTCAGAACAAGAGGAGAGGCATGCTGACAAAGGGAGTCTGCCTGCTGCACAACAATGCCAGACCACACACGGCCAACGCCACGAAGGAACTGCTCGCCTCGTTTAAATGGGATGTCCTGAACCATCCCGCGCATTCCCCTGGCCTAGCACCTTCAGATTACTATCTCTTTACCTCCCTGAAGCTGCACATGGGTGGAAAAAGGTTTTCAACTGACGAGGAGGTAAATGAGGAGGTGGAGTCTCTCAATGCAGGTGGTGAAGCGGGGTATCAAAAAGTTGATACCCCGCTTCACCACCTGCATTGAGAGGAATGGCGACTATGTCGAAAAATAGCTTACATATGTACTACGGTAACCACGTAATTTTTTTGTTTAAATAAAAAAAATTGTAACCTACAAAAATTCAGTACACTTACTTTTTGGATATGCCTCGTAGATTGGATTAATCCGTTCCAGACCCCTAAAGATATACAATGCAGTAACACTATATATAGATTAAATACATGAAAATTTAACTGCTTTGCCTGTACTGAGGAGAACTGATGGCATAAGTGGAAGGTGGTGAGGTAGGTGGAGAGATGTTATTGCCTGGAAAAGAAGTCCCCGTGCATAAAAACGTCAGATGACTGTTCTGGGGTTCTTTCTATTTTCTGTCTCACTAAAAACCTGTCCAATGAGTTTTGTTTTTGTCTGCGTTTTAAAATTTTCTGAAGTGGCATTGTATGTTCGATGACCTCCGTGGCCTAGTTGGTAAGACGCTTGTCTCCCAACCCGGAGGTTGCAGGTTCGATTCCCGTTGGAACCCAGTTTAAAAGAAAAAATGATTGTAGTCTGGTTTTCACTTAAGGCCTCTTTGACATCTTCCCGCCAGGTTGTATTGTATACAACGAAAGTGTAATACAATACAATATGTTTGAGAACTGAATTGTTCGAGATGAGAGACGTTTGATAACCGAGGTTCCACTGCATTTTAGATTCAATTAGCTTTGATAAAGCATTCATAATAATAAATTTATTATTACATGCATAAATTGATAGTGTGTTTAAGCCTTTTAATCCCGTGGGGCCAATTATTGGCCCCAACTGATGTATGCGAAAAATCCCACGGGGCCAATCATCAGCCTCAAAGTATTCATACAAGTTTGAAAAAAAAACACATTTTTTTTATGAAATATGAAAATTACTTATTATTTTACACTCCTACAGGGAGGTCTCCACAAAAAAATAGATTTTTAAACTAAATATTAACTGAGAAAATATATATATATATATATATACAGTACCCGGCGGTGAGTAATACACACCGGGTTTAAGAAAGAGACTGTCGGCCATAATCGACTTACTTCGGCTTTGTAGACCGTCGTCTCTGTCCCTAGTACGCTTGACAACGACTGACAAATCGCGATGGAACACGTGTATGAATGACAGAGACGACACTCGACAAAGCCGAAGTTAGCCGATTATGGCCAGCAGTCTCTTTCTTTAGCCTGATGTGTATTACCTACCGCCGGGTACTGTACTTCTGTTTTTTTTTGCCAAAAAATGCTTAGGATTTTTCGCACATTTTATGCAAAATATGCTGGGATTAAAAGTGTTAAAATAGTTTCAGTCTTAATGGTAAACTATTCTTGAAAGCTTGAAAAATGTTATAAAACTATTCATTGATTGTCTTCCCCTTATTTTTTTCTGGTCAGGATTGCATTGTCATAAATTTTTTACTTATCCATACAATTCAATCTCTGCTTCTCTTTACACAATATCTAAAACCCATATAAAAATTCTGACTCCTCTAAAACCCGTATAAAAATTCACAATTAAACTGTATTTTTTTTATGATAAGACACTCCCCAAATTTATGAGACATTTTTTTAGAAGTGAATATTTTATTATACGAAGATATTTACAACCTCATAATTTTTTATTATTATTACAATAACTTGTACCAGTAACATCCAGTTCATCTTCTCGGCACTGTCACTCGTTTCGTTACTGTCACTGTCACTTTTTGTATAATTGAACTATTGTTCTTACTCTCTTCAAAAACTGTTATCTTCGATAATAACCAACGCGCTACTTACACTACATTTCCGTTAGCCATTTGGAACTTATCCATTCGGACAATGTCCATATGGATATGATATGAGAAAAATATTCACCTCATTCACAAATGATCCAATGTGTACCAGTTTATATCGGTTTATCGGTGGAGCTGAACGTCTGTATTTGTTTTGCGTGCTAAATGAACTGTCGAATTAATATGGAGAGATTCTAATAGGTTTAGAAAAAATATGAAATAGAGTAACTAAAATGAATTGAATGGAGAGAGAAAAGCATTTAATGTATTCTTAGGTATTCAAATGAAATATATGCATAAGTATGAAATGCGTTTACAATACTTATTTTGATAGTTTAACCTGTACACCGCGTTAAAAATCAAATTCCACGAATCCTGTGCGCAGCACAATTTCGACGTTTTTTAATTTCTAAGTTTAAACGCGTATTTTGTTTAGAACCACTGATATTTGATTACAACACCAAGTAAACATGACATTAAAGTTATTTTCTGATAATAAATAATAGTCATTACTCTTAAAGAGACTCATTAAATAAAGGAGATAAACTAAACATTACGTAAAATACACAAAGGAATGCTACAGATCAGATCACAGGCGTTTGTGCTTCCCGCGAGGAACACGTTAAATAATTTTCTGCAAGGTTCTATTACTACCTTTTTTGGACCATAAAATGATCCCCAATTTTAAGTAGATTTTCAGAAGTGAAAAGGTGGATTTTATGGTCTGAAAAATACTGTAATTTCAATGAATTTATCTTAAAGTTAATGGTAGAAATTTTGTCCATGTTTAAATAATAGGTTCTCCAGAAAGTATTTTTGTATTTCTGAGATAGATGTTGTTAGGTTAGGTTAACGGTAGAAATTTTGTCCATGTTTAAATAATAGGTTCTCCAGAAAGTATTTTTGTATTTCTGAGATAGATGTTGTTAGGATGCAATTTTCATTGTTAACTTCATTCCAAACGTGCTGAATGTATATTATTATGAAATGTAATAGTTTGATGCATTTTTACAGCCATTGTTAATTCAAATTGCTGGAGTGTTTGTTTTGGCTTCATTTTGAAGTTGGAACAAGATAAGATGTTTTTTCGGTGCTTGATACATTTTTACTACCGCAAAGGAAAAACTGCGGTACAAAAAAGATATGTACAGTTTATTGTGGTGATGCACTAAGGCAGCGGTCGGCACCAAGCGGCCCGCAAGATTCTCGCCGTTATGAAAGAAAACTCGATCATTTTCCAAATTGCAAAAATCCAGTAGAAGCTGAAAAAAGAGTTTGAAAACCAGTTTGCTGATTTCAAAAAGATCTCATGTAAAATGGAGATTTTCGAAAACCCATTCACAATGGATATCGATAATGTTCCAAGCGATTTGCAAAAGTATACCACATTTAAAATGGCTTTTAAGGAAAAAGCTAACTTGGTGGATTTCTATGGGAGTTTGCCTTCTGTAAACTACAAGGAGTTAAAAAGGTTTGATCAGCAAATAATTACTATGTTTGGTAGTACATATATTTGTGAGCCAACTTTTTCAATTCTGAATTACCGAAAAAACAAACACTGTTCTCGGTTATCAGATTCACATTTAGACACAATACTACGCGTCTCTACATTTAGACACAATACTACGCGTCTCTACTTAAAAAATGCAAGCTAATATAAAAAAACTTGTGAGTTAAATGCAGCCACAAAAATCTCATTGATTTTGTTAACTACAATAAATGTCGTAAAAATATATAATTAGCGTTTTATTTTTAAAACTAAAATATTTGTACACAAATATTGTAGTGACATACTGTAATGACATATGGCCCAAGTGCGGCCTGCACTAATCCCTACGTAAAATACGAGGGTGGTCCGAAAGTACTTAACCTACAAAAGAATAACAAAAATTTTGGAAAAGTGGCGATTTATTTCTCAACATAATCTCCTTTGAGTTCGATACACTTGATCCAGTGATGCTCCAACTTCTTTAATCCGTCTGAAAAATACGTTTTCTGGAGGTCTGCAAAGTAGGCCTCCGTGGCGGCGATAAACTCCTCATTCGACTCAAATTTCTGCCCGGCGAGTGACTTTTTCAAATTTGGAAACAAAAAGAAGTCGCACGGGGCCAAATACGGTGGATGGGCTAATTCTGCCGTGGCGATGGCGGAGGTGTGAGCCGGTGCGTTGTCATGATGGAAGAGCACTTTTTTCTTCGCCAAATGGGGCCGTTTTTTCTGCAATTCAGCGTCGAATCGGTCCAATAATTCGGCATAGTAGAGCCCTGTCACCGTTTTGCCCTTCTCCAGGAAGTCGATGTAGATCACACCTTTTGAATCCCAGAAAACGGTGGCCATCTCCTTTCCGGCCGATAGGACAGTCTTCGCCTTCTTTGGAGCAAATTCGCCGGGTGAAGTCCACTGTTTCGACTGTTCCTTGGTCTCGGGTGTGTACCAGTGTATCCATGTTTCATCGACGGTCACGAAACGACGCAGAAACTCCTTCGGATTGCGCTTAAACATCGTCAAACACTGCTCTGAAGTGGTCTCATGGTTGCGCTTGTCCGGAGTGAGCAAACGCGGCACCCATCGCGCCGACAGCTTTCTCATGCCCAATACTTCATGCAGGATATGACCCACGCGGTTTTTTGAGATGCCTACTGTCTCAGCTATCTCGCGCACCTTCAATCGGCGGTCTGCCAATACGAGATCGTGGATTTTTGTCACGTTATCCTCCGTGGTAGCCGTTTTCGGGGCACCTGGGCGTGGCTCATCAAAAACTGACGTGCGACCACGTTGTTACTCGTTAAACCATTTTTTGACGGTCGCCATCGAAGGAGAAGAGTCACCGTACACAGCATCCAAGCGCTCTTTGATTTCGCTGCGCGATTTCCCTTTCAAAAACAAGAATCGAATCACTGACCGATATTGCTCTTTTTCCATTTTTCTCAAAACCGCGGACACGCTCGCTTCCACACGCGATCAAAACAAAACTACGCGTCCGATTCGGCTGAAATTTTGACAGTAGCTGTCAACGAGAATGTATTACGCGATAAAAAATTGCTCTTGCGATAGTGGTGCCATCGGGCGGTGAGGCTAAGTACTTATCGGACCGCCCTCGTATTTGGCCCTCTTACAACAAAAGGTTGCCGACCCATGCACTAAGGGATTGTATTTGTCAAATGTGGTCTATATAAAATCTATAATGGTGATACAATACTCGAAGATGGTGTCTACTCTGGAAGTTCGATTACCACTGATGATGACTAAATCAATGCTTTCTACCAACGTTCTACGACATGAGAAATTACTGAGATGCTGAAAATATCGATAACCACGTTCGTGAGCATTTAGTGTAATTTTGCATTTGAATTTGACCTAAAAATTTAAAATTACTTTCCGGACAACCCAATACAATAACAGGCAATATGTCTACAATACAATAAGGCAGTAAGCCCACCATATTGTACTGTATGAAATGCAATACAATAAGGTAATAGGTCTTTAGCGTATGTCCTAGTTGGACGTGCTGATGATTTTGATTGTTTGGTATTTAAAATAAAATATGTCGATTAGCAATGCGGAAAGTGAGAGTGAATAATCATTGAATAGTAAACAGTAATGAATGGTCAAATGATTAATAATAAGTGATTCTTTATTTATCGATAAGTAGGTATATATACATTTCAGAACGGGGCGCGTGAGTGCGTCCGCAATATATTTTTATCTCACTCCTGCGCGTGCAGACGTTGCGAATAATATAGTGGGTAGATAATTTGTTGACGAAAACAGTGAGACAGCGCGATGCGTTCTCTTTCTACTGTGGAATGTAACGTAAATAGTATTTGCGGGTAAACAATATTAATGTTCTGGTATGCGACCTTTGGGCATGTCCGAAGGTCGGTTTGTCGGTCGTTGACCGTGCGTGTTGACAATATTCAGAGACGACGGTAGTCCCCACAGGTCTGCCAGGTTGTACTGTATAAAACACAAGTAAAATACAATAACACTTCTTTTAGGAATATGGGGTCAACTGTTCTGACATCACGCTGGCTCGGATGTGGGCCAACACGGATGTGTTTGCATTGGGACACTTCCTTGGTTGGATGTTCAAGGCGATTCTCATTCGCCACATGGGATTGCTGTGGGCGATCTCGTGCATGTGGGAGATTACGGAGATTGCCTTCATCCACCTGCTGCCGAATTTCGTGGAGTGCTGGTGGGACTCAATTATACTGGATGTTCTCATCTGCAATGGGCTGGGAATCTGGTGTGGGTTGGCCATATGCAAGGCTCTTGAAATGAGGGAATACAAATGGGTTAGCATAAGGTAATAATTTTTTTCCTTAATTTTTTATGAAAACTTTTTTTAAATTTATTTTTTTATAAAGGAATTTTTACCAACAAACTATATTACATACAATCTTATTTATGCCTATACAATAAACCTTAGGCGGATAAGAATTCTATGTAAGTATTTTATGCTTCTTCTCTGGTATTGAATTTTTTCTACCTTAAATAGTTATCGATGGCCTTGAATAGGTAAAAATCGCTTGGCAATAGATCAGGTGAGTAAGGCGGATGAGGTAATGTTTCGTGACCCAATTCGTAATTTTTTTTAATGAGATCAATACGATTGAGTAATGAATCATTATGGCTACTCAACAGCAACGAAGAAGACACTTAGAAGCTACAACTTTTTTGGTTATTCAAGTTATGTCGCTGGGCTTCATAGTTAAGGATCTCCTCGCCATTCCAACATTAATTCATTTGAAAAATGAAGCTGTGCCGTAAAGTTTTCTTATCTTTTTTTCCTTATTCTCTTTTTTAAGGGAGTAAGCTGTTGCACACCAGCAAACTCACCAGCCACACCACACCGGCATGTATTTTTTAAAAGATGTTCTTATACCTCCGAATGCTAGGCAGAAAAAATGTCTGTCATTTGAGGGCAGTAGCACAGCGCGGGGTTTGAACTGGCTACCTTCTGCACAGAAGTTCAGTGTGTTACCATGCGGCCGTGCACCTCAATTCGTGTGGAACCCACTTATCAAGGTGTTTCACCTTTCCAATTTGCTTTAAATGTACAACAATTGTAATGGCACCAACACCCAAATTTTGTGCCATTTCCCGTACCGTTTGTTACGTGTTCTTCCAATAAAGCTTTCTATTTGTTGTTTTCAACACCAGCAGGACGCCCTCGACCCTCCTCATTTTTCAGACTTACCCCTCCGTTCCTAAACTTTTCGAGCCAACGCTAGGAATCAAAAGCAAGCAGCGTGCAAGTCGTTAGATAACTGATGTTGACAAAAAACGAATAAGTTTAATATTCTTTTGATTTTCAGAGACATATCGAGCACCACAGGCAAGATAAAGCGGGCAATGCTGCAGTTTACCCCGGGTAGCTGGGCGCCTGTACGCTGGCTTGACCCTACCTGCACCTACATGCGTTTCTTCGCCCTGTGCCAGCTTGTCATTTTCTGGCAGTTGTCCGAGCTCAACACATTCTTCCTTAAGCACATTTTCGAGATGCCGCCGTCTCATCCGTTTGTTATCTCACGCCTGTGTCTTATTGGTGTTATTGTTGCACCATCTGTCAGGTAATTTAAAATTAATTTATTTTTAGTTATTTTTTTGTTATTCTTATAACCTATTACGCTTAATCGCAGCCACACCTGTTTCTACCTTGAGCCTTTTCAGGCAGGTTGTTACAATAGCAATATTTAGGTCTAACCAGTGCCACGAATCATGAGGAAATATTTAACTCAAGAGTTACACTTATTTCGTACGGTTTTACTTTTGGTAATGGCGTAATGAATCTCTAATGTTGCTAAATTCATCATTTTTCAGAGCAATTAATATCAAGATCTACTAAAATTATGGTTATTCCACTAATTATATTAATCACACACGTTTCTATCTCGTATCCCGAGTCTCCTCTTCAGGTGGATTGACCCCTGTTTATTACGAGAGCAATGCTTAGGTCTATTGACCCAAAACAAAAATGAGTTACATGACGTATATTTACCCAATAAATGTCGTTACACATTTATTCTCTTTTCTATTGACCTAAAGCAAAAAAGTGCCTCAGGATAGAAGGTAGAAACATGTGTAGTATGGATTAATGTAATTAACCCTTTCTTCCCTGTGATGTGTAATTAGTACATATTGCTTCTAAAAACTTTAATATCTCCGTAAATATAATAAATACTGGGTTCAGATTTTAGGTATTCCTCTGTAGGAACTACGGTCGTCCCTGAATATTGTCAACATACACGGTCAACGACCGACGAAACGACCTTTGGCATACCAAAACATTGAAATTGTTTACCCGCAAATACTATTTACGATGCATTCCACAGTAGAAAGAGAACGCATCGCGCTGTCTCGCCGTTTTCGCAAACAAATCGTCTACACATAACACTAATTGCGATGTCTGCAATATTTCAATCGACCATCTCTGCACGCACAGAAGCGAGATAAAAATATATTGCGGGCGCACTCCCGTGCCCATCCTGAAATGTATAAATACCTACTTACCGATAAATAAAGAATCATTAATCATTAATCATTATTCATTGATTCATTCACTCTCTCTTCCCGCATTGCTAACTGACGTATTTTATTTAAATACCAAACGATCAAAATCATCAGCGCGTCCATCAAGGACATTCGCTAAACCTCCATAATACATTTACGCATTGAATGAAAAATAATAATATTATTAATAATTAGCACTTATCGGCCACATTAGAGATATTTTTTTGTGAAAATCGGGAATAAATTCACCAATACAATCAAATGTGTGATGTAGGTATATTCATTCTAAAAAAAACATTATGGGTGAGAAGCGACGCTATTCAAGTCTCACTCTCACTACTTCGGTATATGGGAACGCAAGAAATAGCTCGCTTCTCTTGCTCAGTAGCCAGAGGGCTTTTGTTTGAGGTGCTCGCTTCGCCCATTTTGTGAATGTCGGCCGATGTTTTTTTTTCATGTTTTCAGCTATTAAATTAAAATTATTATCAATTTTGACTTAAAATTTTCAGCATCTTTCCAATCATGGATTAGCGCTGCCCTCAAACAGAGATTGTTTATTGGCCTTTCCAGTTCACCGCTCCTCTTTCTTTACGTCGTCCTTTTCTGTCCATGCAGTGAGACTCTGGAAGACTCGCTCCGTCCTTAGCATGCTTTAAGAAGCGACTGAAAAAGTCTAGTCAGTAAAATAACGTGTTTCATTCCTGATTTTTCTTTTCTTTTCCTTTTGATTGATGATATCTCACTTTATATGAAAAAGAATGTTCGGGTGATTGTCTGTCTTTGTGGGGCTCGTGGGCATGTTCTCACGTATATATTTATGGATTTCGTGGGGATGGATAGTCATTTGAATGATTTATGCGACCACGTAACTTGCTTCATTTACTTTTGTCTGGTTGGTTGGAAGAGATTGCCCCCTGGCAATAAGCCCGCCAGTTTGTATTTGCGATAAAAGTGTTAAATAAATAAATAAATGTTCAAGAATGAAATTAAAACAATTTGTTCGAGAACTGAATTGTTTGAGATGAGAGACATTCGAGAACCGAGGTTTCACTGTATAGAAATTTTCACTCTTTCGTTAAATTTTCAGTTTGTAATGATGGGTATCATAGTTTTAGTATAACACAATAATACCACAAGTCAGATTAAACATATTTAAATTTCAGACAGTACTACATATTCGTGACAGACCCTCGCTGCAAGAGAGTAGGCACTCAGTGCTGGGTGTACGGAGCCATCATGGTCACGGAAGCTCTGCTCTGTATCAAGAATGGCAAGGAACTCTTCAGCCAGACACAGACGTTCAACATCGTCGTTTGGCTCCTGATTCAATTCTTAATATCTATTCTTTGCGTCTATGGATTTTTGTTGTATCATAAATATTTTGAGGTAAGCGAATTTTATATTAATTAATCTTTTTTTCTTTTTGACTAATGTGTTTTTTGTTATGTAATACTCGTGTCTGATTGAAACTTTTTAATTATTTACCACTTAAGTACAAAAGTAAATACTCCCATACAGGAAAATGGATCTTGAAGATTGAGATATAATGAGGAGTTATACAGCATATACAAAGAGCCCAACATTATAAATATAAAATACATCAAAATTGGGAGGCTACGTTGGGCGGGGCATGTAGCAAGAATGGGAGAAGAGAGAATGCCTAATAAGGTACTCTTTTCCAAGCCCCAAGGAAGACGTAGCGTGGGTAGACCAAAGCTCAGGTGGATGGATGGGGTGCAGAGTGATACAAGCGTGATTGGCAACAGGGGCTGGAGGAATGCATCCCAGGATAGGAGGGAATGGCGACGACTGCTGGAGGAGGCCGGGGCCCACAATGGGCTGTAGTGCCATTGATTATTATTATTATTATTAAGTACAAAAGTATCTAGTCTGAACTCTTTTGTATTCATCTAGCTTTATTCATTCAACAGGAAAATTTAAAATATACCCTTTTTTCTCTTTGTCGAAATTATGATGACTTTCCCAGCTTCCTACCATTGCATCATTCGTCAACAGGCAATATGCGCTAAAACTTACCTTGATAGATTCTATGGATATATCATTCAGTATTTCAAATTTGAGCAAGAAGTCGTCTAAGGTGATTTTTTAAGATTCAGAAGTGATACTGATGAACTTTCTATGCACTTTGATGTCATGTGGTTTTTTTTTTTCAAATAAGGACTCTAGAAATTAATCGTGTTTCATCAGTTGGTAGCTCTGAATTAAAAGAAATATTCATGAAGACAAATTAAATTACATTACAGGGAAGTTGGTATAATTTTATTCATTTGTACCTTTAGACACATGTATGTTACAAGATCAATTAATCATGCGAATAATAATGCAAAATACAGGATTATATGTGTTAAAAATTAAAACTTGCTTTTAACACGTTCCGCGCCGCGTAGGTCACCGGTGACCTACCATGTTTTTGACCAGGGCGCCACATAGGTCACCGGTGACCTACGTGTTTTTTTTTTTATAAACAGTCCCAGTGCGCCAGCGGTCACATTTACTACGAATTTTAACATTGAATGTGACCTATACGGCGCCCCTGAATATAATGCACATAAAAACTTCCAAAATTTTGTTTGAAAATGCAATTATTTTTAATAAACTTCCAGGTATACATGAGCAAGCTATATAATTAAAAATTAAGTTTAATTAATAAATTATGTAAGGAATATGAATTAAGAGGGTACAATATCATCTTTTCTTTTTGTCATCTTTGCCATCCATTTGTCACACTCTGGAAATTTATGGGGGTGCATTGTCTATGCAACATTGTGACCCTTTTTTTTGGAGCTATTGTCTCAGTAATCATAAGAGATTATTATGTTATGGCGTAACACTATAGCATATTACATAAATAAATAAAAAATATAATAAGTAATAAATTAGGCATGCTACAATTTGTTTGGACTACAAAAGTTTATGTTGTATATACATGTATTACCGTACGACGCCGCGTAGGTCACCGGTGACCTACGCTCGCAATATCACCTAAAATCAGTTTATTTTTTAAAATGAATCATTATTTATGAAGCCTATATATGTATACATAATATAAACTATAATTTGTTTAGTGGCGCAGGTACTTATTTTCTCAAAATGTACTGCGGCACGGAACGTGTTAAACTTCGACAATTAGTCTATTGCTTCTGATTTTTGTTCAGATTTTTATGATTGTTCTCCACTAATTTATTCGAAATATCTTCGGGGCGCTGGCGCCCCGGTTAAGAATCACTGAGTTAGCTTAAATGATAACCGACATTTCGAAGGAGTTGTAGCCTTCATCCTCAGAGCGATGTCAAAAAATATTACCAAATATAGTAAGAACGCAAGATGCACCCACCATCACAATGCCTGCAACGTGAACAACAGGCTTTTTATTTGTTAATGAATAAAATTAATTCGATTTCGTTTAATTTCAGAGTTGGCTTTTCAGATTGAAACAACGACTATTCGGGCTGGCTTGAAGAAGGTTCCTGACAACAAGGCAGCGTAGGAATGAATAATGTTCTATCATCTCGACTTTCTTAAGCTTGAAGCATCAAATATTGTGATAAAGACTTGGTAGTTGGCTGTCAAAGTAAATATTTATTACAGCAAATGTAAATAATATTCTTTGGCGTCAAATTTACTTCTCTATTTAAATTAAAACTAATCTATAGGGTCTTTCCAATTGAGCGGTTTTTTTAATACCATTTTTTTAAATTCTTGAATAAAACACACAATTTGCTTTGATTTAAAAAAAAAACGTTTTATTGGTCATTGAAGTATAATGTATGACATTTAAACACAAAAAACAATATCCGCCAAATGTCCATCTCTTGCAGCTCCACAGATGTCCACTCTTTTGTCAAAATTTTCGATGACGTTTTGGCATAATTGCGGTTCTAACTCGCCAATAACGCGAATAATTTCATCCTTCAGCTCAGGAATTGATTGGGGGTCATTCTTATAGACCTAGATTTTCACGTAACCCCAGAGAAAATAATCCAACAGTGTCAGATCACATGATCTTGGTGGCAAATTAACATCACCGTTTCCGGAGATTACAGTACATATAATAATTCAGCAATTTGAATGCGTTGTTGTATTGTATACGACTCCATTTTTATAAATATACATTACACTTCTCAAATGTCACAAGACCCAGGCAAGTTTGCAACGCCATCTGTATTTTATCCAAGAATTAAAAAAACCGCTCAATTTGAAAGACCCTTTATATATGGAGAGTATCTCAAAAATTTCTTCATATCATTTATATTGTGTAATGTATCCAGAAATTACGCTGTTAAGTTGGAAAGTTTAAACTGTTTGTTAAATAATGAACTTTTATAGTATTGTAAAGTTTTTCTTGAGTTTCGTATTGTCAGGTCCGTATCTATAAGCATTTAAGGGAGGTATTCTACTCTAGAAATTAGTTTTTTTTTTTTGCATATTTTTTAAGTTTAGATCTACGAATATGTTCTCAAAAGGAAATTTTAAAATTCTCAACATTTACGAAGTAATAGCTATAAATGAGGCAGCAATTATGCCGCACCGGTATGACTCGGACAATAATCTCAAAACTTGAAACGCGTTTTACTCGAAACTACTTTTTTCGACCTGGTCGACATAAAATCTCAAGTTCTATCCAACCGATTGTCTTCGAATTTGGTATGAAACTTTGATAAATGTTTTTATATCGTCCCTACCTTGGAAAATTTATTGATTTTTTTTACTATTTTAAAAAAAATTTAATATTTGAAAGAAAAAGGGGTAAATAAAATTGAAGTTTTTCTTCAGACAGCCGCCATTTTACGTTGTTTTTCTTTTTTTTTCACTTTGGTACCAACGATAACGACATTATTTCTTATCAAGAAACTGTGTATGATTTTTGTTTCAAATTTATGAAAGGGCTTCAATCATGTCGACCAGCTCATCCCCCTTTTTTTTTTTACGACAAGATGATAACAGCTGATAACATCTTGAATTTAAAAAGTTTTTTGTACATTCTCAAATCATCAATAAACAAACTGTAAAAAAATCCGTACGAAAGCTGTTTTTAGTTTTTTTTTATTTAGTCCGAAAAAAACGCCCGAAATTCACGCCTCTAGATTAGAACACCCCCTTAACAAATTAAATAGTTAAACTATAATAATAATAATAATAAAAAAAGTGATGATATTTTTTAACTGTTAACAAATATTTTTCTAAGTACATTAACTTCTTTGGTATGAATATAAAAATTATGACTAGTTTAAATTGTGAAATATTTTAATGTGTATTATTTTATGACGAGCGGAGCCGCATTTGCTAATAGGCAATCGTAGGCATTTGCCAAGGGGCACCAAGCCAAAGAGGGAACCTAATGATTCATTAATAGATTATAAAGAGGGAACCTAATGATTCATTAATAGATTATAAAGATGTGTATAAGAATGATTTAGATGAATGCTTTAGAGAAGAATGTGTTCACTTCAGTTCATATTTAAAATCTAATGATAACTACCACTCTTCAACGTTATACGAGGCATATCCAGAAAGTAAGTGTACTGAATTTTTGTAGGTTACAATTTTTTTTATTTAAACAAAAAAATTACGTGGTTACCGTAGTACATATGTAAGCTATTTTTCGACAAAGCCGCCATTCCTCTCAATGCAGGTGGTGAAGCGGGGTATCAACTTTTTGATGCCTTCCTCGAAGTAGTTTCCCGCCAACCCCTCCGTCCACTTCTCCACCTCCTCCTTTACCTCCTCGTCGGTTGAAAACCTTTTTCCACCCATGTGCAGCTTCAGGGAGGTAAAGAGATAGTAATCTGAAGGTGCTAGGTCAGGGGAATGCGCAGGATGGTTCAGGACATCCCATTTAAACGAGGCGAGCAGTTCCGTCTGGCATTGTCGTGCAGCAGGCAGACTCCCTTTGTCAGCATGCCTCTCCTCTTGTTCTGAATCGCCCTCCGCAATTTTTTTAGGGTCTCACAGTATCTGGCAGAGTTGATGGTCTCCCCTTGAGGCATATATTCAATTAAAATTATGCCTTGACAGTCCCAAAACACGGATGCCATGATTTTCTTGGCTGAAATTGTGGTTTTGAACTTTTTGGCGGAGGGTGAAGAGGTGTGACACCACTGTTGAGACTGCCTTTTGGTTTCAGGCGTGTAGTGTGCAACCCAAATTTCGTCTCCAGTAACGATGGAGCGGAGAAATTCATCTCCATGGAGTTTGCATCGCCTCAAAAACTCTTGCCCGGCCTCCACTCGATTCAACTTGGCGGGAGTTTGGGTTGACATTTTTCACGAAACGTGTTGTCGCGTCGACACTTCTCAACGTACTGACCTCGACACGGTCTCGTTGCGGAGGGGAAGGGTCAAGCTACACGGAAGTGTAGCCAACATGTCGAAAATAAAATCCATCCGGTCGTGAGAGCCTCAGTACACTTACTTTCTGGATACGCCTCGTATGTTAGCAAACTAATAATCAACAAAACAATTGTTAACTGTTTATCCAAATATTTACATTATTTTAATTATGCACACCATTAACAAATTGTTAAATGAAATGTTTCATTATTGAAATAATAAAAAATATTTATGAGGGTTGCTACTTAAGTTTTGAGGCAGATAAGTAAAAACAAGTATTTATCATCGAAAATGGCTTTATTGTTTTTCAAAATACTCTCCATGAAGATCAATACACTTTTGCATGCGTTTGAACCAATTTTCAAAGCACTTTTTCCACTCCGAAACTTCGAAACATGCGTTTTGAACGCATCGACCGGCGTCGAAAAACGTTGACCTCGCAATTTATTTTTGATGTTCGGGAATAAAAAGAAGTCATTGGGTACCAAATCAGGGCTGTACGGCGGATGACCCATCAATTTGATGTTTTGAGTGCTCAAAAAGTCACTTGTTTGAGCCGATGTGTGAGAGCTCGCATTGTCGTGGTGGAGAATGATCTGTCTTCGGCGGTTGGTTTTCCTCATTTCTCCGAACACTTTTGGCAAACAAATGGTGGTGTACCATTCAGAATTGACCGTACGACGTTCCACTAAAGGCACTGTTGCGACATGACCATTTATACCGAAGAAACAAGCCACCATTTGCTTCAATCGACATTTGGACCAATCGACACGAGCCTTTTTTTGAGTGATTGTTAAATTATGCGGTATCCAACGCGAACAAATCTTTTTGACAGCCAAATGTTCATGCAATATTGAATGTATGGGAGTGGAACTAATTCCCAAACATGTCTCAATCTCACGATTAGTCACATGATGATCTTGCAATATCAGTTCACGTACAGCATCGATGTTTTCTGGCACATCAACCGATTTTGGACGACCTTCACGAAATTCGTCCTGGAGCGAACTACGACCACGATTGAATTCGGAAAAGCAGCGAAACACAGTGACCCAGAATGGTGCTTCATCACCAAAAGTCGAAGCGAGTTGATTGGCACACTGTTGTTGAGTTAGTCCACGTCGAAAATCATAAAAAATCATCGCACGAAAATGTTCACGATTTAATTCCATTTTTGGCCGAGATGAATTTTTCAAGTCACTGTAAACAACACAAATAGCACTCGTATGACAAAACTTTCTGAGCACATATACCATTAAAAACGTCAAACTTTACGATGCTGATGTCAGATTTGACGTATCTACACTGGTGTTGCCATATCTCAAAACTTAAATATTAGCCCTCGTGTAAGATTCACGTTAAAACAAAACAGACTAAACACATTAGCCGTATTTTTAATAGAATCAGATATAATAGTGAATATGGACGTCAATGACATTGTA